>JALBCR010003315.1:0-362500 GCA_030710515.1 Abscondita cerata
TATTCGTTTGAATTTTGAACGATTAAGACGTGTCGAGATTATATTACTGTGAACAGAAAGAGATAAACGGTTATCATTGCTCGCAGTGATAACTGGCGACCTGTACTTCGTAAAGTTACGTATTGCTCGCGTAAAGAAATGTTTTCACAACAAGCTGTACCACAATCGCAAAATGAAGCGATATTAATGCACCAAAATAATGCATTATTCCAAGAAGAAAATTATCAACGTTCGCAAAACGAACAACAACTTTACAACAGCTGGAAATTATCGGGGAACGAAAGGTAAGTGCCGTTAACAGGGCCGAACAACTCCAAATTCAATTAAACAAAATACATAAAATGTATGAAGAAATGAGCAAAAAAATACTCAGAGTTAGAAAAACAATATTGCCCAACAACGTTAAACAAGGGGAGAAACAAAATGAATATTGCACCGATGAAGAGGAATTAGCTCGTGAGACAGAGTGGATTCGTGTGAAAAATAGGAAGAAAAGAAAAATGAATACTTCGCTTACCCCACCACCACAACAACAAAAGCAAGAACAAGGTAATAACACTAATGATGTAAAAGCTAAAAACGAAAGCACCCCCACCTATCATAGTGGATGACATTAAGAACTTTAACGAACTTCATGATATGGTGAATCAGATTCCCAATGCACAAATTAAAGTCATTAATGATAAAAATATTAAAATAAATGTACAGGATGACATTGATTTTAAAACGCTTTCTGCAGCATTAAACAAAGAGGAATACTACTGGCATTCTTATGAGAATAAGCAGAACCGACCAATTAAAGTTATGGCCAATAGGCTGCACCATTCCATAAAACCAGAACACATTGTCCAGGAAATGAAAACGTGGATATAAACTTCTTGAAGCTACCCCCAAACTAAAATATAAGAGCAAACAACCGTTAAATATGTTTATGCTTTCATTTAGACATGACGAAAGTGTTGATAAAATATACAGAATTACCGATATATTAGGAGTCCAGTAGAAATCCTGCCACTAAGGAAATTGAGACTTGTACCGCAATGTAAAAGTGTCAAGCATATGGCCATACGCAAAAATTTTGTAACAAAGAACCACGTTGCGTTAGATGTACTGGTAAACATCTAACAGTGGACTGTGATAAACCTAAAACTGCTCAGCCTAAGTGTGTACACTGTGGAGAGGGCATCCAGCAAATTACAGGGGATGCACTGTAGCAAAGAAATACAAAAAATAAAGGACAAACGTGGTAAAAAGACTGTTTTGCCCACACAACCTCAAAGAATTAACCAACAGACAGGAGCAGCCAAAGCGAAAGAAGGAAAATTACATATAGCCAAGTTGTTTCTGAGAATATAGAAACTAAAACTAGTAACAAAGTACAAAGCACATCTATTGAGCAGACTCTCCAACAAATTTTGGAGAAACTAAATAAAATGGATGAGCGTATATTAAGGTTAGAATATAGCGCTAAAGGAGCTATTCTAAGAAACTTAATGTCAACTAGTTTAAGAATCATGGAATGGAATGCCAATGGGCTGTTGAAACATAAACAAGAATTGCAACTAGTCCTCGACATAGAAAACATCGATATATGTCTCATTTCTGAGACACATTTTACCAGAGAATCTTTTATTAGATTTAAGGGATATAAAGTGTATCATACTTTACATCCTGCAAACGCAGCCAAAGGAGGTAGTGCAGTTATAATAAAGAAACAATTAAGCACCACCAAGAAATAGGATATAAAGCAGAAGAATTCCAAGCTACTGCCGTTAATGTTAAAACTAGGACATATGAGTTTGTAGTTGCAGCAGTATATTGTCCTCCAAGGCATGCGCTAAAAAGATCAGTACCTCGACTTCTTGAATAGCCATGGTCAAAGATTCATCATAGGAGGTGACTATAATGCTAAAAATACCTATTGGGGATCCAGGTTAACAAATACGAAGGGAAAAGAACTCCTGGAAGCAGTTAAACAGTTAAAATGCAGGTATTGTCCACTGGAAAGCCGACATACTGGCCTACAGATTCACAGAAAATCCCAGACTTGATTGATTTCTTTATTATTCAAAATCTATCTCTAAACTATATACACGTTGAAGAGGCATGGGACATGAACTCTGATCATTCCCCTATTCTTCTCACATTCAATGATAGCATTATGCATAAAGAGTTTCCTCCTAGATTAGTTAATAAATTAACTGATTGGTGTAGCTTTAAACTCCAACTTGAAGAAAATATTAGTTTACTAACACCATTAAGAAATGAAGAACAACTTGATATTGAAGCTAAAAATTTTGTCAAGAACATACAAAAAGCTGCATGGGATAATACCCCTACCATCACCACAAAGACCAAAGGTAACAAATATCCAAGAAATATAAAAGAGCTTGTCTTTGAAAGAAGACTCAGAAGAATCTGGCATCAATCTCGAGCTCCAATAGACAAGACTAGATTGAATAATGCTACCCAGCAACTTAAAGAGAAATTCGAAGATTTAAAATGAAACAATCAGTGAATACTTAAATGAACTAACAAATGACAATAAAACTGATTATTCGCTCTGGAGAGCTACGAAAAGGTTAAAAAGACCGATCCCGCAGAATCCACCAATAAGGAATACAGATGGGAGTTGGGCAAAAGCAACCACTGAGAAAGCTATTAGATTCGCTGAACACCTTGCAAGCACATTTCAACCAAATGAAGGTGAAGGCACATTAGAGTGGGACAACCTTAACCAAGAAGAAAGAAAGTGAAATCAAGACTCACAACTCCAAAAGAAGTTACAGCTGAAATTAAAAGTATTAATTCAAACAAAGCTCCAGGTTTTGATTTAATTACTGGGAAATTCTTAAAAACTTTCAAGGAAAGCTATAGTCAAACTTACCTACCTTATCAATGCCTCATTTAGACTAAGATATGTACCTCAGATATGGAAGGTAGCTGAGATAATGATGATCCCTAAACCTGGAAAACCACCTAACGAAGTTTCATCTTACAGGCCCATTTCCTTATTACCTGTAATTTCAAAATTGTACGAAAAGCTACTTCTTAAAAGGCTGACACCAATCATAGATCGAGAGAAACCTAATCCCAGCACATCAGTTTGGTTTTAGAAAACGCCACTCCACTATAGATCAAGTCCACAGAATAACAGACACAATTGAAAAATCGCTAGAGGAAAGAAAAGTCTGCTCTACTATCTTCCTTGATGTAGCGCAGGCTTTCGATAAAGTTTGGCACGAGGGACTTAAGTATAAACTAAAAAATTTTACCCAGACCATATGCGCAGTTATTGGAATCATATATTTCAGATAGAGCTTTTAGAATTAAGCAAGAGGATGCCTACTCTCCAACAAAGGAAATTAAAGCAGGAGTGCCACAGGGCAGTGTATTAGGACCTTTGCTTTATCTCCTTTACACTAGTGATATTCCTGATTTAAGGTACGACACGATAGCTACCTTTGCAGATGACACGGCCATCTTAGCTGTAGGCAAAGACCACGAAGAAGCAGCAAGAAATCTGCAAATATCTGTTAATAAGATAAACGACTGGACTAAACGCTGGCGAGTTAAATTGAATGAAACCAAATCGGTTCATGTCAATTTTACAAATAAACATAATCAACATATCCCAATTAGTTTAAATGGTACACAAATACCATATGCTAACACAGCCAAATACCTAGGGTATTACGTTGGACGCTAAGCTACGCTGGGAAAGCCCACGTAAAAAACGTGAAGAACTTGGACTCAGGTACAGCAAAATGTATTGGCTGTTGGGTAGACATTCCACCCTGTCCATTTTCAACAAAATACTATTGTATAAACAGATCCTTAAGCCCATATGGACATATGGCATACAACTGTGGGGTTGTGCCAGAAAGACCAATATTGACATCATTCAGCGCTTCCAGAATAAAGTACTGAGAAATATTGTTAATGCTCCTTGGTACTTTAGAAACTGTGACCTCCATAGAGACCTGGAAATGGATACAGTTAGCGAGACTATTATAAAATACGCCAGAAGTCATGAACAGCGACTTCTTCATCATGTGAACGTAGAGGCTATCCAGCCCTCGACAATGCGTTGTTGGTTAGACGGCTCAAGAGGACTAAACCTTTCGAGTTAGTTTAAGTGTTAGTTAAAAAGCAGAGTAAAGTGCTGATAGTGTACACGTCCAATAAGTGTAATTAAGTAATCAGAGTCTTCGAACTGCTAATGAGTAGATTCCTAGTTCTAAGTTGTAGTAGTAATTTAAGTCTGAATAAAATTACTTATTGATCAACCTGTGATCAGATTGTAATGAAATAAATAGCCTCAGGGATATTTTAAATAAAAAAAAAAAAAATCAACAAAAGCAAGTGTTTTACAAGAAATAATGTTTGCTCAAAATGCAAACCCAATGTCGGTATAAAAGTTACAAGATTTAAAAACATTAAAAAGTACTAAAATCAAAATCTCTTAGTTTCCAAAAATTATAAAATGTATTTGGAGTCAAACAATTATGCAATTAAGATTGGCACTCTAGTCCTTCTAAAAGAAAACACAACACCTCAGCTTTAGCCAATGGGAAGAGCGATGCAGTGTCATCCGGGTGCTGATCCCATAATTCGAGTGGTTTCCTAAAAGACAAAAAAATGGAACTACTACACGAGGAGTCAAGAATATTTGTCCTTTACCTATTGAGAACATGTTCTCAATAGGGGGAAGTATGGAAGAAATTCAACGTCTCACTCAAAAATGCCCATTCGAAAAGAAACAGAAGCTACTGAGCGTTAATTCAGAGCAGTCTAACTTTAAAATTATTGTATATATTTTATGTTGCCACAATGCAAATTGTATTGCTTATATTAATAATAACACTGTACAAAACAGTGAATTATGGGTGATACAAAAATAGACCTATAATAAAGTTATTATTTGCCAATTAAATTAAATCTACATTCTACTATTAATTCGAACCAACTACTTTACAATATTCTTCACAATAAGGTTAGTCGCCATGTTTGCTAATTTCAGTTGAATTTGTTCTACCTATTTTTCTTCTCGATTTCATATTGTGTTCAAATTGTGCCAGAAAAAGAAACCATTAATTTTGAATTTAATACAGAAAACGCCCATGTCAACTTTTCAGTGAAACACACGGTATAACACAGTTACATTTATTATGTCCACTATTATTATTATTATGAATATTATTAACTTGTTTTTTTTTTCATGTTTGCCACATTTTTTAATTTGATTTATAAATGGAAATATATTCTTTCTAATGTAACATGCACTTTTTATAACGACTACATGCGATTTATGTTTTGCTTTTGGCTCATAGCTGAGACATGTAATCTGACAAAAAATAATTAGTTCATCCAAAAATGGGAACTTTTTGTACTCGTTTCTTAAAAAGTAAACGGCATAGCCATTTCAATTTTTTGAAAAATGGTATATTGATATTAACTTTCTTAGTAATAAACCCATTACCAACATAACTTTGGTTGAATTAATATTTTTTAACAATAATTTAATAATTTATTTTTACGAAAAGATAGTGAGCGTAAAAAGTTGTTTGTAACGCGGTTGCATATTACCATACAAGTTTTATAAGAAGCATTTTTCCGGAAACGCGGTTTTACGGCACGACGAGCGCCGAGAGGAGTAGCCTAAAGGAGTGTGTGCGACAAAATAAACAGATTCTTCGTCTTCATCTTCACCAATGTTAGTAATCAATTCAAGAACAATTTCACACAATACATCCTGCATCATGCTTCCACTTGATCAATGTGGTAGAAATATTTTGTGGTTTTGTGTGTCAATTTGTTTGATTTTATCTTTAGCCAATTCATAAACTAATTTAATTTAAAAGATAGTCTGCGGCATGATTTTTCACAATCCCCCACAGTTTCTCAATTCGGCTAAGTTCGAATGGTTTGAGGTAGTTTTAACACTGAATGACCATGGTCGGCTAAGAGTTAATTGACAGCATCACTTTTATGGATTGGTTTGTTGTTTTGAATCTTAGCATACAAATTCAATATTAATTTTTTTAACCTTGTTATAAGAAGCCTTGACCAATACCAACACCGAATTTGATAGAAATTTTTCTTTAACCATTTCATAAAGTTGCTATATTTCATCATATAATCTCTTTTTTTTAAAACCTGATTTAAATATTAATAAACAGTTTGGAACAAATTCTTTTTTACCTCCAGCATGTAGTATTATTCAACGTTGTCCTTTAACCACGGGTTCATCATTCTAACATTAAGGTACGATAAGTGAGCTGTGCAAATAACTTTTTCTATTTTGCTTCATTTACAGAGCTATAAACGAACCCAAATGAGTTTTTTTTATAGAAAATTGAGTTCTTTTATATGACTAGAACAATTTTTATTCCCAACGGTGGTAACACTAATTTGATACCAAACGTCAAAGCTGTGATTACGATAGCGGTGTGTTAATTTAAATCGTAATTAATATTCAGTAGATTTATTTATCAACTTAAAATATCCAATTACAACTCTATTTTAACCAATTTTTTAGTTGTTTTCGTCTATGTGTTTGATAGGATTTCAGACTACAAAGCTATATCATTGTAATATATCAGTATCACCAAATAGATGCTTGAAGTTTCACAAAAGTAGAAAATAAGAAAGAACACACGCACACATACGATACGATAAACTATAGACGACCATAATAAATCCGAGAGACAATTTCAACTTAGATGATTGATTATTCAACATGATAACCAAAAATGTTACTTCTTCAAATCAAAGTAACCGTTTGTCAAATTTCACATGATAATAAACTCTTGTTTTATTTAACGTGTAGGTACTGTTACAAATGTACTAATACAATCAGTATTTATTGTAATAATACAAATTGAATAAAACTTGTAAGTTAGGCAACACTGTTCAGCAGTGTGTACGAGTTAATAGTAGTAGTAGTAAAATTCGTGTCGGACAAAGAACACAACTTTAAGACTGTACCAGAGAAGGTCATCGTTTTCATATGTCAAAAGTTTTATAATCAATGGTCAAAGAAAGAACAGAAAATTTATTTATTTAGTACAAAACAAAACGAAGAATAATAAGGATATTTAATGAATATTGTGCCCTGTAAAAGTGCAATTATAATAAATATTAATTGTCACGGTTGCCGAATCCTGAGCTTTTATGTAAATTATCAGTTTGAGTAACATTTTCATGTATATTTACATTCAGGCAAATGTTTCAGAACTGTGGCAACACATCTTCACTAGGTTGTTCTGATCCTAATATTTGCTAAACTTCAATTTGTTTGCTAAGGGAAGTATCGACGTAACCTTCTGCGACCATAGACGATTTTCATCCTCCGTGGCACTTGATGGTCAATAAGTCGCTTCCACAGTTTGCCAAATGACTAACGCTGGATTGCTTAAAGCAATGGCCAGTTTACAGCTCGAATTGGGTATTTTCAGAAAACTTGCGATAAATTTGGAGACTTTTCCCATAACATTAATTCTGATTGGCAAATTAATACACCGACCATTGCGGTAGGTTAAAAAAATCGCCTATGCGTTACATTAGTAGGACGTAACTTAGCATATTGTGTAATTAAGTCACTCCAATAGGTATTGCTAATTACAAAGGTTCTTGGAACATTATTTTTGTTTTTGTATGTATACAATAATTGGATCTGATTTATACTCAACACGGTCTACACACATATTTGCTAGCCTACATTAAATAATGTTAATACAAATCTGGAACTTACTGGAAAATTAAGCAAAGTAAGTTTAATTTCTTTCATTGCCAGGTATGTATTATTATCGGCTTCATTCAAAAATTTTTTAATGTCTTCTTCTTCTAGAATTTTTGACTTTTTTGTACGTAACCAGTGGAAGTTTGTTTTAATAAAGCTTTGCAATTTTTAAAATAGATATATCAACATCTTTATGAATATTTAAACAGGATCTTAATTTTAAATACATGGTCCATGATGTAAATGAGTTTTATATTGCTTACATTGAAGCTCAAAGTAAGCTAATAAAAACATTTTTTTTTATTTTGGGTCGTTTACAGAGCTATAAAAGCACCCAAATGAGTTCTTTTATAGAAATAGAACAATTTTTATTCTGAACGGTAGTAACACTAATTTGATATTAAACGTCAAAGCTGTCGTTACGTTCGGCGTGCGTTAATTTAAATCGTAATTAATGTTCAGTAGATTTATTTATCTACTTATTTTTATTTTACTCATTTTTAAAGTTAAGCATTTAAAACAAAATTTAATGAAAATATTGCCGCCCTAGCAATTATACTTCAAAATTTCCTAAATTTAAAAACTCGCAAAATTTTATTTAAAAAATTAATCTGAAAACCCAAAATAGAAAACATAGTATAAAGAATTCGTTTCAGAAGACATTTTAGCAACTCGAACTTTCGTCTTATAAAATGCATCTTCTAAAACTAGTTCTTTAAATTAATTCTTCTTTATTCTTCCTTTAAGTGGAAGTAATTAAAACACTGCAGATTTTTTTTAAAAATGCCGACGTTTCGCCCCTACAAATGGAGGCTTCTTCAGGGCTATTTTAGCTATTCCACAGTTAAGTCAAAAAATTCTTTAATATACTATTCTGTAATAACTTCTACGCCATTTTCATTATTCCATTAAATTTGAAGAGTGGAAAAAATATGGTCTAAAGTTGATCTTTTTCAATAAACATCTTATTGATGATCCAACAATAGAAGTCCTGGGGTTTGATCAAAAAAGAAAAATTTGGTCAAATATAAATCGCATAAGAACAGGCCATTCAAAATGCAACTCTATGTTGTTTAAATGAGGTGCAATTTCTAATCTAAGTTGTGACTGTGGAAACGAACCAGAGACCGTTGCACATATTGTAGAGGATTGTCAATTAACGAAGTTTAAAGGAGGGTTTCCAAACATTCATAATTTAACGGATGAAGCAATATTATGGCTTACGAATCTGAAGGACATCTGAAGTTCAGCAATATTTTGTATTCTTGTTTTGATTA
The DNA here is from genome assembly GCA_030710515.1 of Abscondita cerata. Taxonomy (NCBI): domain Eukaryota; kingdom Metazoa; phylum Arthropoda; class Insecta; order Coleoptera; family Lampyridae; genus Abscondita; species Abscondita cerata. The sequence continues at coordinate 9,022 of JALBCR010003315.1, forward strand.
TCTGTTTTTCCATTATTTTGTTTTGCTATTTCTTTAACCTACTATTTTTTCGTCATTGTCGTGACTGGCGCTTGGACCGGTCCATTATATGTCGTCATGCAATGGCTGTGCTGTTATATTTTATGTTCTTATTTACCTTCTATAATGTTTACACACTTAATTAATATTATTACATATGAATACTAGGGTGGGTAAGGGTTGGCATGTTTAGGTTTTAGTGGTTTTTCTAAACCTTGAAGTAAATGCTTTGCCAAGACGAACCAATCCACTATTGCACACGTTTCGTCACCACACTATACAGGTTTATACTGATCTTCTGGGGCACCATACATAACACTTACATCACAATACAATATTTGTATAATGTACCATACGAATAAATAAATAAACAAATTACACCACTTTTCAAATTTTGCGTATTCTTTTTCGTAGTCGAGGCGCGATTTTACCGGAAGTAAATTTCAATCGTGCATTGGGCGATTTCTCGAATTCAAGGAGGAGTGTTTGTAATATTTTTATTTTCACTCATTTTTTTAAATTAAAAATACTTAAATGTACTTAATTAAACTGTAGTATTTAAAACAAAATTTAAACAATTGAAAGTATTGCCACCCTAGCAACTAGACTTCAAAATTTTAAAAATTTAAAAACTGCAAAATTTTATTTTTAAAATCAATTTTATTTTGTTTATTAGTATGGTAAATCAATTCAAAAAGCCCTAAATAGAAAAAAAATAGTATAAAGAATTCGTTCCAGAAGGCATTTTAGCAACTAGTTCTTTAATGTACTATTTTGGTTCATATAACATTTTTAACTAGACCAAAGCCAGCATGCTACGCATGCGTTAAGTCTAAAATTGAATTAGCTTCTAAGAGCAGACAATCGTAAACAATAATTGGCCTCGGCACTTACATTAACATTCATCAGTTGACTAATCAATATGAATGGAGAATACATGGAATTCGTAAAATGAATCGAGAGTATTCAAGTGTGCGCTCGCAGAAATCATAACATATTAATAAGAGATACTTTCTGTATCACTTTTGCAACCTTCAAAACAAGTCAAAACGTTTCGTCCATAAATCAATTAATTGCTTGAGGTTATCTTCAGTTTTTTCCAACGAAAACCATTTTTTTGCATAAATTGTCCTTCAAAATTAATATTTTTGCTTGTTCACATTGCTTGATTGGTTGATTGCTTGTGATGAATCTTTACAAAGTTGTATATGATTTTCTTTACAATTACTTTTTGAACTAGTTTACTGATAAATTTGAGTTTGGTTTGTTAGTTCTTTTTCTTAGTGACGTAAATTTATTTTCCTCAAGAATTTGAGCATTTCTCTTCACCATGTTCAACCCAACAACTGTAGTAACTGTTATTCTTTTTGGATATTATTTATAGATATTGAGAGTTTGAGAGTTCGCCTTTTTTTTCATTCAGCATAAACTTGTAAACGTTGTAAATAATCTGGCATCCTTATCCTTGACTATTGTAATTTTTTTTTTATATAAAGCAATGGCAAATGCGTAAAATAAAACTGTAAAACCAAGCACTTACAATAAATTGTGACTTAATTATACCTACTCTTAATAAAAACAGGTTCAACAAATTATGCAACGAATTGTGGTTAGAGAAAATGTGCCCGATGAGGATAATTAAAAATAAAATAAAATTTGTGTTTACTGGAAACGTTAAGTCTGTAGTAGAATGATAGCAATTTTTTGATAAAAACCTATTACCACACTACAGTTCATAAGGGGCTGAAAGACTTCTAGTTTTCTTGCTGTTTACGAAATGTTGAAACAATTTCCGGAAAAAATTAAAGTGAAATGTAGCAACTATTTCCAGACAAAGGAAGGAATCAATTTTAAGTTAAGATCATTTTACTTATTCACTGAAGCATGATATTTAACATTGAGTAAAGTAGAAAAATAACACTAAAAAAAAGTCACGAGCTCGTATGTAGCTGCTAGAATCCCTAACGAAATTAGTGAGCATAATCTACATACAAACTTCTCTTTGATAGATATTACCCATAAGAGCACCATATTATAGGATTTAATCACAATTACCAATTTACTACAACAATTTATACACATTTAATAAGTGTAAAATGCTGAACTATATTAAAATTAAATTTTAAGAAAACACATACACATAATGCAATTTATTTGATATTGTATTTTAATGGCTTTTTGCAATGATGATTTAGTCTGTTTAATTATAAAACATTCAAAACAGAAATAAGCATATATGCGGAATCGTACATCAACATATTAGTCCATCTAACCGTGTTTACTTAGGATTGTGTAAGCAGAACACCTTATTTGAAGCTTGTGTGCCCTGAAAACCCTTCGAGTAGAAGTAGTTGTTTTCTAACTAAACTCTATTTAGTTATAATATTCCTAAGAGACACGTTTACGTACCGAGTTTTCCCAAACCAGTTAAGTTCGAGCTTGAATCACGCATTAACTATTAGAACTTATAGCCGGGCACGCATAATGGATAACTTGCTTTCTAGAAAATTCAATGCTAATTGTAACGGGTATATTGAATAATTATTAGTTTGAATTTCTGTCTACATAACGTTAACTATTGCGTAACGTTTGAATTCAATAGTCTTTGTTTCAGTGGTTCAATAAACTAAACGGTTCTTAATTACTATTAAATAATTTGATTAAACACGTTGTTAAAACGAATGAAGAAATATATCATTAAATTTATGTTTTTATTTTGAAAAGGGAAAATTTCAGTAAATATCATTTGCTGTAAATATTGACAATCCTAATGATTTTACAACAAAAGTTATTAAATGTAAAACTTCTTGAACAATTAATAATCCATCGATTGGGTTTTAAGCAGCGGAACTAAAAGAACTTTTACTGCCGCCCTGAGCAGATGCGCATTTACCATTTCACCATGCAAAGCAGAATTATTTCAATAACTCAATAATATTATTGCAACATTTGGTCTAACGTACGTTTAAAAGTTACATCAGGGTACAATAATACTTTCAGTCATGGTTGGGATTTGTCTGCATGTGTAAGAAAGTAACAAAGTGAAAATGAAGAATTAATTGAAAGAGGTAGATATAAAATAATATTGCACGCTTCTTGAATTTATAATAAAAATAAAATATATATCTAAAAGAAATGGATTTTGTTCAAAAGATGTAAAATGAGCTATTTCCACAAACGTCTTATTGATCCTACAACTACTAACTTAACTGCACAACAAATTAATGACTTCTTTATTAATATTGCGCATGAAATTAATAGCAATCTCCCTGCACAGAATAATGATCCCAACTGCTATCTAAACAAAATTGATGTAACAAAACATACCGGAAATAACTGCGAAATATTGTTACTAGCATTAAAACTAGTCACGGTAAAGGTCTATTTGATTTGAAGATTGATATTGTCAAAATGTAATAAATACAATCTATATTCCACTTATCAAAGTGATACGACCTGAAAATATCGAAGGTCATTCCTTTTAATAAAAGCGGAAACAAAGACAATATGAATAATTATCGTCCAATATCGATTCTGCTTGTTTTTTCAAGAATTTATGAAAAAATATTAAAATCACAAATAATGGATCACTTACAACGACATGAACTTATATCTAGTAGTCAGTTTGGTTTCCGTAATGGAATGTCAAGTGGTAGTGCAATCTTGAATCTTACGAATTTTATAATTGGTTATTCTAAGTATTGCATAGCAAATTTTTAGACTTATCTAAAGCCTTGACTGTGTCAATCACAATATACTAATAAATAAATTAAAAAAAAAAAATTTAGCGATGGAAGTATAGGGTTGTTGCAATCGTATGTAACTGATCGTCACCAGTATGTTTTTCTAATGACACTCTATCCCAAACTAAAGAGATACGAGTTGGTGCACCTCAAGGCTCGGTTCTTGGTCCAATATTGTTTTTAATCTACTTCAATGACATTGCTTATCAAACCGATTAAAAACAAGATTATACTTTATGCAGACGACACAACATTACTAATTCAAGTCCGTTTTTCGACTTTGTAAAACAGCAGTAATTATTATGCGATAAAACTACCAACAAACTGCTTAATACATTAAAACAACTGACATATAAACAACTAAAAATCTTGCATGAATAAATATTTAAAAATAAAAAATCATCCACAATGATTTCAAATTAAATTCTGTGATGTGATACCTACGAGTGTTCTATTAGATTTTATTTATACAATTAAGTTACACTGCTCAAAACAATTAGGAAAACCTTGTAATAAATTGAATAAGTAATTGTTGTTTAAAGCATCATGAAAAGTTGGACAATATGTAAATTGAATTATTAATTTTATCATTGGATACAAATTTTAAGATCCATGGCCTAAATATGAAAATTACCTCAAATAACAAATATAGAAATTTTTATTTTGGAAGCACTAGCCACTTCTAATTGGTAAGCTTCCTGATGTTGCTATAGTGACGAATGTTGATTATTGCTTGTTTATTAAAGTCTCTGACAAATGAGGCATTTAAATGAGTTTGAGTGTATCATGCTCTACATCTTTTACGACAAGGTCAATCTCTGCGACAACTATAGTGACAAATTTGATATTGCCTTGTTCTATTGGAGTCTCTTTAAAAATGAGGCTTTTTGGGGAGGTTGATTGTCGTAACTCCCCCCCAGGGTTACACAAAGACAACGTCTGCGACAAGTGACCGGGAGAGTTTGCCCCCCCCCCCCTAAATGAAGCCCACGTGGCCAGCGGCCGTAAATTTAAAACAAGCCCCAGGATGACAGATACGTTGTTCTTTCTGCTCTTCGACAGCGTACAAAAGTGCAAAAGACCTGCAGAATGACCTTCATATGGCTTCCGGAATCCGGGTTTAGACCAAACCATAAGGAACAGATTAAGGAAAGAGAATATTACCAAATGGGCATAAGGCAGCAAGACGTACGTATGCTGAAGCCATGGTGATTGAAACCTGAACCAGTGGGAGTCTGCTCTTCTCGACGAATCCAGGTATCGTCTTACACACGTTGGGATGGTCGATTAAGGGTGTGGGTACGGCCAGGAGAAAGATTTTCTGCAGAAGGCTGTACGAGGAAATTGATAGATTTGGAGGAGGTTCCATAATGGTGTGGGCCGGAATTATGTACAACAATCGTACGGACCTAGTACTTGTTCCCCAACGAACTGAATGCTGTCCGGTATATTGAGCACATTCTGGAAGAGCATGTAGTATCCTGCTGCCATTGTATTAGGCCCTGGATTTATGTTTTTGCAGAGATAATGCCAGGGCACATTCTGCGGCTGTCACCAGGGATGAAATTGAGGTAATGGAGTAGCCAGCGGTCAGCCCAGACCTCAATTCTATTGAACAGGTCAGGAACCGACTTGGAGATGCTCTGAAGGAGGAATGGGAGAATATCCCGCAAGAGGAAATCCAGAATCTTATTGGGAGCATGCCACGAAAGTGCCAAACTGTCATCGAATGTCGTGGAGGCCATACAGGATACTAACTTTATATAACGAGTGTTTAACTTTGAAAAATAAGCACAAGATCAATTGCTTACATAGCGGAATTATTTGAAAAGTTAATTGTCAGCGTTATTCATTTGTTTTACTGACATGAGCAATAAATAATTACATAAATAACCACAAATAATGTACTATTAATTTCATGTTTGTACCTCAATGAAAAAATATTTTCATATTTCATAGTGTTCCTCTAATTGTTTGAGCAGTGTATTTATATAGCAAATATTCCTTATACAAGTATACATCTATTTTATAGTTAGTGTTAACAATGACGTATTTAAAATAGTTTTCTATTATCAAATGAATAAAAATTATTATTATTAATAATATTTTATTATGCATTGGATAGTAATTTTAAGTTGGAAAAAGCATTAAAAGGGTTTTAAGTTTTTTAGTGATTGGAAGAGTTACTAAAAAAATAATGTAAATGTAAGTTGTTATTCGGATGACGTCACGCGATTATGTTCCTGCAGGATTTATAACCACAGCCAATCCTAGTCATGAAGAAATTCAATGTTGCCAACTTGTGTTATCTGACTTTGAGAAACAATATATACAATAATAAGCTTGGTTGCTTAGCGGCGGTACATTCAAATTATTAAAAGTTAAATATTAAAGCAACAATGCAAATCTACAATCAATTTCAGATATTGAATTAGCATTTATCATTATAATTTAGATCAATGAAACTATTTTTAAGTTGTGGGAATAACTAACAATTACATTATAATACTTTTTCTATACCAGGTGTAACAGGATTATGGTACAAAGTGTCATTTATTATGTATATGGGATGTCCCAAATTTCAATCAATTATCTTTAAAACTAACGGAGAAACAGGGGTGTACCATGATCCTATTACCGGTATATCCCTGCAATAATTACAGAGAAAACAATATATTACATTTACGGAAACTGATAAAGACAAAAATTAAAATTCGGATTACAATTTAAATAATAAGAAAGCGATTTCGAAACGTTTGACTACAAAGCACATGAGTCGGATGCTGACAATGAGTCTTCGTCTAATGACGAATGCGATAAGTTTCAACAACTTATTAAAAATAATTGTTTATGATCATAACTAGTCTTACAGTTAAGAGTATTTTTTTCTTCCACGACTGGCTGTGCTAACTTTGGACCTTTTTTTGGATATAGTTACGTTTTAAAATCTATTAACGGAAAAATTAATAAAGATGCAAATTGTCATTTTGTTTTGTCACTTTTTTTCATCATATTTGTCACTATTTTCCATGTGTTGTTATCCTTTTGAGATTTTTAGGTTTTTTCATTTTTTTTCCTTTTATTACTATTCATCTTTCTAAATTTAGTTCTTCCCACCTTCCACTTTCCTAGATGGTGTTATGTGTTACCTTGTCTATCATAGTATCATACTTATCTGTACTGTTCTTTGTCCATTTTTGTGTATATTCCAAAACATTCACTCTGTGTCAGTACATGTGTGATACACTAACCTCCTTTTCGGAATTATCTTTTTTATCAGCGTTCCCATGGTAGTTAGTAAGCATATACAATCGCCTATCCTGCATTTCTTTGATTTTCTTTACTCGGTTTGGGTACTAAAGTTACCCTTGTCCGCTTTTTTATTATTTGTTAAAACTTTTCTTATATCTTTTGTTTCTTGGTTATCATTACTTTGATGATTCTCGTTTGGGCTCCATTTAATTGTGACTTTTCGTTTCTCTATTCTATTTTTACTTTGAGTACCTCTTTGATTGTAAGCTATGGTATGCTTTTGTTCACTTTCTAAATTTTATAGTTTATTAACCAGGCCTTTATAAATAGTTTGCTTATAATTGCCTGTTTCTCGTCTTGGAATAACTCGATAAGTTTTTTCTAATTATACTTCCCGTCACTATTTAGTAACCTAGAACTCATATATCCTCTTCCACTTTACAGTGATTTTTCTTTTGTTTTTCTTTGTCTTTGACTGTCTTTTTCTTTTGTCTATGTTTCTCCAATACTTATTGTTGTTCTTGTTGTGATTTCTTCCTTAGTTGTGCTATATTCTTTCTAGCTTTTAAACATTTTTTGTTTGAGTTTTTTCTATATTTCGATACTCTTTAACATCTAAGTATTTTTGTTCCTTTTATTTGTTTTCCCAAATTGGTTTCTCAAAGTTCAGTTGTTTTAGGTTAACTTTATTTTTTATGTTTTCGTTCATCATTATTTCAAAGTAAATGTACCCGAGGCTGTAATAGAAAAAAATTAATACAGACACTTTGACTATAATGTTGTAATAAAAATATTAAATGTTGACTTGAATTTTTGATGTTTTTTTAACATTTATCCTAATGCATTTTGAAAGCTGGTCAGCCATGTAAGTTTCCATTCTAATTTACTTGTATAGTCTTTCGCGTTTATAATGGCGCGGTTAAGAGCAGGTACATGTATTAGTTTTTTTGCCTTTAATTCCATACATATAAACAAAATAAAATGGGATATATTTTGCTATTGTGTACGTGGGCTTGGTGCCGAATTATCAAAACTGAGGGCCTGAAGCTATAATTTGAAACTATAAACTACTATGCATATGATGGTTTTATAAAAGTTCAACCTTCTTCTGCAGTTAGATATTGTAATTTCATCTAAAATATAATAAATTACTCTTCATAGAAAAAAACTGTAATAGGAGATTTTTAAAAGGAAAGTTGCGATGTTTTTATTCAGAAATAAACTGATTAGTTGATCAAAAATTACTGACATAAACATAACAATTGTTTTTTATTTATCAACATTTACAAATGGCTAATCTGGTATTTGCACATTTAAAATAAGGACTTGTTTATTTAAATGACGTTTAATTTCGAATGTTTCCAAAATTTTGGTTTTTTGTAATTAGTTTGATTCCAAAATATCTTTTGTAGATTTTTATTTCTTTGGATGTTTATTTCTAAAAGCGATCAAAAGTTTCTTGTATCTGACTTCACAATTTTTAATATATTGTTCCAAGCATTCTAGCATTTTATACTTTAGGGTTTGCGATTTCGATACTGGAATGCCTTTAGGGAGAGAGTGACTGATGGTTCTACATATACATGTTCAAGTTCTTCTTAGAGTAAAGGATTTCGTCAATCCACCAGTATATCGTCGATTTCTTCTTATTATATGACCCTATTTTTTAGATTAAAAAATTTAACTATAAAAGTGCTATAAAAGTATTAAACAGTTCTAGATTAAAGATTCTTTATCTGTCCATAATAGTTTACCCTTGTGCCAATGAGGCTTTAGGTCTAAGCACAGTTGCACTACCGCACTTTTACATGTTTATGATTATATTATTTTCTGCCACTTAGATAATAACTAATCAAGGTTGCTCATATCATTAGATTATTTGAAAGCGTTCGATCGAATAAATCATGACGTTTTATTTGGTACTTTGCATTACATGGGGTTTAGTTACAGCTCCATAACCCTTATAAGAATACACCACTGAAAGCATGCAGCAAGTAGTTCTTGAAAATAATGATTCTTCCTGGTATTAATATCAGCAGTAGGGTACCTCAAGAAACAATCCTTCAACCGTTGCTATTTACTATTTACACCTCAATTACACACATGACGTACTACTACACTGTAAATCTCAACTCTATGCTGATAACACGCAGATTTATTTTAAACTTCGTTCTTCAGATTTAAAATCTGTTGTGACATGGTTAACAGTAACCTCATGGATTGTAAAATCGTTTCTTCTAAGATGATTCTGAGATTAAACTTCTCTAAATCATTGTTATGCTTTGCGGGAGAAAAAAAGAAAATTAAAAGCACTGAACTTGATTCATATTCAACTGAACGGCAATAAACTAAAAATAAGTAGCCAGTTATAAAGTTATATATTGACAGTAATTTTGATTTTCCAACCATATAAGTAATATAGATTCCAAAAATGATATGTAATTATCTTGTCTTTAGACAATAAATAAATTCAATGCGTGTCTTCAAATTATCTACGGTGTACCTAGATTTTCTCCATAACCAACAGCTTAATTACATTTAAATGACTACCCATGGAAAACAGACGGCGTTTGGCCATCAGTTCTATACTATCAAATTGAATAATTTCAAATCTCCTCTATCCTTACATGAACGTTTAACTTAGGGAACAGATATACACTTCTTGATTGATCTTTAACAATAAAGTCTCCAAAGTGTGAGTCTTTACAAAAAATCACTTAGTTATTGAATTTGCATCTACTATAATAAATTTAAAAATAGTTATTTTTTCCACGACATACTTAGAAAACGGACGTTTCTTCTCTACAAATAATGAGAAAAATTCGTTTTTCTTACTAGCGAGAAAAAATAATGCCGTGTTACAAAAATGCCTCTTTAAAAAATGTAAGAATGTGTTATTAGAACTATATGCGCCTAGTAGTTGAGTTAAACAATTTAATCTAGTATTCAACAGATTTGTTTAATTTAGTAACTTATATTTCGACTCTTAAAAATTGCTGTCCTACATTTATTGGTTAGAATTACGCGACTGCGCTTTCTTGACGAGATTGAGACCACGCTGATACTACAGGATACTGTAGCGAGACTATTAGTTACGTTTACAATATTACTTCTTTCATTAGGTGGTTTTTTGGGGAATGTCATTGGAAAAAATGTTGTAATCTAACACATGAGGAAAGCCTTTTTTCTCCTCTCACTCAAGCAAGTATGGACACACATTCATTATTTGATTAAGCTGATCAAAAATCGTTTGTCTAAATTCCCTTTAATCTAAAGAATCGTTCATCTATAATTAAAAACACATTAAATTCGTTATTTTAATGTGACAAAAGTGTCCTAAGTCATTTCATACATACCAGTCATTAAATTGTCTACAATAAACTGTTAATCGAAATCGGCTTATGAATAATTACCCAAACGATCATGTCATATTCGGTATTGGTGAGCCCCAAAGTCAAGAAGGCATTTAGAAGCTAACGACCAAATTTCGACTCAACCCAAGGGGTTAATCGGAACAGCATATAAGTGAAGTTGCTAATCCTGGCAGGAAAGAATATAAATTAAATCTGATTTCCGTCAGTATCCAAAGACAACTAGGCATTAAAGCTAACGCCAATAGCGCTACCACAATATATAGACGATCCAACTTGGAGGCAATAATCTAAAGATTTTTACAACACATCACCATATAAGTGAAAACAAAGCCAAGGACAAGTAATTAAAGACAATCTTAACAGAATGTTGGCCCAGCTTAATATGCATATTACATCAAACAAAAAGAAAATTATTGGCTAGTGCTGTAAAGCTCCCGTTTGTCCCTATATATGCGGCCCAGTCTGGATAAAATTGGCTTGACTGTCAAAAATATTAAAATATATTACTGTCTCTACAAAGGAACACCCCATTTTCATCTACCCAAGGCATACATGACGATCTTCTCATTCGCCCTTGTCGTTATCGCTATCTTTATGCCTCTGCATATTCTAGCAAAAGAAAGAGATTACTCCCAAGACGCTAATAAAATCCCGAAATCAATCGCTCTTGTTCTGAGAACTAAAATGGATTGACAAAAAGGATAATACGACAAGGAAGCATTTAGCTTATACCAAATTTAAAAAACGCACCAGTCCTCACTGTGATTACTGTTGTGCCAAAAGAAGATCCGTAGACCACCCGCTTTTTTGTCTGTAATAGATGGCATACAATCAGAAGGAACGCAGAAATAAAATTAAAGACAAAAAGTACGATTATGATTAGTTTGCTAACCAATACATACATTTAACCATACAGTCACTATATTGATGTTTTCACTGCTTTTGTCACCGACAATTTTACACTATTTAAAGAAAATAATTGCAGCAATTCAACATCACGTCTACTGCGCACTACAACAAACGCATTTTAAAAAGGAAATAGTTCATAATGCAACGTATTAATACTAATAATTAATATCTAAGCCCAAGAATACATGATTTTGGTTATATATTAACATCAACAAAGTAAGGTAAAAATCTGTTACAAATTCACCTATGTGTTATTATTATTTGAAATTTGTTCATGCTAATTAGTAAGATCTTAATAATTTTCACTAACCTACATATACTGTTTATTTTAATAAAAATAAAATAAAAACTATTTATACCCTATCATTTAACGATTAAAACACAAAACCCAAATTGAATTTAAATATTAGCAATCTTGTTTTGTGTAAATCTTCAAGTATAATGAAACTGTTAATATTAAAGTCACTCACAAAACGTTAAAACTAAGTTCGTATACGACATCACAGTAATTTCCGTTAATTCTAAGAAACCGCATAATGCTTAGTAGTTATCTTAACTACCAACTATGATAGTCTTTTGAAAATACATAAACCAAGTCACAAGCTAACTGCTTGAAATCAGTTCGTTAGTTTTACTTTTTGAGCTTAACAAAAAATATATTACTTTCAATAATACACCTACATTAAGGATGGGTCAAACGCACATTACAATAATTGAGCACTTCCGTAAAATGGAGTGAAAATAGCTTTTGAAAAGTAAATTCAGCAAATGTTAAATGTGTTTTATTTATTCCTCCATAATATTTGTTTTGAAAAAGGTTTTATTTTAAAATAGTTTGTCCTAAGGCTTCTATCTCGGGAAAGTATTTGTTTGCTTAGTTAAAAAACAATGTGTTATACAACTTATTGCAAAATGTTTTAAATATCACAATAATAGAGACAATTGTGCTATTTTTTTATGGTATAAATATTATTTTTTATTAAAGCTCTATAATAAATTTCAGAACGACTGATTTTATTGATAATCTGTCTTTATTTTGTTTTCATGCTTTTTCCAATTGGTAGTATTGTTAATTTTGGTTGTTTATCTTGGATAATTATCATTCTGCAGTTAATTAGTTTTGTTTTTAATTTATTACTCATTATAAGCATTTTTGGTATTTCCTGTATCACTTTTACTTTTATACTTTATTTTAGTTTACCTTGGTAACGAAACAGTGTGCAATAGTGCATTTGCTTTGAGGTTTAGGAAAAACCCTAAAACCTAAACATACGACCCTTACCCACCTTAGTAATCATATGTAAGTGTAAACATTATAGAAGGTAAATAAAACATAAAATATAACAGCACAGTTGCAGAGTTGCATTTTGAATGGCCTGTTCTTATGCGATTTATTTTTGACCAAATTTTCTTTTTGATCAAAACTTAAGTCTCCTATTGTTGGATCATCTAGAAGATGTTTATTAAAAACATCAACTCCAGACCATAATTCTTTCCACTCTTCAACTTCAGAAAAGCCGTACTTAAGTAGTCTTGCAACCATATAGGACTGCGAGATTTATGTCTCTTAGGAGGAGGGTTGTCAATGTTATTCCAAATTGGTAAGTTTTTGTTAAGTTGGCATTTATCCCATTCTCGTTTTAATGCAGTTTTTCGTCGAATGTTATTTTATATGGTTGGTGGTCTTAACTAGAGTTTTATTGTTAGTTTTACTTTAGTTTCAATTTTGTCGAACGTAGGCTTATATGTATACTAATCCGTTCTTTAATTATACAGTGTTGTTGAAAAGTCTCCATCAAAGAATTATGTTTGAAACGCATAAAGAGAAAGTTGTGAAATCCTAGGACGTTATTCTGCACATTGTAGAGCAAATATCAAATGTTTTTGACGTCAACGTTTAGCGTACGCCCGCCATCTTAAATTTTTAAATGACATCCTATGTTGAGTGACTTATTCCAAAAAGATTTTTTTTCCAAAAATAATAGCAATGCGTCACTTTAAAACAAATTGTCTTATAAAATATCAGTTCTATTTTTAAATTAAATTGTATTATACTAATGATATGACCTTGTAACTTTTAAACTTAAACATAAAACAGTAGATATTGAAAACGTTTTATCTTTATTAAATTTGACCAAATTTAACTATGATTGACCTTACATGATATATATTGTCGTAAAGAGAAAAAAAACTCTATCAAAATAAATCACAGCCAACTATGGTTTCTATTAAAGAAAAAAAAAATTATTTCATAACAAATGTAGATAATAAAAATCCGTTAATACCATTCAATTTCACTCAAAAACGTGTCTAAAGAAGGTATTACTAGTTTTTTCTAACGTAATAAACAATTAGGATAATAGACACTTTTCAAAATATAGGAAAATCGATCTTTTCGCTGTAACTAGAAAACAAAAGACGATAACCGATTCTAGTTTTCACCAATGAGTTTCTCTCAAAAAACAGATCGAGACACCAACATCCATTTTTCTCTATCTCTTATGGTTACCGAGATACCTAACGAACGTCGAAATTTGCCTACCCTGTACTGCTATTTTGTAACAATATAATTTTATTTATATTGTTTTTTTATTTTAACAAATTAACTAAACATATTCTGTTGCTATCTTGAAGTATTACTATGGAATAATGACAAATGTCAAATACTGATTGTTAAATGATTTCAGTTGATTCTTACGATGATTCTTAATAATTCACCTAATACAAATATCATATCCGCTTGAATTAATTTTATCTTCCAAAATTAAAGTTGAAGACTTATATCTTAGTACGGATTCATTGAAGTAGAGGGAACAAAATTAAATCACTACTCTGGATTCAATGTGCCGACGTTTCGCCCGACCTATGCAGGTTTTTTCAAGGTTTCTGATTATTCATGTAAAGAAATTACAGAAATAAATACATGTACATAAACAAGTACGATGGCATATCATTTTTATATAAATTAGTCACGCCCTAATACAAAGTGAGTTCTAATTAGAAAAATATTAATTTTATTATTTGATATAATTATTATAATTCTACAAAAAAATTGTTCTATGTTTATACCTAATTATTAACTAATTAATAATTTTTAATTATTTTATAATCGTTAGAATGTTTCGATATAACTAAATTGATAAATTTGTTTAACTTAAGAAATGTTTTTATACTTAATGATATTTATATTAAAAAAATGATATGCGATCGTACTAGTTCATATACATGTATTTATTTCTGTAATTTCTTTACAAGAATAAACAAAAGCTTTGGAAAAGCCCGCATAGGTCGGGCGAAACTCGGCACATTGAATCTAGGGTATGATTTAATTTCTTCCCTCTACTTCAACGAATTCATTTTGCTTTAAATTAATTAATTATTATTAAGAATCCAAACGATATAAGAATGTACTGAAATCATTTAACAAGCAGTATTTGACATTTGTCATTAGTCCATAGCACACTTCAAGATAGCAACAGATTATGTTTGCTTAATTTTTAAATATGACCATAAGAATATAAATGCATTTGTGGCAATAAATACTTTGTAATTTGTTAAATAAGTTTGAAATTTATTGCTAACTGATAATGCAATCATACAAAATCCACACTGTAGCGTTAGAAATGTAAATAACCATTAACTGGTTATTAGTAAAAAAACTAGTTTTAGTTTGCAAGTTCTCCAATTAAAAGAATAAACAAGTGTTTAAAAGTAAACGGTAGGCATTTTAAACAAATGTTAAAATAAAAAAAAATACATAAATAAAATTATATTGTTATAAAATAGCTGTATATTGCGTTTTATTTTCATACTCATGCTGGAGTTGATTTTTACAGTTTTAATGATATTCTCAATCTGTTTAATGATATTGACCATACAAACCCTATATCGTTTGAAAACTGAATGCAACGGCTAAAAAATAACAGTACAATATACAGGGTGTTTTATTTAAAAATTTTGTGATATTCTTTGATTAGAGTTTTGCTTTACCCTGTATTGCAAAAATACGAGATACCAATCTAACCTAATTTCTAAAAACCTAAGAACCCCACAATATTATCCAAATAAAAAAATTTTACAAATTACTAAATTTAGTGAATGGCAGGATGACAGATTATGAATAATTATTGTAAACTATTAGCCATATCTTACAAAATACCCTGTACAACATAGTAAGACCACCTATTTTTGAAAAGTTCTTGAACGTAGAAATTTAAATTTGTAATAAAATACATGTTGTTTTATGTAAAAAAATGTAAGTTAATATAGCCACACATTTCTCGAACACCCTATATAGTCAATAATATTTTCAGAATGTGTGTTTATGGTACAACTTTCACCAAATTTTTAAAATTTTATCGTCTACCATAACTGCGCAATCTCCGAGACCAGAACTATGGGACACCCTGTATATGTAAATTTTATTCTAATTTTCTCTTGAATTTCCAACCTCCGATATTTTTTACTTTACATAGTCTTTTTATGTTTTCATTCCTTTGTCTGTCATATAGGGTCTTTCGGGAGATCTTTCTGAGTATTTTCACTCTCTGCAGTGTCAAATGTAGTTTTGTTCTTGTTGACTAAGCCTTATAGTGGTTTATATTATATCCTTGATGTGGTTTTAATATTTAGATGTATATTCCGACAGATTGTATCGTTTAGACATCCTGCAGTTTTGTTAACTTTTATGACGTGTTGAGTACTTCACTTTCTACATCTCGAAGCTTGATAATTAAACTCCTATAAGTAGAAGATATTACTTGTTCTGAATTATTTCTACTTTACTTCAAACAGGTTTTTTCATGCTACCATTTATTTAGCTTTAGGGGTGGCTATAATCATGTTGAATTGATTAACTACTATGTTAAAGAAGTGTAGGTTTCCTTGTAAATTGTTCTGCAAAAATTAAGGTGGATATGCCGAAGCTTCAGTAGACTGAATTAAAATGTAAATATGATTGCTTTCTTTTAGTATTAATTATCCTATTTTTAAAATAAATAATTATTATGCATTCATTACAATTTAAATTGCAAGGTTGTCCAAAACATTAACAAATGGAAAAATTATCATATTTTTTAACAGATAAGAGATAAATTTAGTATTGAAATTATAGCTACAAATATTTTTAATGTAAAAAGTAAACATATATAAAATAATAACAACTCTTATATAATTTATTAATATAATGACTATAGTTTCGACTCTATAAGCTTTAGAGTCATCGTCAGATAATACTATTTAAAATATGACATTAATATGACATTTAATTATAAATAATGAAATAAACGTAAAAATATCTTAACTACAATTATTGTTGTAAAATTTCTGAATTTAGTTCAATTCAACTATTAGCAATTAAATTAAATAAAATTGTCATTATACTTAAACTAGAATAAAACCCCAAAAAGTTTTTGGCAAAATTTGTTAATTTGAATGGTTTTTAATCCATTACATTACGCATGTTTTTTAAATTAATTAATTAGCTAATTAGAGTCTATTTTTAAGTGGCGAAACCATATTTTAACCTTCTAAATTGATTTGGCAATCATTTGGTATGTTTTTCAACTCAATCCAACATTTCGTTCTCTACATCTCGGCTTTTATATATAAGCCTACGATATTAACAATTAATTATATTTAAATATCAGATCTTCAAATTTTGTTTGATTATTAAGAATAATTTTAGGATTAGTGGTTTAATGTAAATTATTTCTAAAATATCTAAAATCTGTTTATTAAACCTATTAATTTGGAAAGGATGTATTAAGGTTTGAATTTCATGTACAACATGTCCATTTTAAATAACATGTTCATAAAAGGTTGATTTAACTGATGAAGGATTATGAGAGTATCTATTTTTATTTTAATATTTCTTAAATGTTTGTATTAATCTTATATTAAAACTTTATTAGTTTTGCCAGTGTATATCTTTTTGCGAGCAAGTAAGTTTTTACAGTGACCGGCAAAGAGTTTGCAACAAATGGGAAAAATTTGTATTGAGATATTCCAAAACTTCTTTGGCAATAAATTTAGCATATCGAATGAAAAAAAGCACTTTACAAATGTCATGTGACCACTGTCATAGCGGCAAATTTAAAAATATTTCTTAAATATGTAAAAAAGTGAGTTAGATGACAAGATATTGAAAAATGCCTAAGAAAAAAGTTGTCCAGAATTAGATTATACGTCTATGTGCAAATTTTCAAAAAAAAATAACGATTTTTCCAAAATATCAGTTTTCCGGCATTTTTTCCGGAAATATTGAGAAAACAACATTTTTGCGTTTGATTTCCATAAAACATAATAAAACCAAGAAATAAACTTTACAATCCAGTAATTTTTATTTATTAATCTACCAATGTACGGTAAAGAACAAAAAACATTTTTTTAGAACGGACTTTGTTGTAATGGCCTACAGAAAACAAAAAGTTGAAATAGTTAAATTTAGAATTATTTTAAAATAGTCTTAAAACGATCAATTCTTTCATTCTAAACCTAATTTTAAACAATTTTTTACAATATTGCCTAGATAGTAAGCTCATACAAAAACATAAAAAAAAATCCGGAAAAAATGCCGAAAACTGATATGTTTGAAAAGTCGTTATTTTCTTTTGAAAATTTGCACATAGACGTATTAATCTAATTCTGGACAACTTTTTTCTTAGGCATTTTTCAATATCTTGTCATCTAACCTCACTTTTTTAATATTTAAGTGATATTTTTTTATTTTTGCCGCCATGACAGTGGTCACATGACATTTGTCAAAGTGTTTTTTGTCATTCGATATGCTGAATTCATTTTCCAAAAGAAATTTTTGGATATCTCAATTACATTTCCATTTGATGCAAACTCTTTGCCGGTCACTGAATACCGTGTGTCCGGATAATCTGAATGTCCAAAGTGCTTTTAGATATTTTTATTATCGGAACACTTAACAATGTCTATTAGAAAAAGCTTGTGTAATAATTTCTGTATTTAAGCAAAACATTAAAAATATTTGAAAAAAAGATTTAATAATATTGTAACAGTACGAGGGTTCAAATCACAGTCTGATGTCTTTTTTTAGTAGTATTTAATTTTAAAAACAGCGTTTAATTTGTATCGGTAAAGAGGCATAAGTTTTAATTTTTTTTTACTTGAACTGGCAATAGACTTATTACAATATTCACATTATGAAACATTTAGTTTAATTATTTCATAAAATCTTCTGCGCAACGGCATACGTCTATATGCATGCATTACGCATGCGCAGAAGAAACTCACGCAAATTTTAGTGTTTGATTTTACGATATACAAAACTCTCTAATTGAATATTACTCTAATAAATCCATTGCCAGTTCAAGTAAAAAAACTTTTAATTATGTCTCATCACCTATAGAAATTAAACTCTGTTTTTGAAATTAATAATACATTTAAAAAAGATAA
Source organism: Abscondita cerata (assembly GCA_030710515.1). Lineage (NCBI taxonomy): Eukaryota > Metazoa > Arthropoda > Insecta > Coleoptera > Lampyridae > Abscondita > Abscondita cerata. The sequence goes on from JALBCR010003315.1 coordinate 27,743, forward strand.
AAGGACTGGGATTTGAACCCCGTACGTTTTAAAATATTATTAAATATTTTTCAAATATTTTAATATGTTTAGTTCAATTTGTAGAAATTATTACGCAAAACGTTTTCTAGTACACATTGTTAAGTGTTCTAATAGTAAAATATCCTAAAAACACTTTGGAGACATATTAATGTGGATTTTCAAATTTCCATGTTAAACATAATGCTTCAGATTATCCGGGACACACGAATACCACTTGATTTTAAATTATTATAAGAAGATTTTTGTGAAAATATATTAAAAAGAGTTTTTGGAGCATTAAAAACTAATTTGAATTCAGAAAGTTTATTAATGTTCTTTACTAAAGTAACAAATTCAAGAATAGTAAAATTTTTTTTGAAATCTTCTTTAATAGGAATTAGAGAAGTGAGATACCTTAAATTACGCTTAAAATAAAAATGTTGTATATAAATTTTTAATAATTTGTAAAGGAATTTATTAATATTTGCTATATAAAAATATTTTTAAGTTCATTAATGAAATTAGAATTAGATAATGGAAAGTTGAAAAGGCAATTAAATAAAAAATTACCTGATAATACAACCAATAAATGATACATTTTTTTAAAAACTCGAAATGATCTATACTCAGTATACTCAGTGCGGAGTAATAAACCTGTCAGAATTATCGAATTCCCGTATTGCAGTGGCGTAGGTACCTGATACGTTTGGAAAATCATATTTTTTAGTAGGTACATATATTATAATAGTAAAATCTACCTTGATATGAATTATTATGTGATTATATGTTATTTATTTTATTTGTATAGTAGATCACATTACAAATTTTACTTTAACGTATTATATATCATTATTTTTGTATCTTGGTATAATACCCACATCTACGGCTATGATTCTCGTTTCGTCAGTACCTGGGCTGATGGCAACGTGTTTACACAGATTAAACTATTGTTCTCAGACCCTAGATGGGTCGATATGCCGCAAGAGCGGCACAATGATCGTATTTTGGTTAGAATTTATTGGTTTTACTTAACCGTAGAAGTGCCGCTTTCACAAGAAAATAAAAGAATTATTTCAAGCAATTATGATTTATTACTCCGCGCCAATAGTATACAGACTTTAACTTAAAAAATTCCAACGCAGGTTTAACTTCAAATCCGTTTTTATCCAAAACTGCTGCTTTTAGCGACAAATACTAAGAGAACTTTTTGTATGTAAAATTGAATAGAGAATAGGAGAATAGGACTGCTTAGTCAAAAATGACATACAAAGCGACACAAAAAAGTTATGGTTCATTAAATTTAGAAACAACTCTGTATGTGGCGCCCTCTAGTATTAAACAAAAAAAGTTTATATTGAGTTTCTCATCATCAATATACCCAGTACCCCAAATTTTGTTACTTAACGAAAATATAAGAAAAAACTAAACAAAATAGTTTTTTTGGACGCGCTGTATTTTAGAAACCAAGCGGTTGCGGACCCTTTGTTCATATGAACTTTTTATCTTAAAATTATTCAAAGATTCACCCTTTAAAGTTTGTACAAACACCCTGTATAATCAACGTTGTCAGATAAGAATTATTTAAACAATACGAAGTATAAACTACAAAGGTTTTTCTAAAACTTAATATGTATTCTATGCAAATAAAATTATTTTGAATTTTAATTGAAATAAAGATCGTAACTAAATAGAAATAATATTATGTTTTCTCCTTTATTGGAAGGAAAAAATTATTGTACATTACCACCATTAAACGTGCACATATTAACAAAAATAGTTTAGATCTATAAAAACGAACGTCACGTAATTTTAAATACATCATACGACATCCAACGTAAAATAACGTTTCATGATTATTAAACAGGTCTAAAACGTAATTAAAACTAATACAATCACGATATTGCGCATAAAACAATTTTTAATCAATACATACTTAAAATAATTACATACTTTTGAAAAATATCTAACAAAATCGAATTATTAACAAGGTGTAACTTGGGCAATTAGTGAATTTTTTGCAGTCACTTTAATATTCTCATTCAATTACAAAATAAGAGTGTTTTTTTAAGCATAATTTTATTGTTATTGTTTACGTGTTGAAAAACATATCAGTAATAAAAAAGTATTTTTCCTGACAAAATTGAACACGAACAACTGCCGGAAATTAACTCTCTTCCTCATTTGAACATTTTATAAAAGCTATCAAGTTTAATTCTATTTTCATGCTATTTTCGTGACATTGTTGTCATCATTTATTTATTATTTTAAAAACTGTTGTTTGATATATATTTTATCTTAATTTTAATATTACATTGGTTGTATAAACACACCGTTTTGTTAATGGTGGTTTAAATGAAAATATAATCATCTTTATTTATTAACTAAAATTTATTCTTTGTTTAGTATTGTTTAGAAAAAACTGCAATATTTTGAACCTCTTGCAAAATGCTTATAGGTAAATGCTTATAGGTATGTAATGATTTACATAAAGCCAAATTGATTTAGGTTATCTAAAAGTTTTAATTAATTATTACAACATCATTAATACAACCAAGCATCAATTTTTGTAAAAAACGATTTCATCTTCAAACGGCCGAAAATGTTGACTTGGTGTATCTCTATACAGGGTGGCTGAGACTTAGTGTTACCAAATGAAAACGCTGTAATTTTTTAAATTTTGATTATGTTTTATTGAAATTTCGTGGAGTATGTTAAAAACAAATTACAATTTATGAACAATATGTTACTTCTCGATATGACCTTCTTTGGCTCTGATTATTTGATTCAGTCTTCCATAGAAAGCATTGCATGCTGACCGAACGTGGGCTTTCGGAATTTTATGCCAATCTCGAACAAGAGCTGACTTCAATGCATCAACACTTTCGTATTTTTTAGTGGACATCTTACTCTCCAAAATGGACCATATGGAGAAATCCATGAGATTCAAGTCCGGTGAATATGGTGGCCATTCTTTCGACGAAATCAGTCGCGGTCTTGTTGGAATGTCCAACGTTTTGTACCAAAGCGTTTACGTGCCCAAGGTAGCAAAGCATCGTTAAGGATCTTTTGGCGGTACACCTCTTGGTTTACCTTGACTCCTGTTCGATGAAAACCAGAGGAGTGCGTTCATCCGCAGTCACTACAGCCTAAACCATAACAGAAGCTGGTGATTGCTTGCGCATGGTACTCTTGCGTCCAAATTATCGTTGGACTTGTGCTCTAACTAAACACAATTATTTTGTTTATTCACATACTGTTGAATGGTGAAAATTTTCTCATTAGAAAAGACAATTTTTAGAATCTCATCACGTTCGGCCAAGGCATTCAATGATCGTGTTCTTTCAAGCCTAACTTTTTTTTGTGCCTCTGTAAGATCTTGTACTTTTTGTATCTTGTAGGGCTTTAAGTGTAGTTCATTTTTCAATGTGTTTTGAATGCTGTATCATGAAACATGCAGACGTGCTGCTAATTGATTGGCACTTTGACGAGGATTTCGTTGGATTCGTTTCTTCACCTTTCGAATCATTTCTTTTAATGTTGCTGTCTTTTAGGACTGCCTCTGTTATGTTAAGCGATGCTACCAGTTTTGTTGTATTGAGTTATGGGTTCGATACACAACCATTTTATTCATATTCAAATGCTGGAGCTGACTATTGCTGTTTGTGAATTTCCAGCCAAATACAGTGCAATTACACTATTACGTTTGAATTCCATTACGATTTTTTTATGAAGATATTAATTTAGAACAATTCTTTTTTGACCACATGTAAACAATTAACCAAACTTCAGTCTATCAAAAAATTGACGCAAAAAAATGAAAACTACACAAATGACAGCAGAGTGAAGTTAGTAACATTTAGTCTTAGCCACCCTGTAGAAACCGTTGAAGTGACTGTTTTTTTCTAGTTGTAGTTGAAATACTACGACAGAAAAGGTTTGTGTTAAATTATTACATAATCGTATTTAAGATGTACCAAACAATGGAAAATATTTGGTGCCTTTAAAGCTTTCTACCAGGAAATCTTCTGCGCATACCCCTGCAAAGGTAACTAGAAGAAAATCCAAATCAAGAATATAAGGGTTTAGTAATCGAGGAGGAACTCGATGTCCGTACTGCAAAAATAAAAGGGTGTTTGTTAGGGTAATTAATTTATTAATCAATATAGTGGACTGTGTTTGTAGGTACTATGGTTTATTCAGCTAAAATTATTGGCACTTGTTAACAACACGGCTACAGCCATTATACTAAACTTAAGCGCTAAGGGAATACGTTACCTAACGGTATAACAAAATAGTGACGGGGGTTAAAGACCCCTTGAAAAGACATTTGTGATCTTTATGGCTTAGGGTTTAACCATATTCCCCCATAAAGAACGTAAGGTTCTTTATTAGTAATAATCTAACATTTTATAGTTTGAAATACTACTCTAAAGTAAACATGAATATAAAACAATAACTACTTGGTACATAATTACGAACAAATGATAATAATTATTCTCTTATATCTTCTTGGTTGGGTAGGGGCCCTAGTTTGGAGATTGGTCGTTTGTATATTCCATTTTTGGTGCGAACAGTTGCTACACGTGGAACTCCATCATTTCCATAATGCAGGTGTGTAATTTGCCCAAGTAACCATTGACATGGTGGTAAGTTGTCGTGGCCAACTACGACTAAGGTTCCTACTTGAACCGGTTGTTGTGTCTGACTCCATTTGTACCGAACTTGCAACGTTGTTAGATATTCCGCTGCCCATTTTTTCCAAAAAGTTGGTTGATGCGTTGGATCAGCTGGAATCTTGATAACCGATTTACGGCAACATCGGTGACCGAAGGATCTGGTACTGTTGTCATCGGTCTTCCAATCAAAAAGTGATCCGGGGGAAGAGGGAGGCAATCATTGGGATCAGATGACAAAGGATACATAGGTCTGGAGTTTAGAATACACTCTATTTGCATGACGATCGTTAAAAATTCCTCATACATTAACTTTGATTCACCAATTATTCGACATAAATGGTGTTTTACACTCTTAACACCACTTTCCCACAAACCACCAAAATGTGGTGAATTGGGAGGAATAAAGTGCCACTGAACATTCATCGTAGTGCAAAAAGTTTCAATTTCAGGTTTTGATGTGTTCAAAAAGCTGATTAACTTGTCTAATTCATTTTTTGCGCCTTTAAAATTTGTGCCATTATCTGAATAAATATGGCTTGGGGCACCTCGGCGACTTGCAAATCTCCGCAATGCGGCAATAAAATTTTCGGCGGTCAAATCGCTGACGATCTCTAAATGCAGAGCTTTTGTAGCAAAACAAACGAATAAACATAAATAAGCCTTTGAAATACGGCTTCCGCGACCTTTTCTATCTTTTAACAAAAAAGGTCCAGCGTAGTCACAACCGGATACGAAAATGGGCTCATTGGTTTCTTAACCCGTTTCTCTGGAATATGCGCTATTATAGGGTTTATTAATTTTGGTTTAAATCTAAAGCATTTAACGCAATTTCTTACTACAGATTTAGCAATTTTATACCGGAAGTAACCCAATAATTTTGTCTTACATTTGATAAAAGTAATTGGGGCCCTGCATGGAGTAATTGTTTATGTTCAGATTGGAAAATTAACCTAGCTAGTTTTCCTTTCCAGATATTAAAATTGGATGATTTGTATTAAAATCTAAATCATGCTTTTTATGCAGTGGTTGATTTATTTTTAACAATTCTAATTCTACACTAAAACTATTTCTTTGTGAGATCCTAATCAAAGATATCATAGCTAAGTTCAATTCTGTTACCGTTAATATTCCATATTGTCGATTTTCAACTGGTAGTTTTGAGTTCGATAAAACCGTAAACAGTATGCAGCTACACGTTGTAGTTTCATTATGTTTGAATATCTTTCCAGCAGAAACACAGCTTCTCGTAAAGGTGCTACTAATGTTGTAGTTTGTTTCTTCAGTTCCGGAATATATTCGAGTTCAAATGTTTGACAGTGTGGCCATTCTGTGTGTTGTTTTGCAACCAACTTGGACCTGTCCACCACAATTTTGACTGTTTCAGGTTTTCTGGAGAAATTCCTCTAGATGCTAAATCAGCTGGGTTGTCTCCGGTTTTGACGTGGTTCCATGAATCGTTCTCTGTCAAAGTTTGAATTTCAAACACTCTATTTCCCACAAACGTTTGTAACCTGTTTGGCTCAGTTTTCAGCCACCACAACACTATTGTTGAATCACACCATAAATAGCAACGTGTCTGTAAATGTAAAGTATCCACAACGTTTTTATTAATCTAGCCAACATCAAAGCTCCGCACAATTCCAATCTTGGAATTGTTATGGTTTTAAGGGGCGACTCTTGTCTTTGCACAGAGAAGTCTCACTTGTACGTTTCCTTCTAGATTGATGCTCCGTGCATATACACAGGCTCCATACGCGGATTGCGAAGCGTCGCAGAAACCGTGCAATTCCGTAATAGTAGGAATTGCAAGAATCACATGTCTTGGAATCTGTAATTGTTGTAGATGATATACGTTTACGCAAAATTCGTGCCATGTTTTGTATATCTCTAGTGGTACCTCGTCGTCCCACCCTAAATTCAATGTCCATAATCTTTGAATCATAATTTTGGATAAGATAACACATGGACTTATAAGACCCAATGGGTCAAATATTTTTGCTATTTCAGATAACAACCTTCGTTTAGTAATGTTTGTTTTCCTTTGAGGGATGATGTCAATCCTGTAAGTTAAACAATCATTTGCTGGTGTCCAATGAATCCCTAATGTACCTGTAGTAGTTTGATCTCCAAAGGCGTGCACATCATTGCTCTCTGAACTACTTTGTAACGATCTAATAATCGTTGGATCATTAGATATCCATTTTCTCAATGTAAAACTAGCACTTTTAAGGATCATGTCTACTTCGGAACACAACCTTGTAGCCTCTTCTTTAGTTTTAAACGAAGATATGAGATCGTCCACGTAAAAATTATTTTTAATAATTGTAGCTGCTTCAGGATACATGTCCTGAAAATCGCATGCTAGTTGGTTTAGACATCTAATTGCGAGATACGGAGCAGATTTGGTGCCATAACTCACAGTATTCATCTTAAATTCTTCTATGGGTTGAGATGGATCAGTTCTCCATAGTATTCTTTGCAAGTTTCTGTCACTCTCACTCACTAAAATTTGACGGTACATTTTCTCGATGTCAGCTGTAACGACGTACTCGTTTTGTCTAAATCTTAACAAAATTTCCACGATATCATTTTGTATTTTTGGACCAGTAAACTGTAAATCATTACAAGACCATCCAGTACTAGTTTCTTGGGACGCATTAAACACTACTCTTAATTTTGTAGTAGTGCTTGTCTCTTTAATCACTCCATGATGCGGCATGTAATAACAACTTTCGAAATTATCAGTTGCTGTTACTTTGGTCATGTGGTTTAAAACTTGGTATTCTGACATAAAGTTCTGGTAATTAATTTTGTAAGTAATGTCGTCTTTAAACTTGCGTTCTAGGTTGAGCAATCTTTTATGGCTGTCTTCTTTGAGTCTCCTAATAATGTTGGAGAGTATTTTAATGGTATACGCACCACAAACTGCCCACCATCGGTACGTGTGGTGGTTTCTTTGAATTGTTGCTCGCATAATTCGTCGTCTGGTTTCATTATTGGTTGCGATATGCACATTTCTTCTATTTCCCAGAAACGTTTCAAATTATCTTGCATAGCTTGATTTGATGATTCCGTTGAGAAATAACATTGAAGGGTTTCCGATGAGCTATAAAAGTTTCCGGTAACTATATATCCCATTTTGGAGAAACGGGTTGATTTTTCCCTAAGTTAATTCTTCCTGTTTCTAATAGTTTCCAAAATGACCATTTCCTATCAATAAATCAATTCGACTAGCAATGTTAAATGTAGGATCAGCTAATTTTATTTCACTAGGTATTCTCCATGACGTAATATTAATATTAGTGGACGGTAAATTATCCGTAATTTTCGGAATAACAAAACAAGTCAAATCAGTGGAATATTTGTTAATTTGAGAATTGACTTTTATTTTACACACCTTGTTTAACTCTGTACATATTCCTGAAATACCTACTATCGACATAGATTTTTGTGTGAGTGGTAACTTCAAACGTTCATACAAATTTTCAGAAATAAAATTGGACTGGCTTCCCGAATCTAAAATTGCCTTGCACTCAATTTTTTGCCCTAAATGATCATTTATAGTAAGAGCTACAGTGGATAACAAAACATTGTTGTTAGCGCTATGTGCTGACAGTGTCATTTGAATTGAGCTTGTTGGCATTTCACTAGAAGTTTGAACCGCTTCTCTATGTTCGGAGTTATTTTCATGAATTAAATCATTGTGCTTTGCGCTACATCGTTTACAAAAAGAACGCGTTTTACATCTTTGGGCAGAGTGTCCCGTACGCAAACAATTTTCACATAGTTTTAATTCTGTGACTTTAGTTTTCTTTGAGGTAACGACATAGACTCAAATACCTTACAACGAAACAATAGGTGATCTTCCGTACACAACATGCAACTTGCAATTTTTGTTACAGTGTGTAACGACATACGACGTGAATTACGACCAGATATTTTTTCGAAAACGGTATCTTTACTAAACTTAATTTTGCTTTGGTTATTAGTTTCTAGCGTTTCGAGTAGATCGGCCTTATTTTAATAAATTTCTTTAATTCGTCTAGAGTAGGAAATTCTTTACATGATTTTTCTTCTTCCCATGCACGCGCAGTATTATGATCAAAACGAGATGTGATAATATAAATAATGATAGAATCCTCAATTTTTCTGGGGGTTGTTTTAATGACTCTAAGGAACGAATAGTTTTGAACGCATTGTCACCTAAATTACGTAAACCTAGAGCTGACTCTTTAGTTAAAACCGGTAAATTAAATAAAGTTTTAATTTGATTGTTTACTAAAAGTCTATTGTTATTATAACGCGAACAGAGGCTTTGATATGCATTAGCGTAATTTTCTTCCGACAATTCTATAGATTCTATAATCCGAAGGGCATCACCTTCCAAAGAGAACCGTAAATAATGGTATTTTTGTATATCGCTTAAATCGTCATTGTTGTGAATTAACGACTTATACATATCTCGAAAATTTAACCATTCATTTAAATCACCGTTAAACTTAGGTAAACTGATCGTTGGCAGTTTTACCCATTGCAACCGATTGTGACCATTCTGACCGTTCAACGAACTGTTAGCAGGTACCTGTTCGTTGTTATTTCTGGGTAAATTGTCCTGAATATAACGATTTGCTGCTACCAAACTTTGCGTGAATTTATTTGTAAAATCATCGCGTTCATTATACTGTTCTGTTATTTTGTCATCAGTAGTTAGGTAGTAACCTTTAAAAAATTACTGAAACTTGTTAGCTTATGTTTGATGGCACCGTGTTGCCTAGTTAACTGTACTAAATCGGCCATTGCATTTTGCAAAATATGAATGTAAGGATATTAAGAAACCGCTTTTTTAATAATTTTATTTCATTCATACAAATAGAACGTAGCTATTTGGATTTAGGAAAGTAAACAAAGGAACTCACTTTTGATGCTAGTTGAATCATCGATGGCGTCGCTTCCTTTGTCACCAATTCGTTAATATCGGGTCGAATGACCAAATTTTAGGTAATTAATTTATTAATCAATATAGTAGACTGTGTTTGTAAGTACTATGGTTTATTCAGCTAAAATTATTGGCACTAACAACACGGCTACAGCCATTATACTAAACTTAAGCGCTAAGGAAATACGTTACCTAACGGTATAACAAAATAGTGACGGGGGTTAAAGACCCCTTGAAAATACATTTGTGATCTTTATGGCTTAGGGTTTAACGAGTGTTTGAGGAAGAAGACGAGTTACATGTTCCGAGAGTTTAAGTCTTTAAGAGCAATGTGTGTGTTAAATAACGAAATCTACCTTTTTATATTAAAAGTGTTCGTTTCATCACGCAATTTGTGTATGGTTGTATCTGTATTCAGGTCGAGAAAGTGGAGTATACTCATGTGTAGTTTGTGCATGTGCAGTATCCAGTAATAAAATACCATGTAAATCACGGACATAACCTGGCCAAGGAATTATGACATCACGAATTTCATACTGAAGTCTTGCAATGACTTGGACATTTAGCGAGGGTTGTTTTGGAATGTGGGTTCCATCAACACAACCAATTACTACTACAATACGCGGAGAAGGGGGAATCCTGTTTTTGTTGAAAATCTCAAACGCACAAAGAATAGAAAAGGGAAGAAGAACAATAACCTTTGGCGATTAAAACCTTACAGTTGGGAGTATGGAACGTTTAAGGATTAAGAACAAAAGTATTTAAATAATTACATACATTTAGGATTGATATTGCAGTACTGAGTGAGACGAAAAAAAGAGCCAAGGGAACGAAAGAAAGGGCAGATACGTTCATTTTTATAGTGGAGTGGCGAAAGAAAAAATAGCAAAGGCAGGAGTTTCAATAGCAATTGAAGAAACAATAAAAACCTTTGGCAATAAGAAAAACATAGTTATTTTAGGCGAGTTAAATGGAAGAGTGGGATCTAGACAAAATGATAATATAGTAAGTCAATTTGGAGAAAAAGAATTAAATGACAACGGCATTAGCTTCATTAAATTTTGGGTACAATTCTCACTGAAAATCCTAAATGGGTTTTTAAACATACGGAGATTCATAAATTTACATGGACTCAACCCACAAAACAACCGATATACAACCATTGGATGTTAAAGTAAAACGGCTGTATGTGGATCTGACATCTGGTAAAACCATAATATATTCAAAACACAAAAATAATAATAAAGACACATCATATAAACAAGAAGGAAATGGAGATGAGAATCAAATAACTAAACATCAAAAGTACAATTTGGACAGTTTCGATAATGAATCCACTGATTTTCTGTTCAAAATTAGAGTACATAACAAAAAAAAAATAAAAAACGGGATAGATGGATAACTAATCAGCAAAAGAGCCTTAGGAAAAGTTAGAAATAATAGAAACAAATGAAATATACATTGGTCCAATGGAAAAGTACAGGATTTAATCAATGAAAACGTATATCACCAATGGATTGCTACTCAAAACATAGAAGATAGGAAAACATACAGATGATATTGTTACATGGTAAAAAGAAAGTGGAAAAAACAAAGAATTACTATTGGGAAAAGAAATGCAATGAAATCGATAGATCTTTAAGAAGCACAAAGGCAAGGGCAGCTTGGAAAACTTTAAAACATTATAATAATAATAATAATAATAATAGTTAATTATGTTAGTATCACAGAATAGTGCTTACAATCGTCTATATAGAAGAAAATATTTACAAGTTTTAAACCCGTCAAATATAAATATATAAATAATAAAGTATTTGTATATAACATACACATACATATAGGATACATACAAACACACATCACAAACATAGTAAGTACAGTTAAAAATCATTTGATGTGAGATTATAAGATAAGTATTCATTATACGAATAGAAGGCTTTCTTTAATAACATTGCTTTTACAGTTTTTTAAATTCGATTATGGGAAGTACCTGAACCGATCTTGGCAAGTGATTAAAAATTGAACCCCTTGGAATTCAAAACTCTTTTCTGTTTTGCATAGTCTGATTGAAGTTGGCTTGATTATATTTTTATACCTAGTAGGGTACATATGATAACCAGTTTCGAATTTGGAGATGTTACTTTTAACATATTTCATAGTTTCGTAGATGTACATTGATGGAAAAGTTAAGATGTTTGCCGTCACAAAACAGTACCTACAGTCATCCATATAACCTATATCGTAGATGATTCGTATGGCCTTTCGTTGTAAACGAAAAATTGATGGCCATCTACTAGATCTACCCCACGCTGTTATAGCGTAAGAAATATGCGAGTGAATCAAAGCAAAGTATGCCATTATCAAAACACTTCTGGAAACATTGTTCACTAAATTTCGTAATGCAAAGATGTTACTAGCAATTTTTTTAGATAGAATATGACAATGTTCGATCCAAGTCAATTTGTCGTCGATGATGACCCCTAGAAATTTTGTAGAGTGTGTTTTGTTTATTATTCTTATTATTTAAATTCTAACTAAACAGAAATGTTGACAATTGACCCAATTGGACTAAAAGAGTGGGAAAAATACTATGAAGGCCTACTTACGGAAAATCGAACAGACTTAAAAAATATGAACTATGATATGAATCACGTAGAGGAAAAATGTTCCCTGAGCCTGGAGGTTTATCTGTAGAGTTTCTTAAACACTCACCAATATCAGTATTGGAATGTTTAACAAATATTTTTAATAAATGTTTAAATAGAGCACCAATACCTACCGATTGGAAGATAGCTGCTATAAGCTCCATACATAAAAAAGAAGACAGATTAACTGCTCAAACTACAGAGGGTTTAGTGTTATATAATCCACAGCTAGACTGTACGGCAAAATATTACGATTAAGAATAGAGGGACAAATAAAAGAAATTGAAGAACAGAGTGGTTCTCGGTCGGGAAAGTCTTGTGTTGACAACCTATTTGTGTTGAAACAAGCTATAGAAGAAAACTATAGCATGCGGAGAACAATTACATCTGGTTTTTATAGATCTGATGAAGGCGTATGACAATGTGCCAATAAAGAAACTGTGGGAATCAATGGTAGAAAATGAGTTTCATCTCCAATATATAAATGCAGTGAAAAGATATTATGAACAAAACACCAGCTATCTAAAAAACACGAACAGAACAATCAAATCATTTCAATGTAAATAAAGGCTTGCGACAGGGATGTTGCCTTTTGCCTACTTTGTTTAAAATATATATAACACACCTCTCAAACAATGGATACGAAAAATCAATGGAATTTGTATCCAGATAGGGAAAAGAGGCTTATATACATTACTTTTCGCCGACGATCAGGTGGTTATTGCAGAGGATAGAAAAGATGTGACATACATAACTAGGAAGCTCATTGAGTAGTACCGTAAATAGGGTCTAGAGTTGAATACCGATAAGACGGAATGTAGGTCTTTTAGAATTGAAGGACAAAATCTGATACTGGAGGGAGGATTAGTCATAAGAAATGCAAATGTTGGAGTCTATAACAGATGATGGAAGAGACGATAGAGATATACTTGATAAATTAGGAAAAGGTAGAGCAATAACAAGCAAATTAAACTCTGTACTGTGGAGTAAGGAGATTAGGAAAAGAACTAAAATCTAAATGTTTAGATCACTCATAGAGAGTTGTTCCACTTATGGATCTGAAACGTGGACATTGAACCTACAAGCTAAAAGAAAATCAACCTAATGGAAAATAACTATTGGAGAAGATGCTGCAAACTGACAATAATGGACAAAATACGAATTGATGACATCAAACAAAGAATGAACGTCGACACTATAGAAAGGAAACAATTACAGTGGTATGGACACATGAATAGAACGCAGGAAGATAGATAGGCGTGGGAAATTTGAAAATGACTCCTAATAGAAGAAATAAACCACGAAAACCGAGGACTAAATGAAAGGACGGAATAAAAATGGCCATGAACCAAAGGAATATACAAGAAGAAACACGCCATTTATTATGGTCATTAAATCTAACACTAATGTACAGTAAAAAAGACAAAAAAAATTCCCTACTTACGAACCATTAAATATTAAATCTTAAGAAAATAAATAATGAAAATCAACATGAACATCTACAAACACAAGCAACATAATCAATTCATTCTGGAAAATTTGGGGGTAGTCCAAATTTGACTCAAGAATTCCTCACATTATAATCATTAATTTTAGTCTCGTCTTACTTTATTCATGTGTGTACTTGGAGTACATCATTAGTGTAAATATTGTAGTTTGAAATAAAACCAATAACTATGGTTAGCTTTGTGGCATGCCGTTCCTCCAAAACTCCAAAAACAAAAGTTTAGGAATTAAATTTCATGTGTCAGTATTTTCTGTATTTTAACTTATTTAGAATTTATGTATTTCTAACTTTTTCGTACTTCATTATTTGCATAATATTCCTTTATTTTATATAACATAAATTCCTATAAAAGTATATCAGGATTATTTTGACAATGATTGTACTTAAACTGTAACATACTTCAGGAGGTTTTAGCCCTACTGAATTTATCAATATTTTTTAAGATGGATACAACAGCACGCTACTAGGGAACTGGAAACTGTAAACCTGCCATATGCAACAACTATCTCGGTCTTACAACTATGTTGCATAGGTTCCTTCCTGATAGTATAACAGGTTGCCCATATTCGAAGCGCCCATTTTATTTTGAAATAAATCAAAGAAACACAATTTTATTTTTGTTCGTCATGAAAATCATTTAATTTAGTTCAAGTAAAAAAAAAAAAAAAAAAAAAAAAAAAAAAAAAAGATTTATTTACATTACATTTTGAATATGATTTCTCGTAAATGGCCCCCCAGAGCCTGTACGACATATTGTGCCCGTTTTGCAGCATTTTCCATAGTTTTCTTCAACATTTAGACCGGAATGGCGGCTATTTCTTGACGGATGTTAGTTTTCAGCTCTTCTAGGGTCTTTGGCTAATTGACGTAAACCTTTGATTTTAAATAATCGATTGTAGTGCGTCTTGTGTGTGGTGGCGCGCCGTCTTGTTGAAACTAGTAGTGCCTCATACGCTTTCGACAAATAATTGGCATGAAAAAATTAGTTATCATATCGCGATAACGTTAGTAATTAACAATAACTGTATGACCATTATCATCTTTGAAAAAGAACGGCCCAATGATCATTTTCGCACAAACGCCGAACCAAACAGTGACTTTTGCATCGTGAAGAGGTACTTCTTGAATCTCTTGTGGATTTTCAGTGGCATAATTACGACAATTTTGTTTGTTTACCGTTCCGTTTAACTGAAAATGAGCTTCATCGGTCATGATAATTTTATGCAAAATTGCTCGTCTTCTTCAGCCATTTCGATGACTCTTTGGACCCATTCCAATTGACGTGGCTTATCCGCAGGCAACAGCTTTTGTGTCAATTAAATCTTGTACGGAAACAATTGCAAATCAACACGTAAAATGCGTTGTAAAGTAGATCGGGAAATGCCGAGCTGCTAAGAACGGCGTTTTTGGGATGTTGACTGCTCAACACTGGATCGTACGGCTGCAATATTCTCATCCGATCGCCGTGGTTGCTTTCTATTTGGCCTCTTTGGGTTAGCAAAAGTATCACCAGTTGTAAATCTTTCGTACAAACGATAAATTGTTTTCTTGGAAGGCGCACTTTTCACTTTATTTATTTTTTAAAACCACGTTTTGTTTTCACTATTGACTTGTTTTGTTGAATGTAAATTTTAACAATTTTAGACTGTTCGCGTGGCGTGCACTGTTCCATGTTAAAAATCTGCTTGGTATGATGCTTCAAACGCGGTATGACAATTTGACATCGCTGTCAAATGTTATAGTGTTGCCTGATGGGCGCTTCAAATATGGGCAACTTGTTACACTGTGCCCAAGATAAGGGATTCTCGCCATGGGGATCTCGGAAATGACAATAGATACAACACCGGTTAAATGGAAAAAAGTTATGTAATTAGGTGATCAATAAAATGACAATGAGATATTTGAAAAAAATAGAATTTTTGAAATTTCTATTTTGTTTTTTTCTAGCGTTGTTATAAATGTTAGAACAAAAATACAAACACTTGTTACGACTTGAACATGGAATAGTCAGTTTTTCAATCGGACGTTTTGTGTTTCTATTATCATTTCCGAGATCCCCAAAGTGAGAATCCTTATCTTAGTGTATATTGACTGGTTTAAACATTAAAGAGTTTTTTGGTTTTACAGCTATTTAGATTGATACCTCGATTATGTCATATTATTAGGAACGTCGCAGTAAAATACCAACCTGATCCGTTGAAAATAAAACGTCACTATATCACTTGAGAGTTTCGAGAATTTGAGGATAGATCATGGAAACTAGTCCTAAACGTTTGGAGAAAAATAGAATATTTCACTTGGAGTTAAAAATATAATTGTTTTGCTTAATTTGCTGACACGTGTAAATTTTAAACTAAACAATTATTTTGATAACTATTTTAAAATAATATACTATTTCTATTTCGATGCTGCAATGACTACTTTGTGATACTCCCTTAACCTACTAATACTTTGTAGCAAGTTATTTGTTATGATAAAATTATGAGGTTTTCCAATTGTGACAGAAAACAATCAAAACATATATGTATTTGTTTATTGAGAAGTGTTCTTATTATTTCCAGTATTATTAAGTCCTAACAAATAAGTATACAAGCAAATGTGCAGACGTATAGAGTTGAAAAATTTCATCAACAATATCATATATAGGCTTATTAATTGTAAACAGTGAAGTCTAAAAACAAACTGTCGAACAAGCACGCATTCATTGTAACCTTAGCCTTACACAAAACTCGTACATCCCTTTAGGTCACTAAATAGAGAATGTGTGACTCCAAATTCTATAAACAAATAGAGTCTATTGTGTTTTCGACCGCCATCCCAAGATGATAGCAAACGCGTGAAATATTCAGCAGCATACATTATAATTTCTTTTCAAAAACTGTGACAACTAAGTCATTCTTTTTTTATTAAGTTTGTTTTACTTTTATCATTAAACTAATAGAAACTTTAAATGTTCATTTTCATATCAATTTTTTTATAATACTTTTTGTTGTTGTTGAAAAAGAAAAAAAATACTGATGTTAAATATATTTAAACTAATCTCGATTCTGTGAATATTCCAAGGCTTTACAGTAAAAATTAACGTCAAGTAGGTATTAAAACCAATTAAAAAACTAATTTAAAGTTTATATATATATATATATATATATATATATATATATATATATATATATATATCAGTAATTAATCTGAAGTTTTACTACAAATGCTTGTATGTTGGGTTTAATTTTAAACTATAACTAACACTAACGTCTTTTTATTTTCTAATTTTAATTATAAAATTTTGTTTTGTATTTATATTGATCACTTAATAGACACTTTTATACTTTTTATACCGTTTCATGCATTCTGTTAATAGAGAATTCAATTAAATACCGGGAAAAGCTTATTCAGAAGCAACCCACGTAATGGGCAATATTGAAACTTTATATTATGGGAATCAATTAAATTGTATAACCAAATTTCAAACTAGTTTTTGCATAACTGCGTAATATAATTTAGTTACAAATCTATATACTGTAATGCAATTGCATTTGCTAGGGTTTTTGTTTAAATTACGTACAGTTTAAATTTATTACATTAATTGAAATTTGCTTTACAACATTTCTCTCAGTATTTAATTAAAATATTTATGTTAAACTATTTCAGTTTAAACCATAATTGCCAGAACTTTGTAAAATGTGACTTTACACGTCTAACAAACCTTACACCATCACGTTTCTAATTTCAAGTAAGTATGGTAGTTCCCAACTGGACACACGTTACGCTAAGATAATTGGTTTATAAAGGGTCGGTTAAGGGATGGTATCGTATTACAGGAGTGTTAAGAGTTTAACGGTTTCTACCAGTAACCAATTCTAATGACAGAGCTGATTGCAAGTGATGCCCTGTTTACGTAACGAGTCTGCGGTTTCTAATCAACAGCTGCCAGTGGCGTTTCGTTAATTGAAGTATGTATAGTTAGTACGTTCTATTTTAACAAACCAGTTGGTCTGGGAACGTACTTTGAACTTTTGCGTACGATCTACAATTGTGATTACTCATCTTCTACTTTTTCGTTAAAAATTATTTAGTTATTAAGTCCATAAGGCAGAATAATTATTGACTAATCTGCAAAATACCGATATTATATACTTACCGAAGGAAACATATTGTTAACATAGATTTACTAATTCTCTGTTGTGCAAATGAATCTAGATTTGTAAAAGTAAAGTACAAGTTTACATAACCGCAGGTAGGTCAAAAATTTTCAGAAAAACTAAAATTTTGTATAGAAACAGAAACAAATTAGCAAAAAAATTTAAATTAAATTGGTACATTATAGATGATCTATTAATAATTGACATATTGTATATAAATATAAAATGGGAAGATCATAACTTCCAATTTCAAATTCTAAGATATTAGCATCAAATTTTTCGAATTTTTCAACTAATTAGAGCCAGTAGGTTGAAAAAAAGTGCGCGACCGCCGCCGTCGTATGTAAACACAGTATCTAAAAAACAGCTGCAGTGGTTTGTTTTAATATACGGGTGATCTAATAGAGATGGAGAAGATCAATTTTCTGTTTTTAAGGATATATTTTTAAAATGTTTGTTTAAATAATCTGATTTTGATCCGACAATTAATTACTGAAATACTGCAACTAAGCGACATTTGAGGTTTTAAAGTTATCTGCGAAGAATGTTATAGAGATTTTTGTAATTCATAAGATTTAGACAAAATTCGGGTAGCCAAAAATGTTTTTTAGAGAAGAGAATTTAATTTTTTTCGAGTATTTTTTAAACGTTTTTAAATAAATTAGTAAAAACCAATTAATTATTTAAGGTTTTTTATGTGAGATGTATTTTTCATACAGTTTTCAATATTTTCTAGTAGGTAATTAATATTTAAAATCTCCTATAAATAAACGCCAAAAACTAATGATAGAGCCGTAGACGTAATGTAAATTTTATTTTTCAAAATTTGTTTAAAAAATAAGAATTAGATAATCTACTTTCTATCATTCTATCATTTTTATGTTTAATTTTATTGTAATACATCGTGTTCATATTTAAAACAAGTCAATTATTAATATTTCAAACTGTTTTAAAAATAATATTCGTTTGTTTAAGGAATATACATATATGTAATTTATGCATATTTGAAATGAAACAATTCAACCGTTGTTTCTGTACTAGGAAATAATTAACTTACATTTTGCATCACACTATACTTGGATAATATTGGTATAATGATCATTTTATATACAGCATTAGTAGAACAATAACAAGATTACAGAAGACTTCTGGGTATTTCATTATCCATCTTTATTCATCAGCAATTTACTTGTAAAATATTTCTATGTTTGTTCATTAAAGCTTATTAGAAACATTTAAAAATACATTTCTTAATGACAAAGATGTATATTAATTAAATTTATTTATTTTCAGGTTTGATCGTGTAGTTGGAATTGTTTTTGGTAAGTAATTAACTCAATTAAATTTTTGTATACCTAATACTTCTTCCTTTATAACATTAAAAAGTTCGATAAAGATTTTTGTAGTCGAGTAGTCTTATAATTGTCTCGTTGACACACTAAATAGTACATTAAGAAATTAGTGGCTTATGGCACTACATTATCGCACGCGTTCAAGTTTAATTGTTTTGCAATGAACAAGTGCGACAATATGCCATAAGCCACGAATTTCTTATACTATTTTTTCTATTTCACCCCATTTTTAACGGTTTGAAAGAAATAAAATTTTTCAGTATTGCGGTAATCTAGTAGTGCTTTGTGAATCTAGTATTCT
Organism: Abscondita cerata; assembly: GCA_030710515.1. Classification (NCBI taxonomy): domain Eukaryota; kingdom Metazoa; phylum Arthropoda; class Insecta; order Coleoptera; family Lampyridae; genus Abscondita; species Abscondita cerata. Next base: position 47,299 of record JALBCR010003315.1, read on the forward strand.
TTACTTTTACAAAAATTTAATTTTATTGCGTTCATTTGACATTTAAATTTTAATTATTTGAATTTAAAGATTTAAATTTGAAATTAATATTAAAAGTAGAAAAATAACTAATATTAAAAAAGTACATAGATCGTTTGGTTTCTGCAATGGAAGATTGTTGTACCCCACCAGAGTTTGAAGAAGCAGCGGCTGAGGTAATGAATGCACTGTTACCTACAAAATCAAAAGCAGTTTATGAAAAGAGTATAATGCATTCAATATATGGCGTGCAAAAAACAAAGCTGGTATTTCTGAAAATGTTATGTTAGTTTATTTCAAAAAATTAAATGAAACCAAAAAGTCATCTACGGGTCAACATATTCTAAATTAAAGTCTTGCATAAATATAGAAAATAATATTGATATCTCAAAGTATAATAAATTAATTTCGTACTTGAAGAGATTGTCTGAAGGGTATCAACCAAAAAAATCCAAAATTTTAGAAGCTGGGAATATTGACCGCTTCTTACTAGATGCCGATGATCACAAGTTTTTAGCCATTAAGGTACCTATTGATTTTCTTTCATTATTACTAGCAACAATGTAATTCAATATTAGCTTTTCGCTTCAGGTTGGTCTTATTATTGGTTATGCAGGTGCTTGCCGTCGTGAGGAAATTATGACTATAAAATTAACGATTTGTCATTTAATACAGAAAACATTCTAATTACAATTCCGAAAACAAAAATAACGTACCAAGGTTGTTTGCAATCACTGAACAAAATTGGATCATTTTCATTAAAAATATTATTCATTGAGGCCGGAAAATTGTAAAACAGAAAGGTTTTTTTTAACATACCGCAATGGTTATTGTATTAATAGTCCAATTGGCATTAATACTATTGGGAGTATGTTAAAACTCATCGCAAAATTTTTAAATTTAAATGATCCTGACAGTTACACTGGCCATTGCTTCTAAAGGTCAAGTGCCACTCACTTGGCAAATAATGGTGGCGACTTGATAACCATTAAGCGTCATAGTGGGTGGAAGTCTGGGGCAGTTGCTGAAGGGTATATTGAAACATCACTGAGCAAAAAGATTCAAGTCGCAGATATACTCGCACAACCTAGCACTTCAACGGCTAACTTACAATCAAGTGATGCTTCCAATATACAATGTATTCCAGACACTCACAATGTGGAAATTTACAACATGGGTAAGAATGTCAACATTTCCACCAAAAATCCAGGAATCCATATTGAAGGCAAAGATTCTTGCACTATTAATATTAAGATTTTTAATAATTGTAGATTTGATAATACTGGTAAATAAATACCGTTTGTTTTTGTTCCTGATATTGTATAATAATTTTATTAAATATTTTGAATTACAAAACACACGTAAATAGAAGTATAGGTTATGAAATTAAATTTTCGTTTATGCGCCTGCGTTTGCTTTGTATAGGGAAGAAATTCCTCGTGTCTTGTGTCTCTACTATTCAAATATTTGGGTATTTTTTAATAATAAGTCTTCATGATTTATAAACAAATTAATTAGATAATTAAAGTTTATCATTAACACTACACTATTAATATGTATGTTATCTGTCACTTTAATATAAATTAGTACCAACCCTGAAAAAACAAAAAAAGCAGTAAAAAAGAGTGTTCCGTGAAAAAAAAAACATCCAATAAAGCACTCAAATGACGTCATCAGAGCATCGAAATGTCGACATTAAATGGATACAATAGAAAAAAGTATTTATAATCTGTCATATTAGTGCTATAATGGCGCCATGACAACCCATGACAACAGCCACGATAGAACACAAACAAAACAAATTTATACTATACTGTATTAATATAAAATATACAGTTTGAATTTCTGGGAGAGTTCGACCACATGTTGTAAAAAAAATTTTTCTAGTTTCTGAGATATATATATGTATATATATTTTTAATTGGTAAAGCATTGCCCATAGGGATAGGGTAGTATATAAACTATAAGTTATGATATAATACGAATAGACATTTTTATTTCGAATTAAAAGTTAAAACATTGCAACTGGTCGATCTCACCCACATGTCCGGGTTGGACCCACTATCAACTAGGGGTGAGACCGACTTCGAAAAAAACAACTCATAAAATAAAAAAACATATTAGAAAAGCTTTCTGAGTTTACCGCATAAATCACAAACATTCTCGAATTTTGAACATCCATGATCAAACCAACCACTGCAGTTCACACATTTAAGCCAGTCGTCTTTCTTAGTGGTTTAAAAATAATTTTCCCCACACGCTACGCATTCATTTTCGTCCCACTCTTCTGCTGATATATCACTTTCCTACAATATTGGACTTTTGCTGTCCGAATCTGAAGATTCTAATCGTTTTTTTTGTTTAACTACAGTTTTCTTCTTAATTGGACATCTGGTTTTTTCCTTTGTATTCTTTTTGTTCTTCTGAATCTCAATGCGTTGTGAACTATTTAGAATAGTTGCAAGCTGCCTACCTCGTGTTTTAACTACTGCTTTTGCACTAGTTTCTGGAATTGTCCAACAATTTTCCTGGTGTGGGGTTAGTCTCATTTGCTGCAGTGGCAGGGTCGTGCGAACAACCAAGCTGCGGTGACTAAATGCGAGTGTAAGGTGCCTGGACGGTAGAGAACCGGGGCAGAGTCGAAGGAGGGGATGGATTTTTAGCCGTACTATTTGAACCAGGCCTGGCTTCTACAACTTGCTCTATTTGGATATTAATATATGCATAATCTGGAATGACTCCTGGATTAAAGGGTGCAATACCTGTAGTTCTAAAACCAGACATCCTATTTTCCACACTTGCCGATTTACCCCAGACTGTCCCAAAAGGTCTCCAAAAATCATCCTCGTTGTCTTTCTACTTGGATTTGCTTTTAAGAAATTGTTACAAGCCGCGTAGTAATGGTTTTTCAGTGATTTAAAAAAGGATCAATCTAGTGGTTGCAGGTAATGAGTCGTTGACTCGTAAACAAAGTAGAATTATGTCATTAGCTTTGGAAAATTCCAATACTTCCACCAAATTTGTGTGAGAAGTATAGCCATCGACGATTAACAATACTTTTCCAGTCGGTTTTCGTAGCAAAAAATTAAACTCTAACCAATCCTTAAAAATGGTAGAATTGACATACGCTGATTTCTCTGACATGGTAATTTGGGAGCTAGGTGGCATTCCATCTAAAAATTCCTCCTTTTAATTTTTTCTTTGAATATTGAGAAAGGTGGGAGAAACATTCCCTCTGCATTGCAGTATGCTATAACCGAAATTGTTTCGCCCTTCTCACCTGACGTCAACGAAGAAACATTTTTTGAGCCTTTTGCGGCTATCACTTGGGTTGGTCTATTGTTAAGTTGCAAACCACTTTCGTCCATATTAAATACATTTGAAGGTTTGTTATAAAGTTGGTTATTAGTGAGAACATTTTCTAAAAGAGTAAAATAGGGCTCCACAGTCACACGGTTCATTCCAGTCGCTCGGTTAATAGACATTCCTTCGACTTTCCTAATCGATATATCAGGATGTCGTCGCAAAAATGATTTAAACCGGTTAAATCGTAGCCGGTTTTGCCTTTTTCCTTATTAAACGTATGCTTTAATTTTAGTTCTTCGGCAAGTTGAAAAGCTCATATTCTGACGAACTCCCGATCTGGTTTTAGTTCTGATGATGACTCACGTAGTTCTGCGTCTTCTCCTAACGTTGATGACGGACCTAGTTTGTGTTGTTTTATGGCACCCTTCTTTTAATCCTGTCTTTGAGGGTTGTTTTAGGAATTCAAAACTGTTTGGCGGATTTGTTTACACCTATTGTAGGATTTTGTACACATTCAATTGCATTTCTTAAATAATCGACACTCTATTTAGCTCTTTCACCATTTTTCTTTTTGTAAATCGTAGGCATATTTGCTATTCTGTAACAATATTATTTTTTAATATTTTCATCTGTTTAAATCAGAATTCATTATATCACTTAATTTTCCTTAAACCGCAGAATATTTCATTATTATTATTATTTTTATTATTATTATTGTGGCCGGTCTCTCCCGGATTGATGTGGTCGTACTCTACCAAAGTTACGGGAGAGATCTACCACCTAGTTAACAGGGGAAGAAAGTATCAAACGCCTTCATTTTCGAGGTTATGTTATAGTTTCATGCATATTTTATCATCCATTATTGAAAAAGTTTAAATAAACTTACCGGTCTTTAAAATATCACCAGCACAGTAAATCAATCAAAAAACTTTTAGGTTAGCACAAATATTTAAACTTAATTTTTAACCAACAGAACACCAAAAACTGCACCAAAAACTTGACTCGGACACGTGTTTCAACAGCTATTCTGTTATCATCAGCGATACCGATACTGGTATCTTTGTGTTGTCTTGGTGTTTTCTGTTGGTTAAATAGACGCTACAGTTGGTGTTCCTTTCCTTTGATTAATTTTTAAATTTACACTATCGTCTTAGGCCGTGTTAACGTGTTGGATGCAATAAACGCAACTAATTTTATCATATATGTAACACACAAAGTCCTCTATGGCTTTGTTCTTAGGTTATCACTACTGGCCGGTCTCTCCCAATAAACTTTTGAATTTTGCAATGCATTGGCCGCAAACGTAAACGTTCTTGGCCGATGTGTTTTGGTCTCCTTAACATGAACAATCAAAACGGACCCTTCTTCTATCACATTATCGTTTGTGCATAAGTTATACAATTCTACTCATCTACACGCCCCAAACAAACCAAAAATGGCAACCACCTACAATCATATTAATTTAACGATAGCAACTTGGACATTATTTCAATCATATCTTCAAAAACAAATATTTTTCATTTTGCGCTTTTGTCCAAAACTCCATTAATAGCTCCTGCAAAAATATTTTTTATTCGCAGCATTCATTTAAGCTTTAAAATAGTACACTATAAATATATGACTTTGTACACCTTCCACTAATAAAAGAAATAGGAATAAATATGAGCAACATCAAAAGGTTTTGTAATACCTGGTCCAAAAAGTAAGCAACTAGAACTTGTTTTTTCTCAGTTTCCACACTTTTTTGTCTTAACCACCAATACGATTTTTTAAATCCTTTGTTGTAAGCGGTTTCAGATCTTCTGGGAACCAAACTAAGCTCTGCTTTTCCGTTTTTTTTTATTAATTTCGTATCGTGATGATGATACTTCCATTTTTTAGTTTTTGGGAAAGAGTTGTATTGTAAAAAAAAAGCCATAGCAACTAATACACTTTGCAATTTTGTATTTTTCGTAGTTTTCTTAAAATAAAGCTTTAACGTGTTTCACTGCGTCTACAAAATAGCGTAAACCATTCGTTTATAATGTGCGATTATAATTATCAACTAATGTTTTAATATACTATTAAAAGTAAGTATATTGTTAATCCTTCGTTACGATTTTAAAATAACCAATTTTCTTAAATAATAATTTTACAAAATAATGGTGTTCAGAACACTAACATATCGTTACTATCATGAGAAAACCTCGTAACTCTATAATTTGTCAAAAGTTAAGACGAAAAGTGTCCGTTTGATTTTAAGAATTTAAAAATTTTGTGTTTTATATTCTTTAAAATACTAAAAATATTGTAAGAACTGAGACATTTACAGCGGGAGGCATTATTGAAACAAAAGTATCTTCAGGGATTGGATCGTTTCAAAATGGTATCTCTAGTTGACAACGTTTTGGTTTGTATTGTCAGGGGCTTCATCAAGGCGAGAAGCTTGAAACAAATAAACAATAGTTCAAGGATTATCTGCAAGATAATCAACCAAGCTAGATTTTGGACTGAAAGGAGTCCAGACTTCTCTTCACGTGAAATAGTGTTCAATTTTAGAATATCATATCCCATACAACACAAACCTATCTGTTAGATGTCCAACAGATATCCTTACTAGATAAGACGACATCCAGAGATGTCTAGCTAAGGCTTCCTACATACCGTGGATATTTTGTGGACGTCCAGTTGTCACAAACGTGGACATTCATAAGATGTAGTTTGTTAATATCTAGAGGATGTTTAAAAGTATATATTGTGGATACACATACTTAATACTTTCGCAATGCCACTGTATGTTTATTCTGTAGATACAGTATGTATGTAATGCATATGGTAACAAAGGAAACTCAATTTAATTTAATTAAGGAATATACTTATTTTCAATATTCATTCAATAATTATAATAAATTTTATTTTTGAGTTTGCATGTTTGATGCGTTCTGGTGCCCTTTTTATATAATTATTTTTAAACGTAGATGATATCTTCTGGTCCTTAAGTCCCTGGCTCATTTTAAGGGTCCTTAAAAACGAAAATAAAACAATTTTTTTATTTTTGAAAAAATAAGAAATCAACATATTATACGTCACATAAAAATTTCCAATTTTTTGCTTCTGTATATTAATTGCGATTGTTGCTTGTATCGAGAGTTGAATTTAACTTTGGGGTCAATTCAAACAACTGTAGTTATTAAAGAATGAAATATGCCGTGAACTTTTATCAAGTTTGCTTAACAATAGTTATCTTGTGATCAATTCTTCTTAGTCCAATATTCCCTTAAAACATGTTAGTTTTCTTGATATCTTCTGAATTAGTTTTTTATTTACAGGTTATTGAATTTTTTTAACACAATCAGTTTTTCCTAATTTCTCGCATACCAAACTTCGAAAATGAGTCATGTTGTACCTTTACTGCAACCACTTTACATATTTTAAGTGTTTTTACAATTTTCACAAGCTGTCACTGTCTGTTTGTACACAACCCCTTTTTTTTAGTCGCAGACACTTTACGATAGGATAGGTAAGTACTTATTACTGGTACTGCAGTCAAATACAATTTATATCATTATTATGGTTTTAGAAGTGTTAAATTGCGTAGAACCGATAATCTTTGCTCGCACTCATCAGCTAGAAACACATAATGATGTTGGTACAATAAATTAAATTTAATTATTGTTCTTACCAGTTCGATTATCCATAATGCCTGGCTATCATCGCTTTATTTTTAAACTCTGCATTGTCTCGTTTCCAGAGCTGTGGATTAATAATTCATCGTTACACTACATTTTAAATAATTTCAACGTTTAAATAATAATAAGTGCATTTACGGTTAGTAAAACCAAGTAAAACACCCACATACGGTTCAACTAAAAGCGCGGTTACACAAACAGCTGTTATCACGACTGCGCGTTTCATTTTTCATTTGAAAATTAATTTAAAAAAGTTAAAAGATAATTAACTTTTAAGATTCTCTCTTTTAACGTTTTGTTTCAAATAATGTGTGATGTTGATTTACTTATAGCTTACTTATTGGAGAAACTGTACACAACATAACTCTGTATCGTTTGAAAATAATAAATTGTTATTTTTATTATACAGGATAAATATGGGAGTTAGCCATCATATTAAAAAGTCACTATCTTTTTTCAAATGGAACTTTGTATATGATTTATTATTTTAGAAGCGTATATTATACACCTTCTATCTGTATTAGACTTACCTACACCTATCTCATGTAGATTTCCAGTAATTCGACTGTGATCATTTTTTAATACTAAACTTTTGTTTTAATGTAAATTAGGGTAAGTAGAAGGAAAAGAATAAATAAAGGTGCAAAAGAAGAATGGCATTTCGTGTAGATTTCCGGTAATTTCACTGTGAATAATAATTTTATTAAGAGAGTCCAGAAATGTTTAGAAATTAATGTGTATCATTTTGAACAAAAATAATCAAAGTGGAATTACCCATCTAAAAACACTTTAGTAAGTTGAGGGTTTAAGGTTTAAATTTGATAAAAAATCATTAAGTAAACAATTGTTGTGCGGTGTGGAATTTGTTAAAACATTTTAGATATATTCAAAATTAGAAAAGTTTAGTTGTACGTTTATGATATCGTTGTTGTCTGTGATGGTTTGTTTATCAATGTAAACTGTGACGGGATTATTTCATAAATAATTGATTTATTGAAAAATTTTTGTCCCTACAGTATAGGCCGTCGTGTTTACACTAATGCGTCTGAGTATGCATTCTTATATTGGGCAGTTTGGGGAATTTTACCTGTTGAAAGTTGTTGGTTCCGCTTTGGTATCCGTGTATTCTAAAAATGTACACCTCGTTTTCTCCCAAAAATTATACGTTCTTTTCGTTTAAATCTCCGTTCTGAAATGGTGTGCATGAAAAGTACTGTCTAGGGGTTGAACAATTGAACATGCCCTTTGTAATACCGATTGAAGTAAAATCGACCCATTCTAATTAGGAAATAAATCCTAGATTCCAGTGTTAAGTATCTTTCTTTGTTTTACTTTCCTTTGTTTTAATAAAATATTTGTTCTTACGGGTTGTATTAATTATAGGCACCTTTTTTTGTTCGTTTTGGTGTTTTGATTTTTCGTTTGACGTATTCCGTCTTAATTGGTCAATGGATATTTAAGGATGGTTATACTGGCAATGATAATATTCCAAAAATTATAATCTATCAAAGGGGATACTTGGAAATTCAAGACTTAAACTATAATTAAATGGTTAATCAACTTCTCTTGGAACCATTGTCGAGTCAAGGCCTCCACTCAAGAAAAGCCGTTTATTAAATCCTTTGTGAGCAGCCAACAACTGTTATCATCGACGTCCATTTTGGTTTTCTCTGTCTTCGTGGATACTCAAATACTAGATTTGGATACGAGAGCTATTACCACTACCGTTTAACTGTCAAACACTGAAGACCTTCTGGTTACACGAGCTAAGTTATTTTTTTATGCATGTCATTAATTAATTTTGTCGCATTATATGTATTTGTATCGTGGTTGAGAGTTTAACAACGTACCTTTTTGGGCGCTTATTCTTATCTTTATGTAAACTCGAAGGATTCTTTAAGTACAATTAATTTTGTGCGCTTTGAACTTATTTAAATAATCGGCCACGGTCCGGTACTCGTTGTAATTGTTATTAAGTACCGTTTGAACGATACTTTGTCGTGTGACTCATTTGTAGGATTCATCGGTGTTCGCGACTGTCAAATACGCTAACCTATTTGGGGGCGTTTGTGCCTTAAATTTATATTCGTGTTTTTAACCCGCTCTCGTGAATGATTAGTATTTGATAACAATATATGCTATTGATTCTAATTGATATTGTCTATTGATATGTTTATGTGTTTCTCGATGTGTTAAATTGAACTCTAGTCGCTAAACCAATATACGTATTGCTATGCACATACGGTCTATTTTTGTATCTCTGAGTACCTAGGGGCTCTAGATATTTCGTTTACATATTTTTAGGTGGCGCCTTATAAATTTTCCGAACAGTGTAGAGGCCTTCTTTGTAAACAATTTTCAATCCCCACGACCACTTCCGACTAAGAAGAGCTGCCAGGGGGTCATCGAACACTGCTGTATATTTATTTTAATTGTTTACCAATAAACCGTAACAAAACCTTATCTAAATTTAAAATAATTTTATTATTATTATTGGTTTTATGTAAAATTTATAGTCTAAATTAATATCAAAGACATGCCCACTTTCTAAAACGTGTTTTGCAAAGTTCGAATTGTTTGGTTTCTATAATTTAACTAATCTTTCGTGTTCTTCGAATCTAGCTAAGAAATTCCTTATTATAGAACTTATGTAGCTTTTGGTGCAAGTGTGGCAATTTAATTGATATATGTCCTTTTGATCGATTATAGGTAGTTTATCTGTATTATTTTATATCATGCCCATACACATTTTGAATACTTTTGGTAAGATTATTGTTAACTTATAATTTTATTTGTTTCCACCTTGTTATGGTGTTTGTCTGGACTGGAATACTTTTTGACTTTATTTAATCCGTCCTTAAGCACTCGATTACAATAATTAAATTGTTAAATATTACTATTGCTTTTTTTATCTTCTTCTTGTCCTTTTACTTTTCCTAATCTACTTTAAAACTAAGGTTTAGTGTCAAAAAATGATCAAAGTGAAATTACCGGAAATCTACATGAGATAGCTGTAGGTTAACCTACTACAGATAGAAAGTGTATAATGTTTCCATTTGAAAAAAGATAGTTATATGATTTTTTTAATATGACGACTTTACTCCAATTTCTAGAACACCCTGCATAATAAAAATCGAGATCCTAGTTAAGTTTACTTTAATGTAGGTACTTTACTCAAAATTAAAATAGTTCTTTTACGTTTTTTTTAGATTCCGACTAAATTCAACCAATTAGTTCGTATCAGTTTGATTTAGAGGTTTCTGAATATGTTTAATATTTGCTTTACATATATAGTGTATAAAAATGAATACAGCAACCGAAATGTTGGACAGAAGATACGTGTATGTCTTTGAAGTAGCATCTTCCGGCACACTCCATACTGAAGGCCTAACTTCGGTTAGGAAACTACTTCCAAAATAAAAATAAAGAAAAGGAATACATCATAAATGTCTTTATTTATTGGTTTTTCTCTCATTACTACAATGAGAGAAAACTATTGTTTTTATACTAAAAATCAATTTACACCCATACGCATGTACGTTTTCTAAAAAATTGAACTATTTTCATATTTAATTTATTTAAATAATAATAATAATACCCGAATTGGACATTAAAACATTTTGATATTATAAGCAACAAAGCAACATGAATATTAAATAAAAGTTTCTATTGAATTAAATTGATGAAGCGTCTATTGGACACATAACATAATAATAAAGGATATAGTATTACGGTAATCTAATTGTTAAACTCAAGAAAATTAAATTAAGCTGAGCAGCCAATTTTATAACGACAACGACGTGCGGAAGAGAAAAGTTCGTATACTGAACTCCCTACATGATTAATTTATAAATACCAACCAAAATGAAAACGCACAAAACGTTAAATGTTTTAAAACTTATTACGCATATTGTCTAAAAATCGACTTTGAAATGAAGAAGAGATTTTACAGTATTTATGTGCAAATTGTACAAAAAGTGATTTTTTCCATTCTTTTATTTAGGATTTTATAGCTTCCACATTTAGTTTCTATTCAAAGGTCGTTTTCTTTTTCAAAAAAAAAAGAACACAAATTGGTTTATAAAATTAAGACGACTCTTCATTTTGCTTCCGCATTTACATTTCTTTTTAATTTTGCTTCGTTAATAAAAACGGTTTTGGAGTTAAAACTGTATGGCAATTAAAATTTAAAATTAGATTTGCAAAATTCCACATAAAATTTGCAATTACCTAAAAGATAAATTACATGTAAACACATTAATAATTAGGCGTATTGTATGTTTATTGTTTTGCAACAAAATGTTTATAGTTACATTTTTAGATGGTAGAAAAATTACAAAATTTTAACCTCTTGCTTGATTTCGTATCTATTAAAACCTAAAAACTATATGAATTGAAATTTTGATATTTATGTTGTAATCATTAGGTATGAAATTGAGCGTTTATAACAAACTTTACTATTTAAATAAAATATTTAATAATTAAAAAGCAAAGCGATAATGAAATGTTTCTGAAAGCGTCTTAGATATAGTATTTTCCTGTTTATTTACGCGTAGAAAAATTAAAATTTTCGGACTAGTATACTGTAAAGACTTTATAAGGCACAAAATAAAAAATACCTACTTAACAGTTTATTCAAAACTATTAATTAGAAATACTAATATAAATTCATATGATTATTGATTCCCGATAGTGATTTATTACCGACCCTCAAATTTTCAGTAGAAATTTCATTCCCGGCATGATCGTAGCAGATTGTGGATAAATTATTGTATTTTGTTTGCTATATCTAGCTTATTTTTGGATCAAATTCTCGATATAGTCTTCAGCCACCGTAGTACTTTACCATCCTCCATGTCTTTTTAAATTGGTAAATGCGTATACGATGTAATCCAAAGGTGTAGGTAACTCAAGGTACGTTGCAATTTTAGAAGGAATTTTTAAATTAATGTAGCTCCGCTGGTTGGACTGGCTTTGTAATTTACAAATAGGCACCGGTGTGGTGTACGTACCGGCTGTAATGCCACAATAACATCTGTACAATAAAAATTTTCTTCAGCAACAATTCCATCTTCACTTTCAATGTTATCCAGTAACATCAATGATAATTCGTCGTATCGACAAACTCCCGAAACGCCAAAAATAAACGCAACTTGTAAATACATAAAATTATTATATATTTATTTATCAATCTGGTACCGGGAAAACATTTCAATTTTTTTGGTTGGTAACCAGTCGATTTTCGCTTTTAAGTATGCAATAAGCTTAGAACTTGCTGATATCCAAATTCTGCTGCAATAAAGATACTAATTTTAACATAGAATAAAAAGACTGGAGGATTTCTGATAACTTTTTTCTCGACGCCAATCTTCGACAATTTGGAATGACAAAACTGATGAAATTTTTTCGATGTTTTTACTTTGTAACTATAGTAAGTTTTGTCTTTTTTACGGTTTCCGGACAAGTTTAATACAAAACACGCCAGTAAAATTTTTTACTTGATTCGAAACCTTAAAATACTCCGCACAAAGTGCCAGATATTTTAATTTAGCTTCTCTTCAGCATTCAGCAAATGACTAACTGACCGTTTAGTGCGATTGCAAAATTGAAGATGTCTCATAAAAACACAACATAGTATCCTATTTATTTAGATCCAAAATTGGAATTTTAAAGTACGAGCTAGTAGTTTACGGTCGAGGCGTTTGGCCGAGACCAAAATTACTAATAAATACTTTAAAAACACCTTTCGTTTGAAATAACTACAAAGTTTTATTTCATACTGGAAATTTGTGAAAATAAAAAGATAGATATTAGTTTTAAATTTCGCGCAAATTATTCGCAATAACAATAATTAGGTATAAGCGATAACCTACATAATATTTCCTTAGCAATAAAACTACAATAGCACAAAAGTTGAATTAAGGTCCTAGAATTTTAAAATTATAGTTCTAGGACGTTAACGTTCAACTTTTTATATCATAAATGATCCGAAGATTGTCCTTTTAGACACCAGTATGAAATAAAAAGTATTTAATATTTGAATAAAGGAATTAAATAGTAAAATGCGTCTTTTGGAATACGGTATTTCTAATCCTATTTGCCGCATAATAGTGGTGTTCACAAATGGTTTATAATATGTTTGGTAGAGAAGTTTGTTAAAAAATGATGGCTGCGACATCTAGTGCTGCCTTGTACTATAGTAGCAAGTCCACCTACACTAACATGTCGACAGACGTGTTAGTAGGCTGAGTTCTATCACTCCTAAAAAGTCCAAAAGGACGAAACAGTTTGAAACAGATGTTGAGTGATTCTCAGTGTTTGTTTGCAATTCTATAATTTCTTGCGAATTTACAGCAGGTGATTCAAAATTATTTTTTTCTTCAAGCGTGCTAAAATATGAATTTCACTATACCGCATTGAATATATAGAACGACTACATTATTTTACGGCGTACAATAATATTATTATTTTACGCTCAATTAGTAACTTAGTTTGCCGGTAGAGGTATTAGCACTTTTTAAGCAGAAACGCCATTTAAAATTTAAACTTTTAAAAATGTCGCAAATTGAAGGAACTCCACCTAAAATAAATAAAACAAATCGCCGATGCCTTAGTTGAAAATTTGATCCCCAACAAATTGCGCAAAATATATGATTTTGCTTACAATAAATTTTTGAAATGGGCGCAAGAAAATAATATAATCAATTACACAGAAAATGTTATGTTAGCGTATTTTTCCCATTTGGCGGAAACTATGAAAAGTTCGTCATTATGGGCACAATATTCCATGCTAAAGTGCCAATTAAATATTAAACATTACATAAACTTAAAAAATTACGCAAAATTAATTTCCTTCTTGAAGCGCCAAGCTGATGGGTATCAACCAAAAAAAGCAAAAGTTTTCTTAAAAGAACATTTTAATAACTTTTTACAAAATGCGCCAAACAATGAATATTTGGCCATGAAGGTAATTTCAAATATAACTTTTTCAATCGCTAAAGTAGATACTATTTTCTTAGATCGTATTAATATTCGGAGTTAGTGGGGCATGTCGTTGCGACGAACTAGTCAATTTAAGAATACAGGATATCGAAGACCTGGAACGTATAATACTAGTAAAAATTCCTAATACTAAAACGAATAAGTCACGGACATTTACCATAGTTGGAGATTTTATTTAAATTTATGTAGACAATATATGACACTTCGACCTAATGACATCAACATAACAAGATTCTTTTTAAAATACCAAAATGGTAGATGCCACCATGTCGTTATGGGGATACATAAAATTTCAGGTATACCAAAACAAGTGGCAACTTTTTAAAACTACCTAATCCAGAGGAATACACTGGTCATACACTGCGACGAACCTCAGCTACATTGTTAGTTGACAATGGTGGAGACATTACCACTCTAAAAAGACACGGTGGTTGAAAAACTAACAATGTAGCTGAGGGATACATCGAAGACTCCCTTTCAAACAAACGTGAAATTGCCAATAGAATATTAGGGTGCGATGAAGGTAACACATCTACCGTAACATCAGGTGATCTTAACAGGCCTAGTACTTCCACCGCAACATCGAGCATATCCCAGTCAAGTGAATATGAAATCCATCACGACTATAATGACGTCAATGTCAGTTCTAAAACAGCAAGTAGTGGATTAAATATTATTAACTCGACATTACAAAATTGTACCTTTAATATTACTATAAATAAGAAATAGGTATTTTTTCCACTATATAGTTACTACAAAAGAATGTTTGCTTTAAGTTTTCATCTGAAATAAGAGTTAATTATTATTATTGTTGTATTGTTAAATAATTATAGTTTTCTTTCTTACTCTACAAATTAATACAAAAATTTTCCTTTTACAAACCATGTTAATACACACAACAAAAATAATGTTGTTTGACAGTCATGTTTGACAGTTGTAAAGTTGAGTTAACGCTGTTGCCTATTCATTCTAAAACCACCTCAATTACTTCAAGAATTTGGTTTTTACGCTTGAAGAAAAATAGTATATGCTACACGGAGTCGAACGCCTTTTTGTGTTTCGCAAAGTATTTGGCAATACCTTCGCTCAACACAAAAAGAATGCGTTCTACTCCTAGTAGCATAATATACTATTAAGTCAACGTTTAGTTGGCAAATAATAATAGATAAACACACTTTCGAAACTGTTTACGCATCTGTTGACTATATTCAATATGGTCAATTTTTTTAAAATATTTTGATGGATAGCCAAGTAGAAGAAAGTTAAGAAAAATTGAATTAGACGTATAAACGAAACTATGTATGTAAAAAGAAATAATAAGGTAAATATCAAAAAGAAGATGAAAAATAACGAAAAGACACATTAGACCTGCTTTAGTAGACAACTTTTAAATAAATACACATACATTTTGTAAATTTAGAAAAGGATGTAAACTACTAATAAAAATTTTACAATAAAAATAATAGATTGGAAACGAAATGTACTCATCGGCATCAGCATCCGTTTCCGTTTTAGTAAGCGTTTCAGTCCCTGGAATTATTGAAATTAGCAGTTTATCTTCTTAGACATCCAACATATGCTCGTTTATTAGGGGTAACTGTATTTCCTATAGCAATAGTTACATAAACGGCCACCAGAAGTTCAATAATTAAATGATGTTTTCTTATGCAAATGTAGAAAACGAAAGAAAAAAAGGGCGTAATGAAACATAAAAGAATTACATATTGAATCGCTCTTTTTTTAAAACAATTTTTTTAAATTGGAAAGTTATTAAAGCATTCTGACTATAACTAACTATATTGTAGGGATTAAGTTTTTTACACCTTTGTAAAAACATTGTAAGGAGACAAAAATTATCGAAGCTTTTATTTTATTATTACCAATCAAATTTTATTATTCTAAATTCTTTCATACTACAGACATAATTATGTTAGTAATTCAGCATCGTTGGCAGATCGATTCTAGCTGTTTTGATTTTGAAATAATTTTGAAAAAACTAAAATGTGAATTTTTTAATACCCCTCGTATCTTTTTTATTTATGAAAATTTTTCAAATCTGTAACAACATTTTCCTAGCAAATGTTTACAGAAAAGGCGTCTGTTAAGTTCCGAACTCCTACTTGTGCATTTTACTTTATTAAATTCGCTATTGAAAATATTCATAATTGCTAGAAAGAGTTAATCACAATTGAGATAAATTAAATGACGACGTTTGTATTCCATGAAAATGGTTTGCGAAATAAAAATCATTAATTTGTTTCAATTAAAAATCATTAACACAATTTGATGACCGATCAAATCCAAATTTGAATTTTGTACACCGAGATTTCAGAAATTTCAAATTAATTACCACAGTTGCATTATGTTGCCAAAAAAAGCACATCAATTGCGTTGGGACTAAATGCAAAGGTTTGCTATAACCGGCTTTTCAATTTAACATTTAAAACAAAAAAATATTATTCTAGAAAGACATACTACACAAATTTCATCAAAACTTGTTGATTGTTTGTGCAATGTCAGTACAAATAAAATAATAAAACGTAATTAGTACACATACAAAAAATAAATCTTCAACATTTTGTGTGAAATATTAAAAGTGCAATTTTTAAAAAATAATTTTGAATGTGCGTACTGTTGAAGGAAAATCGATAGCTTGAAAAACGTAACTGTTTTATAAAGTGCTTAGCTTAACTCTATTTTGTCAAAAACATAAAAAAATTCTCTTACACTCATAACACTTTTATTGGTGGAATAATTCGATAAAATTATAATCAAACCTACATATTATACTAATTAACTTATTCGTGCGTATATTTTGTGCATTAATTATATTCCTATAAATGTAAACACATAACTAATGTGTGCATCTAAACCAGTAGATACCAAGTCATTTGATTAAGGGTTTCTTAATTAATGCTAAAATATATTAAATCGTGGAAACGATCTGTAAATCTTTTCAAAATAATTCAATTAATTCAACTTGCACTAATTCGTAAAATTATGAAGCTTAATTTGTGAACGGAAATTTGAAACGCCTCTTTGCATATCGGAGTCCAAATTAACTTGTGACAAGTTACTTTAAATTTCTTACTAGAGAAACATTTTCTAGTTTAATCTTATGTATCTATAAATTAATGAAATTTTTTTGCGTAGTTTTTTCGAAAATCTAAAAGATTAATTTAACTTTTAATTCAAATTTATTATACCTACGAAAGTAACATCGTTCCGTAATGTTGGGCTGTAATCATATTCAAATTGCTCTTTTTAAGCATCAGAGAGCGCGTTTTAGTCATCCGTAAGTTAAGAAACATTAATTAACAAAAAAAGGAGAAATGAACAAAAATGAAATGCAAATGTAACGTTAGTTAAAATGAATGCAAAACGCAATTATAAAATTAATTAATGTTTGAGACATTATCAGAAGTGTGGTTTAGTTAAACTTTTATTTTGATATTCCTTTGATTTATTACAATAGGTACCAAATTATATGTATAAAATTTACATATTCAACAATCATCAAACATATTATGATGAATTGAGTTAAAATTGATTACACTTTGAACTGTTACCACCACTCATAGTTCATATGAAGAATAATGAGTTCGAGATTATTAATTATAACATTTTCAGAACAGCAAAATCTACTATTTAGTATGCACATTAATTTCTAATTCTTCATATAGCGTTATTGTGTTTAATAAATTAAATTTTGTATATAAAAAAATAATTTTTTATTATTTTGTTAGAATACCTATTTCTAATTCATCTACAAGAAAATGGAATGATTTCATATATTACACTACATTACTGGAGCAACCCATTTTATAAAATATATAACTAGGTTTGACATTGATTATACAAAATGAAACTTAACACAAGCTATATAATAACAAAAGTTTTAAATAAAAGAGCTATTAATCTTATGTATTTTTATAAGCATACTGACAAATGTCTTGTTTTCAAATCCGCTTTATTATTAATTTCAGTTGTCTCATTAAAGAAAAAAATTTATGTAGATGTTAATTATATCTAATTGTGGTTGTAGGTTCATTTTATTCTAATATGACGTGAATAACTTTGGTAATTTATTTAATGTATAAGTTTGGAATGTTTAGATACGTAATGTAACATCAAACGTACAATAAAGTAACAATGTCATAACTAGCTAAATATAATACAGAAGTGCACTAGAATACAACATTAACAACTACTGTGTAGTTTACGCTTGTTTAGCATTATGGAAAACACGTAAAATAAAGGAAAATCAATCAAAAAAGTTAACATTAAAAAAAACTTTTTAAGTAAGCAGGACCTCTATAAATGATTGTCTCATCAAGTGAGCGTTGGAAAATTTAAAAAATTAAATTTGCTGCTTAAATTGATAGTGAATCAATGTCACGTTATTTTATCGTTCCGTTGTAATTACACTGGTCTACAGTGGTTTTGTTGCCCAGGATATAAGATCGATTTTGGATATATTTATGCTCACGATTCATGAAAATATCGATGATTTTGTAAGATTTGCTCTGGTTTATTTAAAAAAATTATTTTTATTTTGCGTTACAAGAATCAGAAAACTTAAAACAAAATAACATATATATTAATAACGTCAGTTATGTTTTGATAAATAAGGGATTTTACATCGAGTAAAAGGAAAGAAAAATGTCGAAAACAGGTTATATTTCTATAAAACGCCTTTTAAGAGCTTTTCTTTTATAATTTTCCAGCGGACAATCTCTTTTAAGGACCAGCAGTAATCTGCCATCATGTGGCTATCCCATCGACCCTGATACCTTTCTTCCATCACTTTTAGATCCTGGTGGAACCGCTCTCCCTGTTCCTCACTATAATTTCCTAGATTATCCGGAAATTTGTCCAGATGATTGCGGAGATAGTGTAACTTGATACTCATATTTGCTCCAAGAGTCTGAAAGTTTGTCAGCATACTTCGCACAATTTCTTCATAATTTGGTGCTTTATGGTTACCTAGGAAATTTTCAACTACCAACACGAAACTTTTCCAAGCTTCACTTTCCGGAATAGTCATAGCTTTGATAAAATCTGTATCTTTCATCAATTGCCGTATTTGAGGACCATCAAATATTCCACCTTTCAACTTTTCCATACTAAGCTTCGGAAATTTTCTACAAATGTAATTGAAACAATCTCCTTCCTTGTCCAACGCTTTCACAAATTGCTTCATCATTCCTAACTTGATATGTAATGGTGGAAGTATGATTTTGTCTCTGCTTACCAACGGCTCCGTGATTACATTGGCTTTACCGACCGTTAAAGAATTTCTTACAGGCCAAACATCTTGTTTCCAATGAAGTTGCTTTGCTCTACTGTCCCACATGCAAATGAAGCAAGGGTATTTCGTGTATCCACTTTGTTGACCGAGTAAAAATTAACCATTTTGAAATCCACGCAGATCGACCATTGATGCTCCGAGTAATTAATTTTTCTAAAACTAATTTTATATTTTCGTATTCTTCTTTGAGTTTTGTAGAATGGGCAATCGGAATTGATGCATATTTATTTCCATTGTGCAGTAAGACGCATTTTAAACTTCTTTTACAACTGTCAATAAATAGGCGCCACTCAGTAGGTTTGTATTCCTTTGAGCCCATATCCAGAAGCAGCTTCGCGACATCATTACAGTACACTAGTTCCTCATTTTCACTAAAGTATTGTAGTAACTCACTTTCGCGTGTTCTATATGTGGTAATTGTTACCATCGGTGCTAATAAATTTCTTTCTTTCAATCTTGAAGCTAACAGTTCCGATCCTTTTTTGATAAATTCAGATCACGTATTAAATCACTGAGTTCATTTTGAGAAAATAACTTTGGCGTAGATGTTTCACCCTCCCATTCACTTCCACTGGTAGACTGTACAGATTTCTGTGAATTTGGCAACATCATTGTTTCTGAGGGTATCCGAATTACTTTTGAAACGTATATAGGCCGCTGAAGATTTTCATTGTGTAAAACAGGACATTTTGTAGACTGTAAATCTGGATATTTCCACGTTTGGTTTCGATTAAAACCTTTCGCATCTACTACGCAAAAGTAACAATCATCGAAATGATTTTTAGGCTCCATCCAGATCATAGGAATACCAAAATCTAATCCAGCACGTTCTCCTTTCCTCCACAACCGTAAAGACTCAACACAAGACTTACAGACTTTATGAGGAACCCATGCCTTATCTAATTTATCCATTTTAAAACCGAAATATTCGGCATAAGTCTCCTTGACGAAGTCTGTGATATTTCTCTTTCGTTTTTCGTTATATAAACCCCACAAATATAACAAAACAAATCAGTACTATATTTACACTTTCTTCGTGATGAACTCATGTTTTAAAAGACAAGAAAAATATATTAGAATGAAAATTCAGTAAACGAAACAAAGTATTGACACACGGCAACTTATACAGATGCACGTCTAAGTACTTCAATATGTCGAATAACTCAGCTGTTCTGCTGGATATGGGCCTAAGCGCGGGGATCACGTGATATTTGTATGCGCGAAAAAGGTGCGCAGAACCCTAATCATAGCTGGAAAAATTTTTTTTATTGCAATCAAGCCGATAATTGATCAAAATATAAGATATGCAATATAATCATGAAAACAAGAGCACATCCAATAATTTCATGAATAAATTCGTAATCTGGGCACTTGAAAACATCAAAATTTGCTAAGATATCCAGGGCAACAAAAATTTTTTTTTTTTGTAGAGATGTGTTATTATTTCTGGTTGTAATTGTGTATTGTTCGTCGTTTATCTTTAATTTTGTTCATTTAACTGCCAACTGGATGAGACAGTCATTTATAGAAACCTTGTATAATGTATATTGCGATGAATAAATATTGAGATGGCTACGCATTTGTCGATTCATCAAGTTGGGCACAAAAATTTTGCTTCTCATACTAATTTTTCTTCCAAACTTAGTTTTTGATAACTCTGTCTTGGTTGTTTTAATATTTTTTTTCTTCCTGAAATAAACATTGTTCATTTTTATGTAATAGGTCTGTGCATTAAAAGTCGGCTCTGAAGGTTGCATTATAAAACATACTTAAACGCATCGAATTCGCCGGCCATTTTGGGTATATATAACTTAGTCATTGATGTTTATATGTTTTCAGTTGTTTACAAGCGGTCATTCAGTGTGTATGAATTTTATAAGAGATGGATGTCGACAAGCTCACCGAAGAAAACAAAAATCGAAAAATTGATATGTACATGAATTTGCTTTCTAGATTCAAAGGAAAAATTTTTGCACAAAATCATTACGGGTGATAAAAAGTGGATTCTGTACGACAACCCTAAACGCAAAAAAGCATGATATAGGCCAACCATCTACATCCGTTCCAAGAACATATATTCACGCAAAGAAGGTGGTAGGATTGGAAAGGAATCATTTATTACGAGCTTCTGGACCCTGGTCAAAATGTCACAGTAGAACGTTATACAGCTCAAATGACCAAATTAAGTGATGCACTGTAAGAAAAAATACCATTTACTGGCCAAGGAAGTCGAAAAGTTATATTGCTGCATGACAACGCTCGTTCGCATACTGCAAAACCAACTCACTCATCTTCTCCTTAGGCTGGAAAGTTTTCCAACATGCGGCATATTCTCCAGATTTAGCTACTTCGGACTACCACTTATTTAGATTGATGTCGTCGTATTTAAAAGACCAGCGGTTCTCGAAAGTTGAAGATGTTCGAAAATGGCTCGATGACTATTTTGCGAGGGAATCCATCACCTACCCGATAAATAGCAAAAGACCATAGATAGTAATGGTGAATATTTTGATTATTAAGATTTGTAAGAAGTATGTTTTTAATAAAGATGCATTTGTCAAAAAAAGCCGAGTTTCAATACACAGGCCTATTAGTTTGAAATTTATTGTTAAGAATATTACAGGTACGTTCTATATCGTAAATGTTCCGTGGCAATTAGAAGATCCTTAACGTTGAATCGAAACGAGCAGCCACAGATAAAAGAAAGTTGTAATTGGATCTCAGTGTGTGTATGTGTGTGTGTGTGTATTTCTGTGTCCTAAACCTTTATTTTCTTCTAAGGAATACTGTGGAAAACTACGTTTTCTGGTGAAAATGTGTACCCAAACAAACATAATGTCAGTTCAGACATTTTAAAGGGTTATAAATCATAAAGAAAGGATGACAAAGTCTGGATAATTAAGAAAAACCTCAATATTTAACAAAAAATATAATTTGCACGGTCGTATAACGTCACTATATGTCACGATAAGACTAAACTTTAAAGTGAGAATAATCCTGAATCCTTACAGCGAAACACCATTAACGTATAAACATTTTTTGCTTAAAATTTTACAAGCTTTCGTTTGTTGTTGATATTTTTCAATAGTGTGTTGTCCTAAAATTTTCTCAAAAATTGGTGTCAAAAGTGTTAATTATTAAAGCGACCTTTGGCGACCTTATAAATATTAGCAACAAAAAATTTTAGGAAAATTATCAAATAATCAGCGTCAGAATTTGTTTGATCGTTGATTATTAAATTTGGATTTCTTGTTTTCATGCATATCATTTCTAATTTACCTAACATTTGTTTATTGTATTTATTGTAAGTAAATGATTTGAATGTTTATATTTACTTTGGATAATGTGTTTTGCAAAAGTTGACTTAATTGAATCTGAATTATAAGAATATTTGTCTGGTTGTTTAAGATATCTTAGATGTTCTGTTAATAGAATTGTGAAATTTCTTTTAGTTATTACAACTTGAGTAAAAGAAAATTTTATCAGTATATATATATATATATATATATATATATATATATAATTCTCTTGTCACAGTGTTTGTGCTTGAACTCCTCCAAAACGGCTCAACCGATTTTAATGAAATTTTGTATATATATTCGGTAGGTCTGAGAATAGGAATATCTATTTTTTATGCTCATAAGTTCAATTGTTTAATAAATATTAATAATTTATTAATTTTCAACGTTTAACAGCCTGCCCACTAGCCCTGGCCAATTGGAGCGCTTCCTGCCCTGGCCAATGGGAGCGCTTCAAATACTTATAACATATCACGAGCTCCCGTCAACAACGTCTATTGTGTTAAACGTATTATTTATTACTTATTAATAATTTGTACAATGCCAGCTAGACGCAGAGGAACTTCTTTAGGCCGTCAAACACGTGCAGCTACACGCAATCGAACCGCTAGAGCCCAAACAACAGAAGACGAAATCCAGCAAGATAATACTAATGTGCGTATGAAGATGGCGCGATTGCGTCGATATGAATCAGCAGATGCGCTAACTGAACAAAATGAAGAAAGAAGATTAGAACAGAGACAAGCGCGCCGTTTTGCAATCAGCAGACGCAGAGCAAATGATCAACAACGCCAACAGGTCCATCGATCATTTACATCTAATTCATTCCTGCGTCTACCATTCGTGTATGAACCCGATATTCAATATTATGCTTATTCGAAAATGGTAATTGGTGCTATGGATAAGGAATGTCCTCATTGTCATGCTCGTAAGTTTAAAAACGGGATGTGTTGTTTGTCAGGAAAGGTGCAATTACCAGCAATTGAGACACCACCCAAACCATTAAATGGTTTATTTATCGATACAGATCCAGATTCTAATCTGTTCCTAAAGTCAATTCGAACATTTAATTCATGTTTCCAAATGACATCGTTCGGAGCAATAGAAATAGTAAACAATGGTCAACAATTCAATTCAGCATACAAAATCAAAGGCCAAATTTATCACAAAGTGGGGTTCATTACTGCCAATGCCAAACGAATCACCTAAATTTTTACAAATTTACTTTATGGGTGGTGAGGATGCACGCGTGGATGCACGTTGTGGCTATAATCACCTTAATTCACTTTTTGCCAGGCGTATCATCGGCGACCTAGATGCTCCATTGAATTAGCATAATGAATTGTTAAAGATATTCAAATCACACATGCACAAATTACAAAGTGGTATTCACGCGATTGTAATCAATCTTCATAAAACACCTGCTGGAGAGCACATTCGTAGATTTAATGCACATGTTCTTGATGATGTTGCTGGAATCATGGTCGGCTACGCGGGAAATTGTGATTCGTAGAAGAAATAATAATCTACAGTTCATTGCTGATACACACCGCTCATATGACGCTCTCCAATATCCGCTAATGTTCTGGAAAGGCCAAGACAGGTATTGCGTAAATATTAAACAACAAGATCCCGCAACAGGAACTGAAACAATCAAGAATGTTAGTTCGAAGAATTATTATGCGTATCGGTTGATGATCAAACGTGATCAGTACAACGTTATTCTACAATGCCGTGAGCGTTGTCAACAATTCATGGTCGACATGTATGTGAAGATAGAGAGCGAACGACTACGATACTTGCGATTTAATCAACATAAGCTACGTGCGGAAGAATACATTCACCTGCAAGACGCTATTGTCAACAACGCCGATGCCATCCAAATTGGTAATTCTGTCATTCTACCATCATCGCACATAGGCAGTCCATGTCAAATGCAAGAATATATACAAGATGCCTTGACTTACGTGCGAGAATATGGACGGCCGTGTTTATTCATCACCTTCACATTTAATCCTAAATGGCCGAAGATCACATCCTTACTATTGCCTGGCCAAAGCACAATACACCGTCATGACATTATAGCACGTGTTTTCAGACAAAAATTGAAGTCTCTAATTAATTTCATTACAAAGTTACATGTATTTAGTCCCACACGTTGCTGGATGTATTCCGTTGAATGGCAAAAGCACGGATTACCTCATGCACACATTTTGGTATGATTAATCGATAAAATACGTCTTGATGAAATCGACAGTATAATTTTTGCGGAAATTCCAGATCCGTCTACTGATCAAATGCTGTTTGATATAGTTACTGCAAATATGATTCATGGTCCATGTGGCAATCTAAATCGTTCATCGCCTTGCATGGCAGACGGGAAATGTACTAAAATTAAATTGGCATTTGCAATGACTATCAATAAGTCTCAAGACCAAACGATGTCTGTCTGTAGTTTAGATTTGAGAACATCATGTTTTTCACACGGACAATTATACGTGGCGTGCTTTCGAGTGGGCAAACCATCCAGTTTGTTTGTGGTAGCTAAAGATGGGAAAACAAAAAATATTGTACACTCTGTTGCATTAAGAGACGGATATTGTTTTTTTAGTAATATTGTTATAATTAGTGATAGGTACACTCATGAAATTTAAAACTTGGACACCACAATTTCTGTAAACAAAAGTTTGCACATTGTGAAGCGGGCTTAAGGGTATCATTTACAATTCTAACAGCAGGTAGTCTCAGCAGGGGTTATCTTATAGAAGGACTGTAGAATGAATCATTACACTAAGCACGTTTTAGAAAATAGGTAATTTACGTTGCTTACTTAATTTTTTCTTTAAAGAATATATTTGAAGGTATCGTTAATTAAACACCATAGCTCGATTAATTATCGAATCAAAATTTTGTTTAGAAATGTTTACAAAATAAAATTAGAAATAATTTTGATTTAAAAACGTCTACAAGCAATAACTTTTAAATTAAATCAAAAAACTAAACATGGTTATTTGGGTTGACTGATTACTACTTATTTTTAAATAAATCTAATCAACTAATTATTGTAGTAACTTGGAGATGTTACCCTGGCCAGTAAAAAGCCCAGATTTTAACATTATCGAAAATGTTTGGGCTCAAATACTTGCTGTTATCCGAAGACAACAAGGGCCAAATTTTATACCAGTAAACCGTAATGCACTAATTGCAGCCATTGATACCGCATGGGAAACGATTAATATTAATTATATTGATACCTTGATAGCGTCAATGAGCAGACGCCTCCAAGAATGTATCAATAATAATGGAGGTCACACCCATTATTGATTTCTTATATTTATTTATATAGTAATACCTTTATTTAAAAAAAACGTTTTCATTTAATTTTAAACTATAACTTGGTATCTTAATTATAATTATGTAATAAATTCTTGTCAAAAACTAAATATATACGTTGACAATAAGAATTGCCTTAGTTTTTATTTTCACTTTTTATATTAACTACAGAAAAAAATGAAACGTCATAAAATATACATTTTGTAAGGACTAAATATTATGAATAGAGAGTTTAATGATTTTTTTAATAACTTACAATAATTAGTAGGTTAGATTTATTTAAAAATAAGTAATAATCAGTCAACCCAAATAACCATGTTTAGTTTTTGATTTAATTTAAAAGTTATTGCTTGTAGACGTTTTTAAATCAAAATTATTTCTAATTTTATTTTGTAAACATTTCCTAAACAAAATTTTGATTCGATAATTAATCGAGCTATGGTGTTTAATTAGCGATACCTTCAAATATATTCTTTAAAGAAAAAATTAAGTAAGCAACGTAAATTACCTATTTTCTAAAACGTGCTTAGTGTAATGATTCATTCTACAGTCCTTCTATAAGATAACCCCTGCTGAGACTACCTGCTGTTAGAATTGTAAATGATACCCTTAAGCCCGCTTCACAATGTGCAAACTTTTGTTTACAGAAATTGTGGTGTCCAAGTTTTAAATTTCATGAGTGTACATACATTTAATAAATTTAAAAAGTAAATGTTTAGTGGTTTGTTTTTTTTATATTCCGTTATCATCGACAGTGCTCCATGCCTTTTCTACTCATATACCGAATCCTCATACACTTTCAATAAGTTAGTCATTTTTTTCTACCTAAACAATCCCTAGAAATAATGTATATGGCAAAACGAAGTTTGCCGGGTCAGCTAGTATATAGGTATATATATTTTTTTTTGTGTTAACATAATTAAAAGTATTTACAATAATACACAAACTACCATAGGTTTTAGGAAATGTGAAAACGAACTGATTGGTTTAAATTTTTTTAAATGCAAAGATAAAAATATGTTTTAAACATTAAATATTTGAATGTTGAATGAGATATATCTTTTCTTTTGAGAAAAATTGTATACAAGAAATGTTTGCCAAATTAATTAAAATAGAATTTGAAATAAAAAAAAAATCAACCTTTCTTTGAATTATTCCTGAAAATATTCTAGAAATGTTTGACGAATTTAACCAAAAAGAATCTTATCAAAATTACATTAAAACTTTAAATTATACCCAGTACTATTAAAGTATTGATGATTTTGGAAGTTTCGGAAAAACTTTGTTTTGCATACATTTATTTGATTAAATCTATTCGTTCAGGAAAATATTCTTATTTTATTTTATATGAAACTTTGCACATGCGTCTTATTTATAATTCCGCAGATCTGATTATACTTTGGGCGTAATCTATCAAGGCAAAAGGACCGTTAACCGGCACAGATTTTTAAAATATTTATTTTACACATTGTTTTTTCAAATAAATGTAAATCTCCAATATTAATTATACAAAAAAGTTGTTGTTAATTTTATTGTCTATAACTTTTGTTTAAACAATTTTTTTCTAAAACGAAATTTTCATGTTTTCTTTTCGGTACCTAGTTTTGACGCTGTTAGAGGTTTATTATATTTTTGAGCTCTCTTACACGATTGCGTTAGTATCGGAACGATATGGAGTTTGCGCAAAACGCTTGTTTTAATTGATATAAATTCTGCCACTACATAAATTTGTTTTTAAATATTTCTTAGTACTTTATTGTGATTTTTTTGTGATCGGACATAGTAGGGTCAAAATAGTGCCTTTCACAGGGGCATTCCGAGGTGGCAACTAGTACAGTTAACTGCAAACGATTCATTTCCTATTGTTTACGTTTACGTATGCAAGCTCAAACAAAGGAATTAAAATAGGTCCTTCAAGACGTATAAATTCAATTTCCTAAACAGACATTTGGCGTCACCGTATCGGTATAGCATATTGTGTTTCCGTACTTTGTTTATCTTCTGATTTATATAATATAAGTACATGTCACTATTCCCCAAAAATATGTATTTTTTGACACATTCAAGACTTTGCCCCTAGGGAAAGATGATACCTGACGATAGCCATACTTGCATTTTCCTGCAAGAAATATTATTGTCTAACTTTCCCCCAGAGTCTTGACTTGAGGGAAATCGTACGACATTTTTTTTGCGGCTCCCGGTCTAAAACATTAGGTCGTTTGAGATGGATTGGTCTAGTGGAATTGTTACAATTAAAAAAAAAGACAATTACCTACAGTATTAAACGGTTATCCTTTCTTTATTTGTTTTGGCAATATAGCACAATACGTTGCAGGAAGTAAACGTATGTGTCGCACTTGTCGACAAAAATTACATCTGCATTCCTAAGTTACATTTAAAACAAAAACCATTTGAGTTTTACCCGGACTACACTTAGCCGATTAAAATTTCAACGTTTCATCTATTAAGCTGTATTGCTTGACCTATATCACTTTTATGAACTTCTAAGCAACAAACAAATACCCTTAAACCACAAAGGTTTAACATTTTAGGCAACCAAGTTCGGTTATTTAGTCACTAGTCCCGATCCACATCAACAAATGTTAAAACCAATTTCAAAATAATTACATGCTACCAGGCACAATGATTTTAAAAAATTGTGCGAATTAGAAAGAGATCTTCGACTATATTGTTAATGGGAGAAGAATAATGCTTGTGCGTAAAACATTTCAAAGAGATCTAACGATAATAAGTTATGACAATAAATTTCTACAACGGTAAAAAGTTTGCATACACCCATGCTTTGATTTTGATTTTGGAGTGGGATATTTTTGACATTTCTGTCATATTCGACTTTCGGGTCATAAACTTTCTTTTTCCGAAAAGAACGTGAAAGAAACGACATGTATGTGCTGCAAGGTTTGTTTTAGGCATTAGTTTCAATGGATAAACAAAAGAATTGTTTCCATTAACAATTCATTCACAATTGTATTTCTTTACACCTGAAACATCAGAAGCTAGTACGAATCTACTGCGTAAGATCTTCCCTTCTGTAAGAGAAAATTTAGTCCATTCATGTGTTATCTTTATTCGTCCTTTGTGTTGTGACGCTGTAACTTGCATGTTTAAATTAAATTGATAATACCGAATCTTGACGACTTTTCTTTTAGTCCGTAGCAGGTATTTAATTTCTCGTAACAAGGTTAGTTGTTTTCATTCCGTTCAATGATGCGCTTCCTAAGTTAGAGTCGTCATACGAGATGGCGCTTGGTTTAAACGTTTTTTAAGGGATAAATTTTTGCCGCTGATTGCAGAAAAATATAACGGATAAGCCCAACGTCGGTATCAATCCATTCTGTGGCGCAAAACTATCCAAGCATTCTAATTAAATACTATAATTTATGGTCTAAAGAGTTCATCTTGCTTGATTAAAGACTAATTTCTAACATACTTTATTATTTTAAAAATTAGGTAGATAGAAATAAATACGACAAAAAATTAGTAAGAAAAATTGTTGGGAATCAACATCTCGGCCTCTATACCAAATTTCAAACACATGGGTCAAATGTGATTTTTCTTTTTTTAATGTTTATTTCACATATCAAAGAACTTTATTTGTCACCAAGACTGCGTTAGATAAACAAAATTGTATCCAAACAGTATTCATCTCTTAAACGTAACTGTCAAGCACTACTTCATTAAAATTAAACTGTTTTTTAAATACAATCTTAACATTAGAGGAAAAGATTTATGTGATTCAATGTTATTAAACCGGCGAAAGATCGATAAATTACCAAAAGTACTGCTTGGCGTTTAATAAGAAGATTTCTTACAACAAGAAGTATTCATTATAAGAATAAGGATAAAAAAGCTTATGATGAACATGTTTTAGGTACTTTAATTGCTTTAAATTGAATAGATGCAGATCCTAAAATGTCACTCAGAAATCGAAACGTAAATACAAACATAAGTAAATAGTATATTAAAGAACGCGAGTTTTTAAGTCATCTTAAATGACTAATAAACGAGTTCTTTATACTATTTTTATAATTTGCGCATTTATTTCAAAAATAAATAAAATTGTGTAATAAAAATATGATATAAATCTAGAGGTTAATTTCATTTTTTTTTTAAGTTGGTACGACTAACTTATCAAGTTTTGAAATTCGAATTTAATTGTTATAGTTAATTGTCAATTTCTAAATTTATGTTTCTACTATGAGCGAAGAAATAAACTGCACTCCACCAGAGATTCGCGAAATTGCACAAAAAGTTTTCAAAATGGTGTGAAGAAAATCACGTTAAAAATATATCAGAAAATGTACTACTAGCATATTTTCAATAAAGTAACTGCATGTGACGTCATCAAAAATCGCTTGGAGTACAAACAGATACAAACATAACCTCTAAATTAGTTCTAAATCAGTAAGAAGTCAGTGTTATATGTCAGTTTTGTCCATAAATACGAACTTATAAATGGAGAACTTTACTTTTAGTGATTATTATAAGACTTTAGACCGCGAACACGCTAGTCGTTATTATAAAAAATAGCCATAATTAATGTTGATCCTTATTTAATTAAATTAAGTGAGTGTAGTAATAAAGTGGAAAACTATCCCAATATTTTGTACCCCGATATTGTAAATTACCTGCTGTTTAATAAAAGTGCTTATACTCAAGATGAAATTAAAGCCTATAAAGGTTTAGAAAGTTATAAACAAGCAACTTGTGGATGGGTGCAAAATATATATACGAAAAAATGTGCTGATAAAATGGTGGTCTTAGGCAATGTATGAATGTTACTGTTAAATATTACTAAATAAATTAATGTACATATTACTTTTAGGTACTACATTCTCAACAACTGAATAAAAAATGTACAAAGTCATGGTTAATTGCAGAACCTACTGGTGAAATATTATGTGCTCATTGTGATTGTGTGGCTGGTTTGGGTGAAACCTGTACTCATGTGTGTGCTATAATGTTTTACATTGATGGATGTGTTCGAAAACATACTGAAAGGTCAGTAACTGATTTAAAATCTACATGGGTAATACCGAAGAAAATTGCACAACCAGATAAAATTGCTAATATAGAATTTACAACACCTAAAGAAATTTTTTTAATGATATGCCAATGTATAAAAGAAATGTTCGACATAAAACAGCCTCATCAAATAGGTCTGAAATGTGTCAATTATTATCAAAATTAGATTTAGGCAAATCTGGATTACATGCCATTGTTAAGCCATTTTCTGTAAGATTAAGAGAGCAACAACAGCTTACTGAAAAATATTCATTAAATAATATTTACCGACCTGAATATGAAGTAGAATCTTTAGAAAACTTACAAAGAATTGGTAAGTTATATATTTTTAAAAATCAGTGATTTATATTTGTTTTTAACAGGTTCTAGCTTAAATTTAGATGTACCGATTGATGAATGTCGCCGTATAGAAAAAGAAACCAATCAGCAGGCAAACTCATCAGCATGGTATCGTTACAGGGCCGGTCGTATCACAGCTTCTAAATTTAAAAGAGCTTGTAAAACAAAATTGGATAAACCATCTCTTTCATTGTTGAAGTCAATTTGCTATCCCTTAGCAAGCCGTTTTAAAACTACTGCAACTATCTATGGTTGTCAGCATGAAAAGGAAGCATTACAAACTTATACTAGCGAAATGGAGAAGAATCATGAGGACTTTGGGTGTGAAGCAGTAGGTTTATGTTTAAACCCAAAATACCCACACTTTGGAGCTTCCCTGATGGTTTAGTTTCTTGTGAATGCTGCGGTTTAGGAGTCATAGAAGTTAAATGCCCTTTTTGTGCAAAGGACATTGGTTTAGATGATTTAAAAATTTTGCAACGGGTAGGTTTGAAATCTATTAATGGCAATTTGCACTTAGATAATAAGCACACGTATTATTATCAAGTTCAAATGCAACTTGCTGTCACTGGTGTAAAATACTGCGATTTTGTTGTATGGAGCAGTCAAAATTTTCGTTATGAAAGAATATTATTTAATGAGGACTTTTGGGAGAGGGAAAGTGGTATTGCTCAAAAGTTTTTTAAGAATGTAGTCTTACCAGAACTTTTGGGTAAATTTTATACCAATAAAGCTCTTGAAGATTCTGCACCTGAAAATGACTGGTGTGTTTTTAAGTCTGCATTAGATCTTGATGGCACTTTTAACCAATATTCGGCGGCACATGATGAAGCTACAACTTGTCAAAGTATAGATAATAGTAGTTTTGCAGGGATAAATGCGTCTGCAGTTAAAAATTGCAATCTGTATTGTATATGTAACGGACCTAATGATGGCACACCAATGATAGCTTGTAACAATATAGAATGTTCTATAGAATGGTACCACATGAGCTGTGTTAATTTAACATCAGTGCCCAACACAGGATGGTATTGTAGTTTCTGCACAAATTAAAGCTTAAATTTTGTTTATGCTGAAATTAAATATATAGGCTTTATTCCAAAGTATCAAATTAATTAACTTTCAACGTTTTTTTAATAAGCCGTAGTTTTAATAATTTATAGGATTAAGTTTAATCACAGATAAATACATCTGTGGTTTAATGTTGTTTGTACTTTATTGTATTGTATAAAATTTCATCCGAATGTGACTTAACGCATTATAATTTTAAATTTATGAATAAATCTTACAATTGCTATAATAGTTTTTAGTTTTTCAATTTGTATTTCGCCACAGAATACAAGAAAAAATAAGAATCATCAGTGTCATGAAATAGCTAATATTTTTTGATTGGTAAAAATTTATATGATCTTTAGTCACGAACGTTAATAATTTAGATATTTGGAGATACATGATTATGTATTTTGCTGTTAACTTATGTTACAGGGCAAAAATCAATAAGTTGATACATCTATATTCTGTGACATTTCGTTTCTTGATAATGCTGCTGTATAGTGACATAAATATATTTAACATAAATTTATTATTTATATTTATTTATAAATCATTAGTTTATATTACAAACAATAAAGATAAATAATACTAAATTAAAATACAATAGTTACTTATTACCGCTTATTGCAGTGGTACTATGGGTGGCCCTAAGTTAATTAAACCGCAACAAACTACAACAACTTTATCGATAAAAGAAAAATCATCTTCACATTTCTTTGTAACCAATTGAAGAGGCAACGTATCTTTTAAAATGGTATATTTTTGTTTTAAAGTACCAATTACTCTCTCCACGTGAATTCGTACATTCGCCAATTTTCGAGTATCTTCTACTTCTTTAGCTGAAAGTTGCGTTTTGCCTTTTTTAAAGGCAGGAGTATGCTAAAGTTGTTAGCATAATATAATTCAACAGAATCCTTAATTAAAACCCTCTGTCTGCTAAAACTAAATCGTTTGGTAACAAATTATTTAAAAACCACAGTCCTCCGTAATAAATTTGTCACTTGCTCGTCCTCCATATGCATTTGAAATGTAACAAATTACTCCCTGGGGGTAATACCTATTAAAAATTTAATTCTATGATGATGCTTGTAATTTGACCAGGTTTTAGCTGCTGCTCGTAAATTTGTTGGCTTTTCTATAAAAAACTTCAAAACAGTCTATAATCACAGTCGCTGTACTGAAGTTTTCTTTAAAACATCTTGGGATGTTCATTCGTAATTCATCACGATCTGGCCAAATAATGAAAGACTAAAAAATATGTATTATATTATTTAAAAAAACTGTTATAATTTTTACCTGTAATTTGTCATACAATACTTCTAGTACTTTAACAAATACCCTTGCTACAGTAGTGCTGTGGCAATCAAATCTGTTTCCCAAATCAACAAATGGAAGATTCAAACGTAATTTGATTAATACTAAAATTAACTGCTGGAACTTGTTAAGTTTGGAAGAATGTGTAGTTATTAAATGTGGTTCTATTAATTCATAAAGACATTTCAGGTGTTGATAAGTTGCAAGTCCAGTATAATACAGAGTATTTTTGTCATTATCTTGAAAATATTTCTGATTGAATTGCAACTTATGCACCTTTGATCGGAGTTCATATAATTCTCTGTTGCATTCTCTTAACGCCAAATCTAAACTTTTTACTGAAATTGGTTTTTCTTCTTGTTCGTCTTCTGTTTGTATTGTTTCTGGTGATTGAATTTCATTTTGCTATAAAATTCTTTACACCCAATTAGACAATGATATTTACAGTCTGATACTTCATCACAAAGTAATAATATGAAATATCACAGAAAGTAGACCATCATTAACTAATTCTACTACAGATAACTAATTTATCCGTTAACCAAAATGCAATTTTCGAATTACAAATTTTTCTGACGGATTATGATAGAACACGAAAAATTGATTAAGAAAATAAGTAAATGTTTTAATTTTTTGTAAATAAATTACCACTTTAGTTGAATATACCTTATCTTTGCGTTTCATTAGTCGATCGTATCGACTTTTACAATTTTATTACATAATACAGAAGAACTGTAGCCCATGTGTTGGGAAGGTACCCAATCTGGGTTGTTTCTATCCTCAAGTTTTGCCGGTTTCCCTAAAAATACAACGCTCTTTAGCAATTCTTTAAAACTGTTAGGACAATGATCTTACCCGTTATGAAATGCCTTGAATATATTCGACCATACTATATTTTGAAGCTGTTAAACCGCTTCTTTTGAGAGCAGCTATCCACCTTTTCTTCTTAACAAACGGAACTCATCTGTTTTGTGGTTGTTTGTAAACTCTGATGGAATTCTATAGAAACTAGTCGAAAGACCATCTCGTATAGAAGTTCTACCACAATTTACAACCATACAAAAACGGCATATTTGTATTTCTATCACTAACAACATATACTTTAAGCAATGCTTTAAGGTTATGTTTACAATTTGTTTGTACTCCAAGCGAAATTTTAGTCACGTGATGCAATGACTCAATTACAAAGTAAAACATACAAGTCGTCTACATTATGGGCAACTTACCCAATGATAAGATCCTGCTTGAATCTGTACAAAAATATAGATATTAGGCAATATCAAAAGTTACAGGGTTTATTAAAAGGGCTTCTGTTGGTTACATGCCCAAAAATCTAAGATTTTAGAAGAAGATGACATAAACAAATTTATTACAGAAGCCAATGACAATACATATCTCGCGATGAAAGTAAGTGCATATAATTTACATTCATTTTAATAATAAAGTTTATAATTAAATTATTAATTAATTTAAAGCAAACAATTAGGTAGTTAACTACTAATGTTTAAACAATATATAAACAAAACTAATTGTTTTTGTAATTAATTTAGGTAATTTTAATAATCGGATATAATGGTGCCTGCAGACGTGAAGAATTGACCAAGTTATGTGTTGAAGATGTGGAAATTAAATCCGACAGAATTATTGTTTCGATTC
This sequence comes from Abscondita cerata, assembly GCA_030710515.1. NCBI lineage: Eukaryota > Metazoa > Arthropoda > Insecta > Coleoptera > Lampyridae > Abscondita > Abscondita cerata. Next base: position 82,644 of record JALBCR010003315.1, read on the forward strand.
CTAAAACAAAAAACTATATACCGAGAAAATTTGCAATTACAGATATAACCTGGATTGAGTTGATTAAAAATATTTTAGCCTTAGACCGAATCATGTTACCACCCATCGATTTTTCCTCACTTATCGGAATGGTCACTGCATCAATAGTCCAATTGGTATCAATATGATGGGAAAAATATCTAAAAACATTGCGACATACCTCCAGTTACCTCACCCACAATTATACACAGGTCACTGTTTTAGAAGATCTAGTGCCACACATGTTGCAAATTGTGGCGGTGACTTGTTGGTCCTAAAACGTCATGGGGGCTGGAAGTCCTCTTCTGTTGCTGAGGGATATGTCGATTCTTCAGTACAAAACAAAATAAATATATCTAAGGATGTTTGTATCAGAACGAAATGAAATGGATCAACCTGGATGTTCTAAAAATATACCTTCGACCATTAGTAATGTTTCGCATACCACAGACATTAATTGTGATGACAGTGAGAGCAATAAAACCTATCCAGGTCTCACAATAAATGCAAGTGATGCTGCAAATGTTGTTATAAATTATAATGTATACAATAATTGCACTATACAAGGGCAAACATTGCAATAGAAGCTATTGCTTTTCTTCCATTGTTAATTTGCAGGTTACATATTAATTGTTACAAAAGAAAATAAAGTTTTAGTTTATAACAAATGTTTCTTCTTAAATCACTTTATTTAATAGATTCTTTTCATAGTTATATTTATGAACCAACTTAAACTCTTTAACGTTAAATTTAATTCTTTTATTTACAAATATCACCTTAAGCGTCTCTAAAGCAAACAAATATAACACACTGTTGTGATTAAGAAATCACAATAGTAGCAATAATAAAACCCAATTTTGTCCATTATTTATTAAGCGTATGGTTACAGTACAAATTTTGACCATGGTAAAATTGCCTTAACTAAACCTGGATCAACATTTAAAATTTATTACATAAGAAATGCATCTTAATTTTTTATTAGGTTATTGTCTTAAATACTTTTCTTGTTATATTTATTACAAACTCATTTTCCTTGTAACAACCAATACTTTGGCCGTTTTCTACAATCAACGCTTCCACAAATGAGTAATTCTGTGTTTGTTTGCTATTGTACAACCTCTTGCAAACTTACAGCAGGCGATTCAAGATTTTACTTTTTGATAACACTTAGAAGGCTATAATCATCAGAGGATCGACTTATGTAACTGCTTTTACATATGTGTCAAAATAGTTGCTTAATGCAAATGCATTTACATATGTGATTGTTAACACGAGTCGAAACTAGGTGTCGCAAAACTTATTGTTAAAATAATGATGTTCGTCAAACATGCTTCGGCTTTGATTCATTTACTCGCGAACAGCATGCATTATAACTACATTAGTTGTTACCTTAAAATATAATACAAGATGATTAATCCAATTTTGTTGTCTTTTTTCCAAAACATTGACAAATCTTCTCTCGTACTTTCCTGGAGAAGAATAAAATCAATTATGCTTGAAAATAAAAGAAAAGTAAGGGTTTAATATACTTACCAGAATATGCGTATCTGAAATATATTAAACATAAAAATGATTATTCCACAAACTCTCCACATTAATAACCACAAATCACGCACTTTGTTATAATATTCATTATGTCAAATTTATTAGTTGCAGTGATTCAGTCTTACCAACCAGGCAAATATAAAAACAGCGTGCTATAATGGTAACGTTATGGCTCATTATAGAACGCAGATTAGTTTTATAATGAAAAAATTATAGAAGCAAATTATAAAAACACATTTACAAAGGATTTATAAACTAAACAGAATTCATCCATACAAAGTCAAATTTTGCCACACTTTGGAGGAAAGTGACTAAACAAGGCGATTGCAGTCTTTAGGAGATTTAATTTTAGAAAACAAAAATTTTCATAAAATAATATTTTTTTCTGACGAAAGTACTTTTACCACAAATGGTGTTCCATCTTTCCAAAATTGTCGATATTGGAGGGAAGGCAATTCCTATTTCGTAATTTAAGCCAAAAGACAGTATTTTAAAAAAGTTAAGGTTCGGTTTGTTCATTAGGGCTCATTGGACCTTTCTTTATTGAAGGAAGATTAAATCAGCATACTTACCTACAAGTTCTGCAAAGATTCATTGACGAACTTCGTTTAAATATTTGACAGTCGCATTTCTTTCAACATGACGGCTGCCCTGCCCATTCCACATAAATGATTACTGATTGATTAAACAATCAGTTTGGTGAAAAATAGTTTGGAAGAATGAGCATCACATCTTGGCCTTCTAGATCTCCATACCTTACAATAATGAATTTTTTTGTTTGGGGTGGGGTAAAAAAAATAATATACTAAGAACATATTTCAGATGACAGTGAAATACTAAAAAATAGAATAACACAGGCAGTTTGATCAATTTCTAGAGAGCACGTACAGGCAGCTTTTGGATAATTCCGAAACCGCATAGAAAAATCCGCAAATTTAGGAGGGGCTTAGTAAAGGTTGACATTTAAGCTTAAGCCATAACTTATAATAGTGTTTAATTTTTTTATTCATAATTGATTTGTGAAATAAACATTAAAAGAAATGAAAAATATAAGTTGACCCGTGATATTGAAATTTGGTATTGGAGATTCTCAACTACTTTTCTTAATTTTTTTTTCCGTATTTGCCACATAAAAGGTGCTTTACTCTACAGAGATATAGGTATTTAAAAGTTCTCAAGACATACCTGATTTTTAATTTAAATTTAAATTGAGAATTTTTTATTGTTTACAAAAATTGTTTCACCTAGGTATCTGGGGACACTGTATAGACGATCTTTTAACGAGTGCGAATTCTTTCCTCGTAGCTCAAAACCTTTATTGCAAAACGGTTATTATTTTTGTCTAAGTTCTTTAAGCAAGTTCGTTTCTAAGATACCTTCCAGTGATCAATTTCTCTTCTACGTAAAATTGTGTTTGAATTTATCATGTGTAACCAAACGATAGATTTTATAGGTAATATTTATGACTCATTTGGTTTAATGGTCCTTCTAATTATAAAAGCTAACTAAAAGCGACCCCAGTACGCGTTTACGTACCCAGGGTTTTTGAGATAATGGTCCACAGTTTCAGATAATTGCCAATTTTGACACTTTATTTGTAAAACTCGTACTATTAACTGAACTTCCCGAAACAAAGGTAATTATGTTTGTTTGAGTCGTATATGACGAGAATCATTTTATTAAACAAATTTTTGTCGTATACCAAATTGGTACGTGTATTGGCATACGTGATCGGTTTTGTTAACAACCTACGAGCGCATGTTTTCGATCATAATTTGAATTTTCTTTCTACCTCCGAATCAAAGCATGCTCGACTAACTCATCGATATCTCTTTCATCTGAATTAACTTTGCTTCGTGAGCAACGACATTGTGTTGTCAAAATTTCAACGTTACGCCTCTCGACTATTTTTAGATGATTTAAATTAGCAATTCCTATTTGAATATCGATAAAATGCATTTTGCTCTGTTACCAAGAAATCATACTATCACCAAACTTATTTTGGATCACTTCCATCAAAAATTCAGCTGTAATTCAAAACGTCGATTCAGGAGAAATTCTAAAATCCTTCAGGTGTACATGTGTTTATTGATTTGTGTGACTACAAAACTAATTCATTTAGAATTAATGACAAAGCTTATCCACAAATGGCTTCATTAAAGCATTCAAACGATTTATAGCCAATACGCATGTTTAGCGATAGTACCACAAATTTTACTGCTGCTGCTAACGAATTACGTATTTTATACAAAGTGTTTCGTAAATCTGATATTCAGAAAAAAACTTTAATACTTCTTTTTAGAGGATAAAATCTCCTGGGGGTCATTCATTTGGCATGTGGGAAACGGGCGCAGGTCGTTTTAAGTTTCATTTAACACGTGTGCTGCGTTACACTATACTGACTTACGAGGGTATGCATACTCCAGCAGTGCAGTTCTAACATTGCGCCCATTAGTTCTTTGCTCCTCTGATCGTACCAAGTACCGTGCATTCACACCATTTCACTTCCTGACTAGAAGTGCTTGTTCATCACTAGCATCCGAAGACTTTATAACAAACCTGAGAATACGTTGACTGAATACGCCAAACGAATTAGGGCGATCCAACAATTTAGAAAAAGGGACATCTGGAAGTATCAACCAAGTTACAAAAACGACTTAAAAGTAAAACCGTCAGCAAGCACATTCTGTTCACATTGGTCAATTGGTGCTGATATATTTACGGAATAGACCTGTTGTGAAGATTTGCTATATGTTTCTTATAGAAGCGTTTCGCTCAAAACTCTACATCGCCCCGATATTAATACTGATAAATAAGAACGTACAGAAAGTGTGCAGCTACCTAAAACATTTTGCTCAAATAATAAAATAAATATATAAGGGCGCATAGAAGGTGCTCACCGACTTACAAAGATTTGATAGAAAATATAAGAAATGATTGTAACGTTGTAGAAAAAAAAGAACATTTAAATAACTATTTTATGAGATAGAATAAAAACAACAATAACTTCAGCACTTTTTGTTGTTAAATCGTCTAATATAACTGGTTTGAGATAATTGCTTGTCACATTTAAAACAAATAGCAAATTTCTATTGTGAGTAATTTTGTAAAACAAAAAACCGTTTACTTAATACTATTTTTCGCATTATTTTAAGTGAAAATGTAAATGAAACTGTTTGTTTTGTAAATATTAATAATATACTTCCACAATTTTCTTATTTTCTTTAAAACACGATTAAAAACTGTGTCTATTTAAATATAAGTAAATCCAAAATCAATCATTAAAAACAGACGAGAAATTAGCAAATTAGATTTATCTATTGCATAGATTTATTATATTTTTATGATGTAACGTTTTATCCAACACACATTTTCATACCTCAAACAAAGTTAAGCTATCGAACTAAATCTTTCCTCCCGCTGTATTTATTATAATCCGATAATACCTTAGAAGGGTAGAATAAGAACCGCCGATGGCGGATTAATCCTATTAAACACGTTTTAATTGATGTTTGCAGTTAGTCTAATTAATTATTATGGAAAAGCATTTGGATTAAAAGTAGAAACCTTGTTAGTTATTGCAGGCTAATTTATTAAAGCTTTTTAAAATAAATTAGTTTAATTATAAGTAGTGTTAAATTGATTTTCAACAATAAACGAAATTTATAAATATTCAAATTAAGAACCAAGAAAGTTTTGTAATTGCATTTTTTTAGTAAATTCAATATTGATTACTAATAAAACATCGTACAAACTTTTATTAAGCTCTAGTGAATTTCTAACCAAATCTTGTATATTACCGTCATAACTTTAACTAAATATTTAAAACTTGGCGGTTCTACGAATAAACAAAAATATAAATCAGTCATAACTAACTATAAATTGCCTTAGTTAGTCGTTACAGTATTTTATTATGTTTTACATCTTCTGAAGGAATTCACAACGGAAGTAAGATTTCCATAAGCCATTCTTTAACGACGTTACTCATTTTCCGTCTTATACACATTTTTTTTTGTATAAAACTAGATATAACTAACTTCCATAAAATTATTTTAAATTAAGTTACAGCAAACAGAAATTCTAAAAAGTAGGTTAAGTATGACTTTATACAATATTTTATACAAAGACGTGACTAGAGTTACTACAAGTTAATAAACTGAATTCAATAAAAATACTGCTAGAACACAAAGAATAAGTGGTAGAATTTCTGAACTTTTGTCAGGTACGTTCAATTACATTCTTTATTTTTACAATTTAACAATGTTATCAATTATCCAAGTTCTATTTCTTGTCAGAATTGTATTTATTCTTGGAAAATCTAAATTAATAGGATACGATAAAACTAGTCATGAAATTGTATTTAAGTATTCAACAAAAAGGAGTCGTATGTTTGCTCTCGTTCTGTAAATAACCTTTATTGAGCACAAAGAGACCGAGAGATGGTGAAAGAGATGATAATGATCCGTTGAACGACGTTATATATCTGACAGAAATATTATGGTTGAGTTAAAAATTGTAGGTTCTTGCGATAAATTGTATTTCTGTATAAGACGTTTTCTTTAAACATGGGAGATGTAAACGAAAACATAAATTGTCAATAAGCTTAACAAAAAAAATGCTGTTGAATATTAAAATCACGAATTCATATTTTTTCTTTAAATTATTTTTGGAAAATGCGTATGTATGTATAAACGCATTTTGATTGAATTGTAATTCAAAATTAAGGTTAATTTTATTGCATTAAAAGTATTGGCTATGACATTTTAAAATGTTAAGGAAACACAAAATTTATTTTATTTATTTTGCAATCTAAAAGTGTACCATGCAATTGTAAAAAAGATATAAAAAAATATTTACCATCTTTTAAATGTAAGTCAACCAACATATACAGGGTGTAACTTGAAGAATTTTTGATTAGAAGTTATAAAAGACAGAATTTTATTAGACTTTTGAAATTACACCAGTACTTGTTTCAAAAAACGTTAAGTTCAAATAAATATCATGAATGAGGCCCTTTGGGTTACATCGGAAGTTGAGCCTATTATGCTTATTTTATATGGAAACTAGTATTTTTTATTTCATTTTAGAATTCGGAGGTAAATATTAGTTAAAATGTGGGTACCATATGCTATACATAAAATTAAGCATTATTAAAATATTTTCATATTTTTTTAAATTTATGTTAACACTAAGTTCTTAATAAACAACAATATTTCCATTATTAATAAAGTTACAGGGTTAAAGCTATAACAAATAAACAAGCAAGTCTTGCAAATTAATCCTTGACATTAACTTAATCGATAACTTTTACAACCCGGTCTAAACTCAGAAATCAACATGCCTAAGTAAAATCATAATTAGTTGTTAATAAATTATATTCTTATAAAAAACTACATTAAAAGTTGCGAAATTAATTATAAAAAAAAAACGACATGACGAAATTAATACTGAGGTGTTTATAATTAGTTTCAATATTTATTCACTTGTTACGGTTTATTTGTAAACAAACTAACTAAGATAACAGTGCTAGAAAACCTTGCCGGCAGCTCCTCTTAGTCGGCAGTGGACATGGGCTTATTGAGAATTGTTTGAATGAAGGCTTCTACACTGCACAAAGAATTTATAAGGCGCCACCTACGATTGCGTATAAGAGATATTCTAGAGCCACTAGGAACTCGTAGACACAAAAAACAAACTGTACGTTGGTAGAAATATATATATTATTATAGAAACTTGACTTCAATCAGCACACATAGAAATACATAGACACACAAATAGATAATATCGTTTAGAGTCAATAGCAACATGCAGTTATAAAGTAATAATAACTCACGAAGCGAGTTACAAAACGAATTATAATTCGAGGCACAAACGCCTAAATAGGTTAGCTGTTGTGTATTATGAAATTTTGACAGTCGTAGCACCGATTATTCCATGCAAGCGATTCGCCGGTTTCGTGTGGCAAATATTGTTATGAATGTACTTGACAACAAATTAGGGAAAGTACCGGACCTTGGCCGATTATATAAATAGTTTAAAAGCGCACAAAATTAAGCAAAAGTACTTTGAAAGATCTTTCTAGTTTACAGATTCTATACACAGCGCAAAGGTATCTATGGTGTTAAATTTACAGCCGTAGTACGGGTACATATAACGCGACAAAAATTGTGAATAATATGCATATAAATAATTAACTTAGCTTGTACATAGGAAGGTTTTTGGTGTTCGATAGTTAATAGACAGATGTGACAGCTCTCGTATCCAGATCCAGTAGTATTCAGTGTCCAACGAAGACAAAAAAGAAAGACAAAATGGACTCCGTTGATAACAGTTGCTGGGCTGCTCTCAATGAACCAAATAACAGCCTTATCTTGAGTGGTGTCCTTGACGACGAAAGAGGTTTCAAGGTAGATTTAAATTCCAACGCTGTTGACCTTACTGATAATACCAGACCCAACCTCGTTAGATATTATAATTTTTGGACTATTATCCATACCAGCATAACCATAATTAAGCCATTAATTAATTATTCCATAGGAGAAAACAAAGTACACGCAAAGAAAACAAAAAGAAAAAGGTGTCTGCAATTGATAGAAACCGTGATACCAAATATTTTATTAAACCAAAAGAAGTAAAAAGGTACTCACACATGAACGGTAGGTGAAAACTTATCCCCGAATTTGTGCGGGATGATTTTGCTTTAATTTATACTAACCATTATATGTCTTGCTGTTTGAATTTTAGACGATGTTCAGTACACCTTTCACATGCGGCCATCAAATAGAAATTAAAGCATGTCTTTTCCGGCAAATTAGGAGTAATTTTTGGAACCGACAATCTCAAATCAAAAAAATCCCCAGAAAAATGTACAACACAAAAATTCGTCTTAAACGCATAAGTGCAAACACGGTTGTCTATACTATAGGAGAATTTTGCTCTATAAATAAATTTTTAATTCCAAATTTTGGTTTATTTGCGAAATAATACCGTCACATCTTTCGTAAAAAGAACAATAAATTTATTTTAGAACAAAAATATGTAATTTGCGATTACCAGAAAAAGTTAAGATTATACGGTCTCTTAATACAGTAGAACATTCCCAGGTACCATAAGCATATGAAACAGGTATATTTCGTGTACCCCTCTTGCGGACCCAACAGAAAATTTAACATTTTTAGATTTATGCATATAACCCAGTTTAGTTCTTCGTATTGTGGCTACGTTTCTCGCCCGATTATTGGTGTGTGCAAAACATCGCCAAAAAACTAGAGATTTTGTAGTTTGGCTTTAAAATAACCCCGCCTTCTAACAAAAGAGCTCAAGCGTTCGTTGTTCTTGGCACACACTAGTAATAATTCCTACCGGAAGGACTAAATATAATTATGCAACTTGTAAAAATTAAAACTACAAAAACATATTTGTGTGAGTTTATAAAAATTGATTCAAATTAAATGAAATTGTTTTAAGCTAAAGTGTAATGAATGAACCAACTGCGTGTTATCAACTCAGAATTACACAATGGGATTTTCTACTACATCAAGATCAACAAACTTCAATAAAAAATTATAAGGTTAGTGTACAGAATCTTACGAATTGTATTTTCTCGAACTTAAAATTAATACGGCTGCTTTTTTTTACCACGTATTTGCGTTTAATAAACGGTATTAAAATTAATATGTAAATTGTTCATGTATTGATTTTTGTTTGTTTATTACATTTAAATTACATTTATTTCAAACAGACTCTGAATAAATTTTTAAATAACAAGTTTATCATTGCTCTAGTTTGAATAAACAATAATATTTAAAAAATATATGCCTTTATTCATCGCAATATGTTAAACGGATTTATGTTCCCACTATAACACTTTCTTCAGATTTTTTTTTGTTTTTAACTTCATCTTTATTTTTTTCTATTCTTAAGTTTGCCCATATAAAATAAAATAAACATGACGTTAGTTTCTTTTAAGTTGTTGAAATCTATTTTGAAACTATTACTGTTAAAAAGTAAAATCAGTAATTGATTGGAATAAATTTGCGCAATTAATTAATTTGCGCAATTAAAAAACAGAAAATAATAATAAATAATCTATAATTTTTGTTCACTTTTTTTATCAATAATTTGTAAGTTGAGACGTACTATTTTTTAATTTTCAAATAAAATGTTTTATGTTGCTGCACATTTTCTATATCATTTTATTGTACGTTTGTTAATATCATCAGTACGAGTTCTGCGCATAATAAAATTATGAATACAAGAATAATAAACCGTGTGCACAGTATATCACACGCAATTACATCGTCGTGCGGTCGTAGCTCTGCAGTTAAGTGCGTTAGCTGTTAAGCAGGCACCTCGGGTTCAATTCCCTGTGCAAACATCGGGTTTTTTGGCCGTACTCTCACGCAAGGCAAAGGCAAACCAGCGAAAGTATACTTGCCTAGTAAACCTCTCAACTAAGCCGTTTGGAATCGGTGTTAAACTGTAGGTCCCATGTATATCCGTCTACTGTCACGCACAACACATATACATGTGAGGGGTGCGCAACGTCCGGTAACGGATATGCGACATCAAGAAGAAGAATTACATCGTCACCCTATTTTAAGTACAAATAGCACCTTCGGTAATAACAAAGAACACTGATAGATTACCTCAATTTATTCGAAACTTTTTGAAAGCTCTTTTTTTGAAGAAGGTTTGATTATGGTGATAAAATTGCAGCGTCGCTACCGAGTTTACTGACATTGTATGAAATATACGTTTGAATGGTTTAGACAATGTTATGTTTGAAATAATACACTATTCTGGACTTCCATTGTATATATTTTATTTTAATAGAATAAACACAACGTTTCGATTGCTATTGAATCTGCAATCGTCTTCAGGTGAATACTAACAAACTTAAAGACTACCGTAACTTATATACTAATACAAAGTTAGTGAAGCGATCAAGCGTACAAAGTTAATGAAGGGGGGACGTTTGCGAAAACAACAAGATTGCAGATTCAATAGCAATCGAAACGTTGTGTTTATTCTATTAAAATAAAATATTGACAATAGTGTTATTATTTGCATGAAATGTTTGAATCTAATCTAGCTGGAAGAATATTTGACATAAAACATGAAACAGTAAACAAGCATTTATTTAGATTTTATTAATACCTTTAGTTGATTGAAGTCAAATATCAATCAAGGTTTTCTTCAATATTATAAATGCTTATTTTATTAAAAATATTTATTTTTAACATGTTAAATTATTTATAAAATAAATGCAATAAAGATTTTAAAACTGAAAATTATATCTTTACATCACTAGACGTCGATATTTGAATTGCGGCAACAGCTTAAACACCTAAAAGCTCGTTGTGACTAACACAAAAGGACCACAAAGTAAAATATGCATTGTGGCTTTGACCACTACTTTATGTTGCAAATAGATCGCCATACAAATTATATTTTAATAACTACAAAACGCATTATTTATGTTTTTTAATGTTTTGACACAATTGTATAATAAAGAAAAAACAGTATCCATTTAATCTTGGTGTATATAATTATCAAAAGATGTACTTAATAGGATTTATATGTGTGAAATGTCAGACCCTCATACAAAAACAATAAATTCAACTTACTATACATTTCTGAGACATTTTGATGAGTTGCTAAAATTTTAAATTATTTATAATGCACGTGATGTAATGATAAAACAAATTTCACCCAAAATGTATATAAGCGTAAGAAGATAATTTATAACATTAAAGTTATTAATAATCATGTAAACGTCTAAGAACCCTTATCAGTTGCTTAATTATCTAGTTTAAACCTAAACCCTTATTATAAACTAACTGGCAGAATTTTTACTTTGAGAATTAATTACTAAAGAAACAAGTTTTATATGAAACTATTTAATGGCAAAATCTGCCTTCTTAAATTAGTACAATTTTATAAAATTAAAATTCAAGCGCCTCAGACAATTTTTATATCATCATAGTAAATTCAAACTTTGTTACTACTGTAATGGGTTAACATTGTAGGAAAGAACGACACGTACTCATTTCGTACATAGCACAATACCGGGACACAATATTGCACTTTAGGGAATTCTATATTAAACAGAGCTTACATAAACTTAATTAAAGCATTATTTAAAATTTATAAATTTCAAGTAACACAATAAGGCTTTCAATAATTATGTGTTAATATTAAATAACATTCAAAATTACTTTTGAAACTGGATTGGTTCATTATTTTGTTTTGTCTCAATACTTAATGCACTGAGATACCTGTTCAAGAAAAAATAATCACTGTTGATTAAATTTTAATTCAATTGCATTAACCGTAAACAAATAACTAGGTCAACAACTTTGAACTGTTCTCAAATTAAAACTGACAAAAATTTATTAGTCACATTTTGAAAACTGAAATAAATGATTAAATTCACAAATCGTTACAGTGAAGAATGTAATACACTATTTTTTAATTATACTGTGTTTTAAGTAACAAATCCATTACACAAAAAATATACTGACTTCCAAAAAAATTGCAACACCTAGAAGTTGTTGAACAATTTTTATGAAATTTTCAGGAAACGTCTATTTTCATTAAACAAAGTGATGATTAAAATTTAAAACAAAAGAACAAAAAGCTTAAAAGTTTTTTCAATAATGAGTTGCTCCACCACTATTTGTAATGCACTCATCTAGACGGCTTAGCAGGTTATCAATCAAGTGATCTATAACTGCTTGTGGTATATCATCCCAAGTTTCTTGAATCCGTTGCTGATTCATGTTCAATCTTTCATAACGCCTTATCTAAACGGATTTATGGAGAAGCGCTCTACTGTTACTAATTTAGCTTCTTTTAGTCAGTATGTATCTGAAGCATTAGGTGAGCACAACCAGGTAGATGTTATTTATACTGATTTCCAAAAAGCGTTTGAAAATCGACCACAACGTACTTTTGTTCAAGCTAAACTTAATTGGTTTCTCAGACTCCCTATTAAACTGGGTTAAATCTTATCTGAATGATCGTCAATTGTTTGTGAGATATAACTATCACTTGTCTTCATCATTTGTTCCTACCTCTGCTACCTCTCAGGGATCAAACTTAGGACCACTATTCTTTTTAATATTTATTAATGATATCGTTGATTGTTTACAAGTGGAAAAGTTACTTTTTGTAGATGATTTAAAAATATTCCGTACGATAAATACTGAGACTGACTGAAAAATCATTAAAGATTTAGGAGTTATATTTGATGAAAAATTTTCTTTTGCTAATCACGTTGATCACGTTATCTCTGCAGCATATAAAATGTATGGAGTTGTGTTTAGAAACTCAAAAGATATTTATGTTAAAACACTAATGAAGTTGTTTAATACTTTGGTACGATCTAAGCTAGAATATGCGGCGTTAGTATGGTTTTCTATATATAACATCTATATAGTCAATTTAGAAAAATTAAAAAAAGATTTTTAAAACTGTTAGTGTACCGATGTGATAATTCTTATCCATTCAGAAATTGCAGTTACAAGTGCCTTCTCTCAAGATTTGATACAATGTCCGTTAACCAAAGACGCATTCATTTCATTGTCCAGTTTTGTCATAATTTGTTAAACTTTAACATAGATTCACCGTATTTGGTGGAAAGAATACCACTTTATATACCGACAGCATCCAGCAGACAAACAATTGATTTTTACACTCCAATGAGTCGCACAAATGTGTCAGCTAGATCTCCTATCGGTCTAATGTGCTTTTACGCCAATAAATGTTCCAATGTGTCTGACGTCTACTTTGATGCATTTAATGATTTTAGAAAAAGATTGTATTTAGTTTTTAATCAGTAAGAATATGTTATACTATTATGTAAGTTAAGTTATTTATTATGGTTTCATTTTATGAAGTTGGATTAGACTTTTGTTATTGTTTACTTAATTTTTTCTGTTATTTTATATTTCCTGTAATTAGGTGTGCGTCACCTGTTGGAAATAAACACATTATTATTATTATTATTATTATTATTATTATTATTATTATTATGTTCAATTGGCGACAAATCAGGCGACCGAGCAGGCCATGGAAGGACGACAATGTTAGATTCTTCCAAAAACCGTGTATGAGGGCGCGCATTATCCTGCTGGGAAATGGGATTTTGCAGCCCCTGAAGATATGGAAGGTCAACTGGTTGTAGCACATTAGCAATGTAACCAGTTGCGTTAAGGTTGTCATAACTCCTTGAGTGAGGGTGTGTTGCGTTCCACAAAAAATGTTGGATTTTTACGTTCTCCACGCATCCATCTGACCCTCCTACGACCATCGTGGGTCCACAAGCAAAATCGGAATTCGTCACTAAACACAATTTGATGCCAATTAACCTTTTCGTTGCTCCACTCTAGTCTGCGTAGACGGTGAAGTGGTGTAAGAGGAAGACATAAAAATGGACGATATGGACGCAACCCATAAGATCTTATCCGGTGATAAACAGATGACATTGACATCCTGTACCTCTCATCCAATCATTTGCAATTGATCGAGTTGTTGAAAATCTATCTCTTGTGGCCAAAACTCTTAAGCGACGTTCTTCGCGATCTGTAGTCCTTCGAGGACGTCCAGATCTACGGCGACGATGTTGAACACCTTTCTTGGACCATTTGGACCAACATCTCAATACCAATGAAACATTTTGGTTTACACGACGAGCAATTTCCCTTAGCGAAAGTCCGGCTTTTCTCATACCAATAATACGGCCACTTTCAAAATTACTTAATTGGACAAAATGTTGATATTGACGTATTCTCGGCATTGTTTTTAAGTTCAGAATGAAATTGAGAAGAAACAACAGCAATTTGCAAACTCGACAGTTACTAAATGGTATAATACTTCAAATTTACTGTTACTATGTGCTATGGAAACAACAATCAAAAAAACAAAAACTACTGTCTAGATTTTATTCAAACTTTAATTATCACTTTGTTTAATGAAAATAGAAGTTTTCTGAAAATTTCATGAAAATCGTTCGACAACTTCTAGGTGTTGAAATTTTTCTGGAAGTCAGTATATATTGCACTTCATTTAATCAACTTATAGTCCAGTGCAATTTAGAAATTGATACACCATTTTTGTATAAATTTTTCTCTTACCCTCCGTTTGAAAGGGCCTTCTTCGGTCAGTTTAACTCTAAACTTACGCATCCTTAAAACCAACCCTTTTGTCACCATCTTGGATTTAGTGTTTTTTTTTGGAATTTTTATATCTCGCGTTCTGATTATCGCACAGTCATAAACTTGGTGTCTTTGGATTCGTTTTGAGTTATATTTCAAAAATGCTGTATGACAAAAAACTGTGCGTTTAACGGGAAAAAAGTCATTGCTCTTCAAAATCGACAGAACGGCTTAAAAAAAGGTTTTATTTCCTTTTCGGCTTCTATGTTTTTTCCAGGCTACCTCACGTTTTTTTGTAACTAATCTTTATTAAAGGTAAAGTGATTTCAAGTGTTTACAAAAAAAATTATCCCGATACAACCATTTCTCGCCCGTCAATCCACCCGCAAAGTTGCCATGTTGCGGGCGGGATTTCAAAATAAGCTCAATAGCGCTCGCGCTCCGCGCTGCATTTCGTCGTAATACTATTTGTCGTTCGTTCATTTATTAAAATAAACAATTGTTATGCATGATACATTGTTTAAATATACCTATTTGTTAAATAAAAATTTTGTTGGAGTGGATTTTTATTTAAAAAATGAACATTTCGATGGGTTTAATGATGACTTTATTCTTTACAAATATTATTCAATTACTATTGCTATTTGTTACTAATTTATTGGTACAGTACGAAATTCCATTTTTTGAACGCACAATTGTGTTTATATTGAAACAATTAATATTTCGACTAGTTTTACCTTTATGAAGAATTTTTTTTCTGCTTTTTCCGAACTCAATTCCGCACTATCCTTGAGCTTGAGTTCACGGCGCGTTTTTTTTTCACTTGTTTTTTTCCGATAGACCAACTCTACTGTTTTTACTCTTTCTCACCCTGTCATGATATTGATAGCCATCGTCATTTTCATTACCAATTATCACAGGTGCTTTTCTTTTTAAAGAAGCGGTTGATCTTGGTAAAGGTACCATCGTTGGAAGTTTGTCATCAACTTCGTCTTCTTTTTCATTCGAGTCCTCTTCATCTTTTTTTGGGGTCGTGCAGGTTTCTCCATAACAAATCTTGCACAATACAAAACATTTCAATCCTGCTTTTTAAAATCCACAAGCCCTGATACAGTTGGTTGTACATCCACAGGATACAATGTCCAGAAGCATGCGTGGTATCGGTTCCTGATCGGTTGTCATTGGCTCCAAGTGCATTTATCTATGCACCGATCCATTTTTACACTTGATGATATGTTTGAAGAGAATGTTGCCTCGCTGCTGAGCTTGTGGGAGGTAAATGCGATAAGTCGGTTTTGGTTTTCAGGTCAGGTTGCGAAAACGAGCAAGAAGACAACATTTCCTTCGAACATATCATCAAGTTCACAAGTGAATCGGTGGAGAAAACAATGCGCTTTGATCAAAAACCGATACCACGCAAACTTTTGGATTTTGTATCTTGTGGATGTACAATGTCAAAAAGCAGGTTTGAAATGTTCTGTTTTGTGCCAGACTTGCCGAGGAGAAACCTGCACGACCGCAAAAAAACATGTAGAAGACTCGAATGACGAAGACGACAAAGTTGATGACAAACTTCCAACGATAGTACCTTTACCCAGATCAACCGCTTCATTGAAAATTTCCTAAATGCACTAGACTATTATTATTGTTTTGTTATTTTTTTTAAACAAAATTTATTATTTTTAATTAATTTTATAAACTCAATATAGCTAAAACTATTTGTTATTTTTTTATTTTTCAACAAGGAAATGTTAACATAAAATTGTTTTCTGAACAATCTGCTATAATTTTGGCAATCATTTGTACACAAAGGAATTACTTAGTCTTACTTTCTCTAATTAATGTAAAATTTTATGTAAATCATTCATCAATAATTGTTGATCTACTACTAATCATGTTTTTCAATAAATCCACAGCCTTAATAAAGCTCTCACACAGAGAGCAAGAAGTTGACACTTTTAAATATTTTAGTTGTTTTTGTTTTTCCACCTCCACCAAGAAGGGAACCTATAGACCAAACTCAAAACAGATTTTTAATTTTTAGAGGAAATTTAATGTAAGTTTTCAAATAACATTGAAGTTGGGTAACATATCAAGAACGTTTTCTGTTGTGCTAATGTGATGGTATGGTCAAATATACTGACACACATAACATTTCCTGTTACTCTATTTTCCTTTTTCATCAACCACCTTAATTTTAAGCTGGGCAAAATTTAAAGCACGTGAATGTACAAATTTCAAAATATAGATAACACTTTTTATTATTTTAATTTAATACCAGGTAAAAGTTTGCATTAATAATTGGTTTATTAATTAAATGTATTATGTATGAGAACCCCTTCTTGGTGGAGGTACTGAAGACTTAAACGGAACAAGTTCAGCATCACTTTTTTATGGTAAAGAATTTTTCTCCAAACGTTTTCGAGATATAGTGACTCCATTACTCTAATAATGCTACTAGATAACGACAGAAGTTGTACTATAGCTGACAAACATACCATCCATCAAAAGTATAGCCTTATAGCATTAAAAAATTAAAGTGTCTGTAGCAGTATTCTTGGAACGGATAAAGTAATAAAATACGATTTTTGTCTAATACCGTTACATTCAGCCTGCGCAGGCAATAACCGGGCCGAGGCCGCATGTTTGTTATCGGCAAACCGTGTACTTACATATCGCTGTAAACAATGAACTAATAAAAATAACGAACTGGGAAAATTAAAATCAATGATGTCTAAAGCCGTGTTTACACCAAAGTCTTCCACTAAGGTTTCCACAAGTTGCGGTAATTTGTTACTTTTTCTACAAAATACACCAATCTTCCCCTTGTGGAGATATGTTTGTTTTCCGCGGAGTGCCGCGTGTAACCATTTGCAGAAAACTAAAAAAATTGCTCTTCTTGAGTAAGTGTTGTTGTTCTTGTTGCCATAGAATTGACGCGAAAAGTTTGTCACGTAGTCAATATTGTCAAGATGCCGGACGAAGAAGACGCAAGTATTGATCCGTTGAGTGGTGAACTTTCTGAGAATGAGCACTCGTGACTTTGAGTATTTGATTTCAATGATTGGAAATAAAATCAAGAAACGTGACACAAACTACAGAAAAGCAGTACCTCTCCAAGAAAAGCTAGCAGTTACATTACGTTTTTGGCTCCTAGGTTTTTGGCGTCCGGGGCGCGTGTAGGGGAACAGTTCTCCACTAGCTATCTTAGTACAAATTGCTTGCGCAAAGCACACAGCAACAAATATTCCACTTTTTATTGTCAACTTTTTTTGATCTTGATTTTGTGGAATAGAGAAAAAGTTGCTGTATTTTGTAGAAAAGGCAACAAATTGTCGTAACCTGTAGAAGAATTTGGTGTAAACGCGGCCATTAAAAAGATTAAAGAACGTGTTTTTAATTTTACCGACATAGACAGACTTCGGTATTTAAATTTTGAACGTTACATGTACCTGTAACTGTAATTTAGCAATGTTGCGTTATCCCGATAGATGGCGCCATAATCAAAACTGCATAATTAGAAGGAATACTTTCGTCATTATGAGTGATCGAAAACTGACTAATTTCAACCTTAATTTTGCGTTCTAATTTAAGTACTAATTATGTTATTGTGAATATACCTTTACACCCAAAGAATAAGTGAAATTATAATTTAGTTCACAACACCCGTAGGTTTTTGCAATGTTATAGTTTTTTATTAATCCTAATTGTTTAGCTAGTACTAGAGAATGTAGTAGCAAAAGGCCATCGACTATGAAATGTGTTTCCAGCAGGGTCCGAGTATTCAACAAGTAAAAGAGTAAAATGTAAAATGTAAGTGAATTTGTTACATACCTTTAGTTAAACCATAACACAAAAAAAATGGGGCAACGACTAGACAAATTAATCGTAGAGAGGGAAGTAAGCCTTCCCGTCTTGAATCCGCTTTCCAAACCCTTAAAGGAATGCAAGAATCCAAGAAAATCTAAATTTAATTTTATTAAGTAGGTACTACTTGAGTAACGAACACCAACACTGCATATTGGTTGTCTTATAGAATTTTTTAATTGTAATTAAACTTGATGAACAACAAGTAGATAAAAAAAAGTATAAATTAAGATGGCGCTAAGACGACTTTAAAACAAATAAAATTAGCTAAAGAATTAAGTGTAACTGAAAATCATTATAATTTAGAGAAGTATACAATAAACGTTTGTTACATAAGGGTTGAACAGTTTCCGAAATTGACTTACAAACGAACAGCTATATGTATAATGATCGACAAATATGCACGTAGATTTATTTTAAACTCTTAAATTTAAAGGAATGTTGCTTCTTACACGTTATTTTTGATTACTGGTTCGTTTGTGTAAATCTTATCTTTTGAGGTGCAACTGAATATAAACACAACTTCAACATTTAGACATTTCTTTTTTTTTAATACAACCGCTCTCATGCGGATTCAGAAATTAAATACTAAAAACTGGTACATTGAAGTAACTTATAACTAATGTAATGCTTATTGTTTTTCTAACAAAATAACACATATTTTATTTATAGCTATTTTCACTACATTTGTAGACGTTTTAATAGTTATTACTCGCACTACGTTATCAGATCCAGGATGTAGCTCTGCTACTCTTTCCATTGTCCAGCTGCACGGAGGTAAATTGTCATCGGCAAGTAACACGAGATTGCCTAGTTTTACTGCTGTTGATACCCTTGCCCACTTTTTTTGGGTTTTTAACTCATGAAGATATTCGCGATGCCATATTTTCCAATACTTTTCAGTAATCGATTGTATTTGTTGATAATGGCTCAGACGATTGCTTGGAATTAGTAAATACTTCTTTTCGAGGATTGCCCTTAAGCTTCTGCCTATTAGTAAGTGAGCAGGTGTCAAATGGTAATGGTCATTTGGATGGTTGCAAAGGGGGAGATGGGTCTGGAGTTGAGGATTGTTTCAATTTGTGTTAGTAACCTAAAATTGTTCAAATGTACCCTATCACCCTTTTAGATTTGTCTTTACTGATTTTATACCAGCTTCCCAAATACCTCCAAAATAGGGGAAATCTGGCGGGAATAAATTTCCACATTATCTCTTTTTTTGACGTTTTGTTGAGAATTTTATTCGAATTTGATTTAGTAATGATGCTAACTTGGAAGTTCACGATTGGCTGTTATAAAATTTGTTCCGTTGTCGGACATGAGACAATTTAGAATTCCACGACTTGCAACAAAACGTTTAAATGTTCCTATAAAGCATTCCGCTTGAAAGTTTGCTCACCAATTCCAAGTGCATAACTTTTGTGCTTAAGAAAATAAATAAGCAAACATTATAATTATAAATTTTGTACCCACGTGCACGTTGATTTCTACTCTTAAATGGACCTACGTAATCAATAGAGGGTAAGGATTGACGCGGAAATGAGGCAAATTTCCCATAAATATTTGTCTAAGTTTGGGTTTTGATTTAAAACAACAAACGCAATCGTGTAGAATTCTTTTCGTAAGGTTTCTGTCCGCTAATAGCCAATAATTTTGTTATAATGTGTGTAATAAAGCTTGTGAACCGCAATGCAAAAGTCGTACATGCTCTTTCAGCAATTAACCTTGTAAGCGGATGATATTTCGGTAGAATAAAGTCAAGTTTGGAATCATATTGTAAGTTCGAAAACGTCAACCTGCTTCTCACGCAAAGTATACTATCGCTATCAATAAAGGGTGTTAAATTAATTAAAACTGAATAGTGTGGTAGCACCTTATTTTTTCTTAAACGGTTAATTTCAACAGAAAAAGCTTATAATTGTGCTAGTTTATTAAGTGTAATAAGTGTATGTAATGACAAGGTATTTTGTATTTGGTTTCCCCTAGTTTTGTTATAAAATCTAAAACAATATAAAATGACATTTCGTCGCCCTAGTAGTGAAAGGTTCTAATCCACAAATATTTTATTTTTGGGTTATACCTTTTAACACTTGTTAAAAACTCAAAACTTTATATTAGTAAACAAATCTAAGTCACTGATACAGTTTGTGGCTATTTATAGAATATTGGCTAAAAGTTCTAATCAACAATTTGCTGTAGCAAATAGTCTTAAGCGGCTTAGACCTTTTCACTACCGCAATACGTCTTCGCTTATGGTTGTATTGCGTACAAGTGAATAGTCCTAAACCACATTATGCAAGTCTAGACAGGCATTTTTATACAAGCTTGAGCTTCAAACAACTATTAGATAGCATTGTATTGTTGTGCAGGTTGGTGCTGTAAAGTGCAATAATAAATTCGAGAGGCAGATTATTAGTTGAATTAGCACTAAAAAGAAAGAACTAATACAACCGGTGATTGTAATAAGCTGGTTTATGCAACTTTGACCCCGGTAGCTTTAGGTAAGTTTTCAGTAATTATCTACTAAATAAAACGCATGCATCTTGTGAAAATCAGCTGATACTGGAAGTTAGGTTATGTAAAAACAACTCACTTAAAAATGATTATTTTGGTTGGTTGTATTGTACTATTTTTTGAAACTTCTTTCTGATAATGTGTGAAGGAAATCAGTTAAAGGAAACTTTCGTGGGTGTTGATGTGTGTATGATCATCTTTGTCTATTGTAGATGAAACCGAAATAAATGAACCTTCTTCAGTTTCTGTCAGCGCAAGCAATTGTGATGAAGAAATTGCATTACTTGAAGTACAACATAATAGTACAACTGGTGAGTACGGTAATAAAATATTTGCTTTTTAACTTTACATTTTAAGATTAAAACATTAAAATTTCCAAAACCATGATCTTTTAAACTAAAAATCTGGAACCTTATAGTTAAATTTGCAAAGTAATTACAATTACAATGCATTTTACATAAAAGATAATGATGAACTCAAGTATTTTTTTCTTTATTTTTAGATGCAAACAAAATGCTCGAAGATAAATCTATAAAAAATCGTTAACAAGTTATGCTACAGTTTGTTCTGGAAGTGATGTTGAGGATTTTGACAGAGATGATGATTCGAGCTATAAACCAACCAATAGTGACTTTGAAGAATTTTCAGACTCCGATAACCAATCTCTTAAAACCAAAAACCAAGAACAGAACTTGATTCTGATGTTGAGAGTAATAATGAACAGGGCAATAATGATATACAGTCTTCGTCACAAACTGTAGACAAAAAGCTTAGTCGAAAAAGCAGAGAAACTCCGCGTCATGGAAGCGAAATGCTCAAAAAACTTAAGATTAGATGGAAAAGAGTACTATACTCAAAAAGGGAAACTTAAGCCTGCTAAAAGTGTAGTCGATATTGAATGTCATTGTCACTATAAATGTCAACAATTCTTCACAAAACAACAGAGAGAAGATATTTTTGCGAGCTTTCTTCAGTTGAAAACACAGCAGTTAAGATGGAATTACATTGTAAAACATGTTACCTGTATTCCGAAAAAACGGTGCTATAGTGAAAATAATGAAAGACGAGCTAAAACATACGTTTATAAATTAACTGCCAACCAAGTGTCCCGGCAAGTATGCCAAAAAATGTTTCTAGCTACCCTTAATATTTCTAGTAGAACAGTTAAAACTGCCATCACTAAACTTAGTGACACTGGCTCAATAAAACCAGACATGCGTGGGAAGAAATGTCCTCCTCAGAAAAAATCCGAAGTGGTAAAAAATGTGATCAGAGATCATATTAAGTCCATCCCTGTAGTTGCATCTCATTATTGTAGAAGCACTTCAAGACGGAACTACCTTCCATCTGGTTTATCTGAAACCAGATTGTACGAAGATTATAAGCATTATTGCGAAGAACTTAACGTGATCCCTGAAAAATTTAGCTATTACAGACACATCTTTGTAACGGAATTTAACCTTGGATTTCATCGTCCAAAAAAGATCAGTGTGATTTTTGCACAAAATTCAATTGTTTAGAAGATGATGGAAAATTAGCTTTACAAGAAGAATATGACCTACATATTGTCAGAAAGCAAGAGGCTAGAGACCAAAAAGATCATGATAAACTAAGATCAAAAACAGATAATACATTTGCCTGTTTCACGATGGACATGGAAAAGATCCTCGTCACCCCTTCGCTTAATGTTGGTAAACTTTATTACTCCCAAAAATTAAAACTTTTAATTTTACTGTTTATAACCTAGCTGTTTCTGAGGCTATAAATTATATGTGGCACGAAGGCATAGGATCAAAAGGATCTTCAGAAATTGCAACTTGCCTATGGAAACTTTTGTCAGATCTTGCTCCTTGCGTTAAAGACGTAACGTTTTATTCAGACACTGCTTCTGGACAAAACAGAAATTGCATAAATGCAGCAATGTTTCTCAGAGCAGTTACAATTTTGCCCATTAACACCATTAATCAAAAATTTATGGAATCAGGCCACTCTGAAATGGAGTGTGACAGCGTTCACTCCAGTATTGAAACCAGAGGCAGCAAAATCGATGTTTTTACTCCTGAATGTTGGTTTACCGTTACACGTACGGCAAAAACAACAAAACCATTTTATAAAGTGGTTGAGCTTAACTTTACAGACTTTTAAACTTCAAGGAGTTTTCTTCTACGGTGATTAAAAACCGAAACAAAAACGAAGATGGTGGAAGTGTCAGTTGGTTGAAAATAAAATGGTTACAATACAGGAAAGAAGATCCGACACGCATTTTTATAAAGAAAGGCTTTCTGACCTTGAGTTTAAATCTATTATTATTAAAAAAATTACCACACGAACTGCTAGCACTTTAAAAGAAAATAAGATCAAACCACTTTATAAAAATGCTCTACCAATAGAAAAAACAAAGCTACAAAGTTTACTAAGATTATGCACAAGTGGTTGTATTCCGGAAACCTACCAACATTTTTATAAAAATTTGAAGTCCACCGAAGAAATTGTTGTAGAATCATCAGATGAAGAGATGGAGTAACTAAATTTGTTTTCATAAACTCATAAAATAGTTCTAAACCAGAAAGTTTGCGTTAAATTTGGTATAATTAGTATTAGCGAATAGTTATAAGCCAAAAAATATTAGTATTATTTAATGTAACATCTGGATTTTTTCAAACATTGTTGTGTAATCATTTTTTTAGTGATATATTAAAGTTTGAGCATGCGAAGCTTTATTTTACTAAATGTATGGGGAAAAATGCAAAAAAGTGAAACGCAGAAATTTAAAATGCTTTTTCTCAAAATGTGTGGTCAGTGGATTAGAACCTTTCACTACTAGGGCGACGATTTATGAGTGTTTTTGATTAAAAAAGTTTAGAAAAAATGTCGATGCCATTTTTTGTGATTAATCTGATAATTTTTGTTTCGGGAAAGATTTCCATTAACCTTGGCTGTTTAAGTGTAGTAAAGTTTATGAGGGAACTTACGAATTTTGGCCCGTGCCACCAAATTTTTGACGTTATCAGTCACTGAGTCGTTAACTCCCGCGAAATTAAGTCTGCTGGATTTGCAGCTATAGTACCAATCATCGATGTTTGTGAATTTTTGTATTTTGCAAACACAGTTTGCTACGTACGTTTTCCTTCTTGATGAAAATCTTCGTATCCAACCCAAAGTGATTGTCGAGTCGCACCCCAAATATTCCCTGTTTTTTTTTATATTAATTGTGAATTAGTTGAGGCAAAAGTCGTGCCGCATTGAATTCTAATTTGGAAATAGTTGTAGTTTTTATGGGTCCTACTCTTGACTTTAAAGCCAATAAAAATATAGATATTTTATTTTCGGAAATACTGCGAATATACGTTAGCGCCATAAGCACTCTCTGAAGCGTCAGAAAATCCGTGAAGCTCTGCTATTGTAGCCTGATTGTTTAATACGTATCTGGGAAATGTGATTTTGTTTAGTTTACTTATGTTATCTAAAAATGTTAACTACTTTGTAAGCAAGTTTGTGAGAATTGACTCATTCCACGTTAAATTTAGTTTCAATAATTCTTGTATAATTAGTTATGTACAAACTTTTTTACTAGAATAATATCGAACAGATTAACAGCCAAACTAGATCTGTACCAACCACGTGAGCAGGCCAGATTCAGATCGGGATATGGAACGAGTGACCATCTCCAAGTTATTAAGAATCTCATAGAAAGGTCCATCGAATATAATAAACCCTTAGTCTATATTTTTGTAGACTACGAAAAAGCTTTCGACAGCGTGGATCTCTCTTACCGAATGTAGAAAAGATTACCGATATACAAAGCTAGTTGTAAATCTATATCACACTGCTACAGCACACTTAGGACTACATAAAAATACAGATAAATTTAGAGTCAGACAGGGGGACACTATTTCCCCTAAATTATTTAACACTATGTTGGAATATGTGCGTAACCATCTAAGATTCGCCGATGACATAGTGTTATTTACAGATCGTATCGACGAGGCATGTAAAATGCTAGAAAGGTTAACAATGGCCTCTGAACACGTATGACTACATATTAATATTTCCCAAACAAAAGTTATGACAAATTTGGTGCTCAGTAAAAGCATTTTTGTAAAAGGTAAACAAATAGAAGAAACAACAACTATAAGTACCTTGGACATGAAATTCGTATTTCCAGAGATAATCAAACACACGAACTTTATAGAAGAATAGGATTAGCTTGGGCTGCCTTCGGGAAATTAAGGCATATTTTAAAATCTCAACTTCCAAACTGCCTAAAGAGAAGAGTCTATGTCCAATGTGTCCTGCCGGTTCTGACATATAGAGCGGAGACGCTTACACTCACTAAATAAATCTGTTACTAAAATGCCACACAAATAGCAATGGAAAGGGCGATGTTGGGGTTACGACTAAATGACCGTGTACCAAGTGTAAAAATTGGTAGAAGAACAGGAGTAATAGACGCAATAGAAAAAATTGCCACACTAAAATGGAACTGGGTAGGACACATAGTACAAAGAACTAATAATCGATAGTTAATAATTATTCAGTCAGAGGCTTACAGAAGCAGAGGACGTCGCCGTACTAGATGGTCTGATGACATTAAAAGAGTTCATACAAATTGGATGCAAAAAGCTAGAAATGGGGGATGTTGGAGGAAACCGAGGGAGACTTATATCCAATAGCGGATGCAGATAAGCGGAAAATGAAGAAGTAACATCAGCGCAATTAGCTACGGCTGAGGTTGACAATATCACTAAATTCTCATTAGGATTGTCAGTCATGGTAAGTACTGCTTGTGACTCGGATGTTGGCTTATTAGTACTTAATCCAGTGATTGGCATATGTAACAAGGTGTTACGTTTTCTGTAACATGTTCGGCAGCAGCCTCTTCTACACGTTATGGCACCATTCCCTTTTCTTAAACAATTTAAACATAAACTTGTAAATAATAGACTAGCCTGCATTTATTGATGTTCTGAAGATTTGATATTTGATCATAAAGTAGAATAACAAAACGCTGCAACCGATCACGACATGTGCCTTATCAATATCATCTTGTACATAGCCGACTGCTTTTCTTGCCAATTCTACAAAACGTAGAGACTAAATTTCGTATATTTTTCAAATACCACACTCTCAATCCTAATTCTTTAATATCTTGTATTTGTGGGAAGATTGATATTGAAATAACCACTACATTACTTTGTATTAATTTGCGAGTATGTCCATTTTGTACGACATGATTAACATATAGAAGTAGAGGCGGTTATTTGCTTCTTTATGCAGTCAGGAGAAATGCTTGAAACATCCATAGTTATTGACATGAATATTCGCTCATCATAAGCAAAAATGATAAGTTTTCTCTAAGACTGAACTCCCACCATTTTCTTAAATACCAACTGGAACAATTGTGTTTTGTTTTTGTTATTAACAAAGTATCTCAAAGAATCAAAATAAAAATTAGATATTTCTGGTATTAGAAATCTAAACGAGTTTGAAAGCGTGTTTTCTCGTGAATAATAATCACTAACAAAATTCAAACCCCACCTATAAGGTAAAGGTACCAATAATCGTCACCTTAAGTGAAATCCTAACTTCATATTTTCCGTAATATATGTTCTTCGTTTATTAAAAATTCCAAATTTTATTAATATTGTCGTTTTTAGTATTTATTTTATGAGATATATAAGATAATTGCAATAAAATTACACAGGGATAAATTATTAAATAAAGTAATAAAATACTACCGTTTGGCTCAGTAACCGCCATACCCAAATACCATCAGCGCCAATGTTCGTTAAAGAGAAGTCTGAATAACCGTTAGTAGGAAAAGGTTTAGTAAAACAAGAGAAATTTGATTTAGAATTTAGCAAAGACGTAATTATTAAAAGTTTTATTTTATTTTATCTACTTACAAAAAGAACAATAAATTTTTTGGCACTTTAGATACACCAGCACACAATTCATGTACCCAACACTTGCATGACAAACATTGAATCATATTCTGTTCCAAATTTTCTTCACAGATTTTACAATACCATCCTGTTGAAGAATCAATCTGTGTATCTTTTTCTCATCATTGCCGCTTTCTCTCTTGGTAATTTATTTTTTTCTCTTTCTTTTCTTCTCTTCTTCTTTTATTTTCTTCTGTTTTCCTAAGTTTGTCAGCTTTGTCTTTTTCCTTTTTTGAAAAGTATTGTTACCATTCTCGGGATGTTGCTACAGCAGACACCTTTTCCTTGGGTTTTCTTTTTTGGGAACTTATAGAGGTGGTAGGCCAAAATAATGTTTTTTTAAAGGGTGTTATTGTCGGTTCCGGTATTAGATCTTCTGTAGATGGTGATTCACATGTATGTGGTTCCTTCAAATCTTCTGTGAAAACCTCGTTGTTATCCTTTTCTAAATTTGTTAGTTCTTGAATTCCTTTTTTTTTAACTTTAACCATCGACTTTCAAAGTTTTCTACAACGTTGGAATCTGCTTTTTTATCCATGAACGTTTCTGGCACATTAACATTCTTTGGGCTGTTGCTGCTGTTAACGTAATTATCCACTTTTGTTGTTTTTCCTCAACCGTTTTATTTATTTCTGGTGTATACTCTCTTTCATCATCTCTCCTTTTCTGTTCTTTTGTGGTAGAAAATATTCTAACAAGTTTTCCTGTGTTTGTTACCTCATATAAAATATCACTTTCGTTTTGATCGTTTATAAGCATATTAACTTCTAGCCAATCTTAATTTTCGTTTAGATCGTCGTTTGAACATGGAAACCTAGTCTCTTGATTGTAAGTTGCTTCAATGACAGGATGAACTAAAATGTTTTCGTCAATAACGTCGTCAGTTTTGGGTTCTTTTCTCTTAGCTTTTTATCAGCTGTTTTATTCTTCAACCCGATGTATCTTCTAATTCACCAGTCCACATCTAACCAGAAGACTTGAATTTGTCTAATTTTTCTGAAGGAATGTGATCTTCAAAAGTAATGATGTGTTCCATCAGGATCTTTGGGTCGTAAGATAGAGTTTCCTTTTCGTGTTCCGGGCCCCGGACAACTGGGTGTAATCTAATGCATTGGCGTCAAACGGACATAGTCCACAACACCGAAATCCATTTTTGAGAATATCCGGTGTTATGGCTTGCAAAGCCTCGCTTAAAATAGGACAGAACCTGAATGAGTTAAACCGCTTTCTTCCAAGGTTCCTTTAATGAATGGAAAACTGCAACATCCATTAGTTGCAAAATTTGTGTTGCGTTGGGGTGAAATGCCAAATGCCGCTCAATGCCATGGTCAAATGTGAAGTGTGACCATCGCAAAATAAAACAACAGGAAATTTTATTTTATGTTGGAGAAGCCATGGGTGAAACACGTTGGCAACATATTCGAAAAAGGTCTCCCAAGTCATCCAATCGTTGTCTGACCTTCCGATCGCCCAATTTTGAGGCACCGACTGGGATAACTTCTGAGGAATTCTTTTTAAGTTTACGACTACCATTGGAGGAGCCAAATCGCCTGCAGCATTTTCCATCACGAGAGTAGTAATACATTCTTTCTCGTCGGAGTTTATGACGGTATGAACACTTTTCTGCAGTCTTTTTGCTAACACCCGATTGCCTTTTGGACTTAAAAAGAAAACCGTTTTGCTTTGCTTTGACAACAATTGAACACTATCCAGAAGTTGCTCTTTAGTTACTGGAAAACGCACAGAAGCTAGATAGAGAATCCACTTTTCTAGTAATGTTTCTTCTTTTGTCGATAAAATTGAAGGAGGTCCCATTTTTCTCTCCATAGGTGTTTTTCCCTTAAATTTATCAGAAAGTGTCATCCTTGGCACTTTAAAAGTCTTTGCGGCAGAATTAACCGACATTCCGTTTTCAACAGCCAAAAGGGCTTTTCGCATGTCGTCTTCAGAATATTTGAATCGTTTTGATTCCATATCTTTTTTGAATTTCTGAAAAATTAGTATTCGTCACTCGTGGGTCCCAATAATCGTCATAGTATTTAAATCACGTCAACGGAACACACTATTCATAAAACGATATGACGAAAACTGGTCCTCGTAAATTTTAAATTCTATTAAACTCGAATAGTGCATTGGGGTAGACGCTGTGTTTAAGGCAAAAGGATTCTATGCGATTTTAAACTTAAATGTATTCATCCCAGTCACCGTCAGGAGTGACGGTAACTGAGACGAGGCTTTGTTTATGATGTACCAATATTCGTCATAACCGAATTATGGAATTTTTCAACTTCTATCCTTGAAATTTTATTAAAAATAGTCTTTTTAATCACTTAATAACACAATTAATCCATTAGGACCTCAACATATTATGTCTAGGAACTATAGTGCCGACATTAAAGTTATCACTTACCTTAACCAAACCACTAAGAAATTATGTGAAACACATCTGTTCATGAACACTACTTTTTTGCGGATTTTTAAGGGACACTGCTACCAACATGAGGCTGAGTTAATTTACCCCATTTGAATGCTTACATTTGGAATTTCAAATCTGAACAATGAAATAAAAACTAGATGTCTCTAGATGCTTAATAATTGCAAAAATTGTTCAATTACGACGAACACTGGTTCACTGACGATTACTGGTACTTTTACCTTATAGGTAAATGTAGAATCGCATCTCAAAAATTTGTTGGCCATACTGATTACGTTATCACCACCGATAGAGGACCAGAAAAAATTGTTTTTAAATTTATTTATTTTTCTACAAGCATTAACAAATGACTCAATTTAACATCTCATTTAGACTCATATATTAAGATCAGATTTTAAAATACTACAAGTAGTTGATGTGTTGTGTACTGCTATTGAACTTTTGACTTTTTGACGGTAAAATAACTTTTTATTTGAAATAATCTAATTTCATACTCAAAATTAGTTTAGGTAAATAAATTTTAGTTAATGCCCGTTTTCTGGAAGCAATTATAAATTACAATTTTGTCATACCTAAATTCTAGAACGCCCTATTCAATCAGACTGGCTTTGTATCGTTTTTGAATATATATTTTCTTAAATTTAGTTAAAAATATGGGTTATAATTAAAAATTTAATTTGACTTATTTTTAATTATGTGATTTTAAAACTTGTTATTTGTTCCGAACAAAGCATAAAGTGTGTGTTTTTTATTTTTCTGTTGCGGTCATCCCGCTAAAATTTTACGCCACGTTTTTATTAGTGTTCATGAAAATAACTACATTGAATTACTATTTTATGTTTTGTGGAAATTAATTTTGCACCAGTACAAACTCATATTTCAGTCTTGAAGTTTAGATTATTTATTTTTTGAACATGATTCAGTAAATTTTTAATCAATATCAAAGTAAGTTTTGCATTGAACATGTTTAAAATTTTTGTTTCAATTTAAATTTATTCGTAAGCCTTGAGGTATTTTCAAAATGTATGTGGATAAATAAATAAATTATCTCTAACTAAAAGTTTGTATTTTGTTTAACTTTAAGTTAAACATAATTAAACTTTAGCAATTAGATTTTTTTTATAATTCGGTAGTTTTTATATAGGAACTTAACGCAAATATCATATCCGACTAAGCTATTAAAAGGTGTGAATATAAACAACAATGAAAAACAAAATCTTTTTAGAAATCTGTTTTCTTTATTACATAGCTATCGTAAGAATCGATCTTATTGTGTATTTACCCGCTTTCTATTCTGTTCCATTCTGACTATGATTTGTCAGCAGTTTCTTTGTTTCCATTCAAACTGCTATTATTTTTTAACACTTAGTTCACAAGCGTTTTCTTTTATTTCAATACACAACACACAGAAGATCTTTACATTCTAATATCTACGTGCCATTTCTATATTTTCATTTCGGTCCATCGTATACCCTAAATGAATACAGCCTCAGACTTTGTTTTGCTTTATAGCACACACTTTTTATTACTAATGGAAGTTTGGTTGTGTTCAAAATTTTATAGACACTACGCTGGAATTATTTCAGTTTAACATTTTATTTTTGAAAACACATTTGTAAAAGTATGTGCTTTCAAAAGATAAGGTACAATTACATTTTATAATAAGTGTATATACTTGTTAGGGCTTTGTTGATCCAAAACAGTACACTCTAGAGGAGAATAATAACAATGGCGCGTTTAGAAAGTGGAACATCTCTTAATAGCAATTTTTGGTGCGACTTTTATACCTTCTACTCTAATTTACACACCCATAGTCAACAGTACTCAGCATCAACGATGTTAATTTGCTTGTATAATTAACTCATTTTTTAAATGTTGCAAATTGGAGTAACCCTCTGTTTACATTTTTCATAGCTGTATAAAAACGTTTCCAGCGTTACATTTATTATTTTAGAAAAATAAATAATAGATATTAATATAAAAATGGAATGAAAAACTCAAGGGAGCTAGAATAAAATTAAAGTTATAATTAAAACCGTAATTTAATTTACTGTCATATTTCGTATTCAATTAAAACTTTGAAAAATTGCTGAATATAATTCTACAAAGTTTTTTAATTCTATATTTATTAGTAGTCTCTAAAACTTTTAAGGTTTCTTGTATGGTAGTTCATTATTATGTATTGCCAATTATGATTAAGGCTCCGCTTTAATTTGTTAATTTGATTTTAATAAAGAGTTTGTTGGAATAATGAAAATGTGTCAAATATTCTTTGGTTCAAAAATAAACCCCATAAATCTTTTGGTTTGTAGGCGATGGTAATAGGTAAGGCGTCAATTGAATTTTTATAATTAACCAAATTTATTTTATTGAATACAAATGTATATACAATAAAATTGCAATTCAATGCAATTGTTTTTGTTGTATTCTCGTATTGACGCTTTTCTTTTGAAATATTGAAATGACTTTTGTTTTGAATTATAGTATACAAATATGCAATCATCTCCTATCGCCTCACCTGTTTTATATTTTTTTCTTAAAATACTATGTACTATAAGTTCTTTACAAATAAAATATAAAGTTTATTTCAAAAAGGAATCTGACCAGTTCCGGTCAAATAAATAACTTGAACTGAGTTACGTGACTAATTTCAGGATTTCAATGAAAATTTCCTATTGACTCTGATTAATTTGTGATTTTATTCCAAGTTTGTATAACAATAAGTTTATTTATAGTAAGTAATAATGAAATAATCTGTCTCTTATTTAATGTATATCAGCCCAAAAATCAAATTTTATATGGAAATAACAACTACAACAAAGTTGATTAAAAACATTATGTTGTGTTTTTATACTAAGTCCTAAGTCAAGAATTTCATCTATTGGAACTTTGTTAAACGGAAACCTGCAATTTCTAATAATTGTGTAGCAATGTTGTTTTTCAATTTTCTTTTATTAAAACAAATTATAGTGATGATTTTTTATTATTCATCGTGGTTGTTTTTTTTTTCTATATATTTACAACAAAACCCTTTGTAGATAAGGTGACTGTAACATTGTATAAAATTGGAATAAAATATGTACACATATACATTGTAGTATAATAATGTTTTGTCAATAGAAGTGGATATCAATTTTGGTTCTATTTTGATAACCAATGTTTCAAATAGGTATATTTATTTATTTATCTAATGTATAACGACAACATCAGCCTAATTGGTAGTATAATAAATAATAATTTCTATTACCGCACATGATTGAGGAAGATGTTCGTAAGTACGTCATATACAGGAGCTCGCCATTACTCTTGCCTAGGTCTCTAGTGCCTTTGCATAAATGTCAGCAAAAATTCTTTATATTGTCTCAATTCTATGGCATATTTAAAAATTTTTACTTTTAGGTTATTTTTTGTGTACTATAATTACACTTTAAATAAACCCATTTTTCTATTTTGTTAAGGGAAAAGCTGATAAAAATAACTTTTAAATATTTAAAAATTGGGGTGCCATTTTTCAATAATTTTAAAACTAGTTAAAATTGTACAATTCTTTAATTTGCAGATTTTAAATTGCGATTTCAAGTTTTTTTAAAAAATTTTTTTTAATTCTCTATCAATTATTTTTTTTTTTTTGGTTTGATTCAAACTCAAATACAAAATCTGATTATTATAGTATACTTTTTTTGTAAACAAAAAACTACTAAGGCACTTGTTGTGTTTTAGTAAAAATAAATAAAAAAAAAAACAAAATCGAAATAACTGTTCAACGAAAACTGTCAAAAAAAAAAGAGGCAGAATTTTTTGTATTGCAGGCTGTAGTTGAAAATTGAAATGCTAGCACCAAACAAATTAGTGAATTTCTGGGGTGAATCCTACTGCCATTTAAACAATACGGTTTCACACGTGGACGATCAACTATTGACGCAGGTGTTGATCTTACCTTTCAAATTTTTAGTGCTTGGAAGATTCAAAGGATGCCTTAGGTATTTTGCCGATCTTTCTAAAGCATTTGACTGCGTTCATCACAATATTTTGGCTAGCAAGTTAGAACACTACGGAGTCAAGGAGAGAGCCTTAAATCTTATTGAAAATTACTTAAAAAACAGAGTTGGGGGAGAAAGGTTTTCGGGTCAATTATTCGCATGGGAGTGCCGCAAGGTTCAATACTTGGACCATTCTTATTCCTAGTTTATATTAATGATCTACCTTATATGGTAAACCAGATTCATAATGCTATAGTTATCGCCGATGATACATCTCTTATTTTTAAATTAGATAGGAAATTATTAGTTTAAAACAACGTTAATCATTTCATGAATAAAGTTGTAGAATGGTTTACGGCAAACAATCTATTACTAAACAAATCAAAAACTAAATGCATTAATTTTACACTATCTAATATACTCAATAAAAATAAAATCATTTTAATAAAAAATTAAATAATGGATCTTGTAAATTCCACTGTTTTTCTTGTTACGTTAGATAGTAAACTACGGTGGGGTTTTCATATAGATAAACTAGCTGTAAGACTTAGTTCCGCAGCTTATACAGTAAAGAAGATTAAGGATGTTTTGGATATATCAACTGCTAGAATAGTATATATTTCATATTTTTAATAGTCTAATGTCATACGGAATTTTACTTTGGGGCCCCGCGGCTGATGTAGATAAAATATTTATTATTCAAAAGTGCGCTGTCAGCGCCATATATAAACTAAATAATAAAGCTTCGATACGTGAAATATTTCAAAAAATTGGAATTTTAACGTTGACATTTCAATATATATATTATATATATTTTTTGGTAAAAAAAAATTATTTTTAAAAACAAAAAATTTTTTGATAATAAAAAATTTCAACTTTTCCCCAAACTTATAACCAACCTTTTTAATTAATTTTTTTATTAATTTATTTTGAACTTGGTCGCTGGACAAGTAACCAATGATTTATGGTAATGTGCTTGCATAAAACTCTTGTTGGATATTTGGAAACTTCATTCTGGGTAAAAAATTTGACGATACTTTCCTCTCTTTTATCACTAGGACTTTGATTGTTCTCTAATAACTACATATTCTCCTAGCATTCTTGTATTTTAAGAATAATTATTAGAGAATAATTAAACACTCGGACGCAATTGAAATACATTGGTTTTTTACAACGTAAGGATTTTTTTTTCCTAAAAAAGAAAGAAGACTAACTTTATTAACAGAACTATTTATTATTACATAAAGTTTAAAAATGAAAAGTTACACTAAAATTAAAAAATAAATTTAAACGATGTTACTTAAAGAGCATATTCATATTTACAAAAAATGTTTATTTATAAATTATATTACCAAAGCTGAGTAAAAAAATTAATTATTATATAAAGCGAGTTATTTTTATTATGTAAATATGTTTTTATTGTATTGTAACTGACTGTTGTTGAACGATTTTAATGAAATTTTCAGAAAACGTCTATTTTCATTAAACAAAGTGATGATTAAAATTTAAAACAAAAGAACAAAAGCTTAAAAAGTTTTTTCAATAATGAGTTGCTCCGCCACTATTTGTAATGCACTCATCTAGACCGCTTGGCATGCTATCAATCAAGTGATCTATAGCTGCTTGTGGTATATCATCCCAAGCTTCTTGAATCCGTTGCTGAAGATCGTGTAAATTATCTGGAGAGTGCGGTAAGTTACCCAGTCGCATACATGTTCAATTGGCGACAAATCAGGCAACCGAGCAGGCCATGGGAGGACGGCAATGTTTGATTCTTCCAAAAACCGTGTTGTAGCCTTTGCCGTATGCTGCTGGAAAATTAGATTTTGCAGCCCCTGAACATATGGAAGGCCAACTGGTTGTAGCACATTAGCAATGTAACCAGTTGCGTTAAGGTTGCCGTCAATAAAGACCAAGGGTGATCTACTACCGTAACATATTGCACCCCATATCATAACTCCTTGAGTGAGGGTGTGTTGCGTTCCACAAAAATGTTGATTTTTACGTTCTCCACGCATCCGTCTGACCCTCCTACGACCATCGTGGGCCACAAGCAAAATCGGGACTCGTCACTAAACACAATTTGATGCCATTCTTGCGCCCAATTAACCCTTTTGTTGCTCCACTCTAGTCTGCGTAGACGGTGAAGTGGTGTAAGAGGAAGACATAAAAATGGACGATATGAACGCAACCCATAAGATCTTATCCGGCGATAAACAGATGAGATTGACATTCTAAGTCCTGTACCTCTCATCCAATTATTTGCAATTGATCGAGTTGTTGAAAATCTATCTCTTGTGGCCAAAACTCTTAAGCGACGTTGTTTGCAATCTGTAGTCCTTCGAGGACGTCCAGATCTACTGCGACGATGTTGAACCCCTTCCTCGGACCACTTGGACCAACATCTCAATACTAATGAATCATTTCGGTTTACACGACGAGCAATTTCTCTTAGCCAAAGTCCGGCGTCTCTCATACCAATAATACGGCCACGTTCAAAATACTTAATTGGACAAAATGTTGATGTTGACGTACTCTCGGCATTGTTTTCAAGTTCAAAATAAAATTGTGAAGAAACAACAACAGTTACTAAATGGTCTAATACTTCAAATTTATTGTTACTATGTGTTATGGAAACAACAGGCAAAAAAACAAAAGCTACTGACTAAACTTTATTGAAATTTTAATCATCACTTTGTTTAATGAAAATAGACGTTTCCTGAAAATTTTATTAAAATCGTTCGACAACTTCTAGGTGTTGCAATTTTTCTGGAAGTCAGTATATTTTTTGACTATTCAAAGTGTAACTTTTGTTACCTAATGAATAATAGTATATTAAAGAACTAGTTTCAGAGGACGCATTTTATAAGACAGTACAGTTTCAAAAACGAGCCGCAGCTGAGTTTTCAAATGAGTCGTAAATGCCTTCTGGAACGAATTCTTTGTACTATTTGTTGTATTTTGGGCTTTTCAGATTGATTTTAAAAATAAAATTTTGCGAGTTTTTAAATTTATGGAATTTTGAAGTGTAATCGCTAAGGTGGCAATATTTTCATTAAACTTTGGTTTAAATGCTAGTTTAAGTTTAATTAGTACATTTATCATGTTTCATTAAAAAATGGGTGGAAATAAAAATGAGTAGATAAATAAATCTACTAAACATTAATTATGATTTAAATTAATGCACACCGAACGTAATGACAGCTTGGACGTTATCAGTGTTACCACCGTTCGGAATAAAAATTGTTCTATTTCTATAAAAGAACTCAAATTTCTATAGAAGAACTTATTTGGGTGCTTTTATAGCTCTGTAAGCGACCAAAATAGAAAAAAATTTTATCTTATCTTATCTTATTGATGTCTTTTTATGGGGGTTTATAAAAGATTACGTATTTGAAGAAGATCCTACTACACAATAAACAACAACAAATTGAATAAAAACAGCATTTTCTAACTTCATACACAAGCCGTCAAAATCAAATGGTCTCCCTTCCTTATGTTTTTGTATAATATACAAAACCTACTAGATTAAAACTGTTTGATTAAGTTGACAGTATTTTTTCCTGGAATTGTATTATGATTTAAAGTTCTTACCCTTCTAGGGGAGGTAGAGTTAAAAATTACGGTCTTAAAATACATGTATGGCCGACGTTTTGCCCAAAACTGTAAAGGCTTTATCAAGGCTAAAAAGTAAAAAAAATTAACAAACTAAATAGTAAATTAAAAAATTAAGAACAAAATTAAAAAAAAATAAACATGATCTGTGACCTACCGGTTTTTTAATTTACTTTTTAGCCTCAAGAAATCCCTCACAAGGGGAGACGTCGGCCATACATGTAATTTAAGACCGTAACTTTTAATTCTACCTCCACCTAGAAGGATAAGAACTTTAAATCTGTTTGGTTAACATAATGTTGTTATTTAATTGAAAATTTATAAATATCTCCACAACTGTAGATGCTAGGAGAAAAATGTACTAGTGTAAATCGATATAGAATTAAAAAAATTCATTAGAAACAGTTCAATAAATCAAGGTGCACTTTGCATCTTAAAAAACTAGGTTCAAAAATTTGTAAAATTTTTCAACTCCATGTTTAAACTTTGACATTTAGTAATTTTTTACGAAGTTGGTACTACAATAAATTTGACGTCCGTTAAATTTGAATTAATCATTC
Source organism: Abscondita cerata (assembly GCA_030710515.1). Lineage (NCBI taxonomy): Eukaryota > Metazoa > Arthropoda > Insecta > Coleoptera > Lampyridae > Abscondita > Abscondita cerata. The sequence continues at coordinate 120,282 of JALBCR010003315.1, forward strand.
AAATACCAACTTGAAGTACGGAACAGTATTGTTACAGACTTTCAGTGACGATACTGATATTGGTGTCGTTATAGACCTATTAATGTTGTACCTAAAGTCGAAAAAATATTTTAAAGTAAAAACTAATTTGTTTAGTGATAGCATTTTGATATACAGCTTGCAATACCATAAATTTTGCCTCTTATTTTCTGACCGTTATTCTTCGAAAAGGTGCCTTAGTAGTTTACCGATCCCGTTTGTTCGAATCAAATAAATACATAAATAATCAAACCAATAATAAACTAAACATTAATAGAAGCAAAAAAATGGTCAAAATGGTTGTTAAATTAATATTTTTTTTTATTTTTGTTGATTTTTCTTCATCTTGATGTTTTTCGTTTAATATACAAAGCCTACTAGATTAAAAGTGTTTGATTAAAATAATGTTGTTATTTGATAAATATCTTCATAACTGTAGGTGTTTCGAAAATTGCAAATTGACAGAAAATTAAAAAATACATTAGAAGCAGTTAAAAAATCAAGGTTGTTATTCAAAAAAATGAATTTCAGCAATTTGAAAAATTTTAAAATTAGCGCTCTTATACAAAATAAGAAGGTGAATTAAAAAAAAATTTAACTATTCAAACACTTGTTACGCTATGAAAATTCAAAAAAAAACATAAGTGAAATGCGAACATCTCGTGTAATAGGGACACGTATAAATAGTACAAACTAAGTAATGCTAACAGATAACTGTAACAACGATTGAATGTTTAAAAGCAAATCGTTGTCTAAGCGATAACTTAGAAAGCGAACAGTCGTGTCGATAAACCCGAGTATTTCTGTACAGTTGCATACACGCACGAAAGAACACAAAATTTGCAGATGCGCAAAGGTCCAACCAATGTTGGGCTTCTATAAAATAATAATTACTGTTAAGTTATTTTTGACATCTAATAATATGAAAACAAATTGAATTATTTTACAATCGTTTGTTTCATCGCAGATACAAGGTGGCGTAAACTTATGACATTGGAGGATAACATTGTTGGGAAAAAAGACAAAACTTTCAACATTTGTTAATGCTGCCACGACTTTTTGGAACATCCTGTATAATCAAAAATATTTCTTTTTAAAATGTGCACTGAGTTACTGTACTAAACCCAATTGTGAATGTTATGTCAGAAGTTTGTGTCACCCTGTATACTGTGGGTCCCAGATGTTACACGAGATGTCTATCCTGGGACACACTGTATGTTTAATATCAATTTTTTTATGGCATTTTGAGGGTTTACTGATCATGACTAACAAATTACGGGGTAAATATTGACAATAAAAATATGAATTGCCTCAGCAAAATATTATTGAACACAATCAATTAACAGGAGAAATTTATTAATACGTGCTTATTTTTAAATAAATTTTTGATGAAATGATGACTTATACCTACTTTTTTGCTTGTGCGTTTGCAATTAAGTAATGTGATTACTGTTATTTATATTTTAACGATTAGGTAACTGCCGATACTACCATGTAATTTCGTTTATTACATACTTAGGTCCCCTTTGTAAGAAAACTGTGTATATTTGCACATAAAAAGTTTGTTTGGTAACAGCAGTTTACAAGTACTTTGAAATTATCGTTATGTAAACGTTACATCTGTGCTGGAAATGTTTCTCAGTAAAACTTGGTATTTATTTGAATAGATTGATTGATAAACAAAAATATTAATATTGAAATTAAATGTTTTTAATTAAAAACAAATAATTTTATTAATTTTATATTGCAATACAATAAATCGTAATATATGTATTTATAGCAAACTTCACAAACGTAATGGTTGACTTTGTATTGTAGCGTAAATAATCGGTTTGGCATTACTTTGTTTTATTTTCTTTTGTGTTGAGTTTTGAATGTAATGCAAAACTTTTGTTGAAAATGTTGATAAATTATGCAAACGAGTACCAACGCTAGCATTGTTATTTATGTACATTTTATAATGTATTGTTTAATATTATTGGGACAACGTTATGATTAATAGAAGTTTGTATATAGCAATTCAATTGCAAATATTAAGTTAAAATGAGTTATAAAACAATTAAAGTTTTCTTATTTTTAACTATTATACGCTATGCTGTTGTTTTCATTAAATACATAAATATATTGTAAGTGTAAATGTAGGTCAACATGCTCGAATGTAATTGAATCCAACAATTTGAAGAAAATTACTTGATCTTGATATTTACAACCAGCAAAAAACTGTCGGTATGAAATTTGTAGAGGCATTAAACCGTAATTTTTTGTTTTGGACATGCGAATGAAATACGCTGCATTACAGTATACACTTGAGAACATAAGTCTAACTGAAAAAGTCGTAAAAGAAAATAAGCTACGATAAAAGCAGAATTCAGAATGTAAACAAACCTATTTTTCTTTTTACTTCAACTGAACAAATAATAAATATAAGGTAGGTACTTTTAATTGTAATAATTCGAACAAAAATAAATAATTTTAAATTTGTTAAATGTTCTTACGAAACGGACGGTTTTGGAACCTAAATAATTCTAAAATAATTTTGTCTAATTTTATACATTTTAGGGTAATTGCACAAAACTCGGTTAAATCTAATCGTATGTTAAAATAATCTTAGGATGTTATTGTATTTAATCGTATATTCATTTTAAACGAGTTTTGCGCCACTGGCCGTTTACGTTTAAATTTTCAATGTTCGAATAATTTCAATAAATGTTACCTGCTATTACGAATTTTAAAACTTACCTTTTATGTTCACTAAAGATCTTCTGTATAATTAAGTTTGTTTTAAAAGCTCTATGGTAGACATATTTTATTACGTCCTAAATTTTGTTCCGTTTTATTATAAAGTTTGTTCTAAAGGTTTTATGTTTTATAAGAAAGTTTCAAATATTAATCGTAACATAAGGTTCTCTAATGCTGGTCACACAAATTTACTGCTCTATATTTTTGTACACTTTTTTAAGGTTTTCTCTAGCATATTTAATCTACTTTCTAATTATGACATTAAAATTATACTGTATGATTTGAATTTTTGTGGCAAAATTGAAAAAAAATGTTGCGAACTGCGCCCTCTAGCAATTTTATTTGAAACTCTCGAGTGCCGATGGATACGGTATTTGAAAACACTGGCATTTCTCTTACAAACAAGCCTGAGTTTACTGTAATCAGATAAGTCATTTAGAAAATACATTTAAATTATTAGACATTGTGGGACTTCTCCTTGTCTTATTAAGGCCGGGACGCCAATGAACCTAAGACAAAACTTATGCGGAATAATTCAGGTTTTCTAATGATGATGTTATTAAAGTCAAAGCTTCATATAAAAATTTTCTGAGAAATCTTGAATTTTATGCCTCGCCCTGTCATTTGCGCCCTCTTGCAGCGCAATTCGGAACTTGGAAATAACTTCCAGGATTTTCTCATAACCGTTTTAATAGTAAAATTTTTTTTCCCAAATTTATATACCTAATAGTTTTCCAGATATGGCCGCGTACCAAGCTTAATGAAACAGCCTGTATATTAATTTGTTTATATACTTCCTCCCTGTGGAACACTACGTAAAATTTTAATCTTTTACTAATTCTAAAAATTTCAAAAACTTTTGAATTTTAGTCAAATTATAGTTTAGAACTAAACCAATTTATATTTTAGTTTTTTTAGTTTAAAATTATAAAAGTCTTAAGTTATTTATTTTTATTAATATTTTTGTAGTTTTCTAGAAAATTTGAAAAACAGTAGTTTTAGATGTTCTAATTTTTTGCATTTTAGAAATTTTAATAAGTAAAAATTCTAAAAATGTTAAGTAATTTAAAATTTAACAAATAAAACATAAATATCTTTATATTTAAACTGTGTTGAACGTGATTGAAAATTTTCCAAGCACCGTAGTTGATTTTCAAGTGCTTGTATTTTTAAATTGTTCACCCTTTACAAGCTTGTTGTATTTTCATTATTTTTGTATAAATGTAAAAAATTAATGCTTTTTGGTCATTTAATATATAAAAATTGTTATTTCTTTTGTTGCAATTATTTCTTTAGTTAATACTTACTTAATAATTACAATCATTGTCAAATATACATTCTTTGTGATAACCACTTTAATATTACATTTTTCTTGAATGGTTTAATTGTTGAAAAGAATTGTTGTAAGAAAATTTTGATATAGTACTCCATCAAAAGTAATATTTTTTGCAAAAGGTGCTATGCCCATTAAACAATGGTCAGATATAGTCCAAAATTAAATATACTTGCGATTACGTTTGACTCCATTAAGATAGACGATCTAACAGACTATGAAGTAGATGTTGCTTGCAACATAGATGACTTCTGCTTAAAAGTATGATCTTAGAGATGTGTCACAAGATTTGAATAGTGCTCGTTATGAATTTGTAAATAAAACTTTATAGAGTTTGACAATGAATGTCTGGTTACTGTAATTAACTGTACTTTATTAATACCTGCTTCGGCAAAATTTGTTTGTTTTTTAGTATCCAGTCCAATTTCTTCTGCAGAAATGTTTGTTTGATTTTTCTTGTCTAAAATTGTGTACCATGCAACTTACAACTTCATCTCCAGCTATATGAAAAAATAATTTTAAAAGCCCAATCTGGGTGTTTTCATCCCATATCAGTGCCATTTACTTTTACTTAACGCTACCAAACTTTATTTAGATTTTTCTAAATTATTTGTTCATTTGCTAAGAATTAAAAAAATGGCGGGATTTTTTGAATTTCAAATTATCAAAAGATACGTGCTATTTGTAATCGTCTCCATTCTTTTTTTTTTTCATATTAAATCCCAGTCCATTAATACTTTTGCTAATTTTTCAATAGACTGTTGACCTTCCAAATCAAAATTCCGTTGCTTACAAAGTGCGTTAAACTGGTTCCAAATGAAAAATTGATTTTTTTTGGTTTTAGAACTAAGTTTTCTATTACATCCGGTATTTTTGCTTTGCAGACATTTCCAAGTTTGGACATAGTATTAGCAAATGTAAAAGATATAAATAAACTAACGTGACAATATTTTTATTTATGCTTACTTACCATGACAACGTAATTTATGCACTTTTTTATCCATTTGCAATTTTAGTTCTTTTCTATTTATTCGATAGGAAACTGTGATTTTGTATAAACAAATGGCAGTCTCAACAACTACCCGCTTTCTGGCTTGCCGTCGACCATTGTACAATCGGGAAAAGGGGGAGTTAAAAGATCTCACTTCTTTTTTAAGTGAGTCGTTTAAAAAGAACGTATCCAGATCTTAGTCACAGCAAAGTCAACTGAAAAAATTAGAGATCTGAGCATAAAAAAACGCAGTTAAAGTTCTTTTCTTTAAAAATGTTAAACTGACATTGATTATGAACAAGATTCTTTACTGATCGAGAATATAGAAAATTTCAGAAGCTGATTTGTTAATAGTAACAATTTTCATCACAAATACGACCCTAAATATCAAAACAAATCATCTACGTGAAAAAGCATTTAGACCTATAGGTTCACTTGCTGAAGGGTTAACAATTTTCCAAGGGAAAGCTTTTAAGGACCAAAGACTAAGTTTCCATTGCGAATGGTAAAAATTAAAAATTTTGGTTCAAAATCTGTATCTGTATCCAAAATCTATATTCAGATTCTTCTTCTGAAGTTTTTAAGTTAGAGGGTGCTAAAGTGTCTCAACACGTTACTTCCAAAGTTAGACATTGTCCTTTCTCCCACGGGAAGTAGATCATTTCATCCACTCTTTTCTCATCATCTCTGCATAGACCAAGAGATTTCAATCGACTAGGAATGTTTGCTGAGATAGCACAAACAAAATTCAATTAATTTCCTTATATCATTCGATGAATATGAAGAGGATAAAAATGTTGCATATATTACTAATAATCTAGCTATTAATAAAATGCGCAAGGACTGTATGTCAGTTTTTCCTAGAATTATGAACTTCAATTTATTAAAAACGAACGGTTCAAAAATCTGTTACTATTTTCAATGTATTCATAGTTTTAAAAATCGGAGGATTATTGATTACAGTCGATCATCGGTTATTCGATCAAATATTTACATAAAGGTTAGTGGAACCGGGCATACGTGGGTTGTATGTAACTGTTTTCACATCTGTCGACAAAATTGCTTTAATGCAAAAGAGTAAAGTAATGTGGAAAAAATAACTATATAATATAAATGAATGTCGTCAAGTTACACCCGAAATGTTGCATAATGTAAGAGAATGTTTACAATAAAACTTATATTTTTGCATGGTCATTTCCAACTAGTCACCCTCTAATTTTGAGTAAAATTTTCATTGATAACAAAATGAAAGATAAAATAGTGGAAGAGGTAATGTGGAAAAAATAATCATTTTGTTATCGATAAAAATTTTGACGGGAAATTAGAGGGTCAGATAGTACTAGATGAAAATTTCAAACTTAAAAAAAATTAAATCAGGGGGTTGTGCTTACCCCGGTAGAGGGTTAAAGTTGCCTGGATAAAGAAAGCAGACATCTTGGTCCCCCTCAAATCAGAAATCGACGGGTCCGAGCGTTTTCGGGATTTTTATTTTAAAGTCCTAAAATTGGGGTGTAAAGTTTTGGTTGGACCACCCTGTATAACCACTCCTTACATTTGTACCTGGAGACACTAAATTTGACCAAAGAAAATGGTATTGTTATGTTATCATGCCCACTGCATTGTAGCTACAAGCTGCCGCCTTTAGACGTCTCAGTATTCGAATTCTTCAAAAAGAAATGCGCTTCTGCACAAGACACATAACTAAGAAATAACTCCAGAAAAACCATAACAATTTATAAAATTCCAAAAATTGTAGCCGATTCACTGCCACTTGCTTGGAGAAGAATGAATATTATGGCATCTTCTAATTCCATGCAAATATTTTTAGTGACGATGAGCTTTTACCATCATTTGTAATCGACTTTCTAGATCCAAAATCTATATGATTGAAAAAAGATTTTTCTTCAGCTGTAATACAATCAATGAACCTGAATCTGCCCATTCTACCTCTACCACCTGCTAACGTAAACCCGAACCCACTACAAGAAACAAAGAAAATGAAGTGTAAAAACCTTCTACGGTCAGAAGGGCCTTCAATAAGAGTTGCAAAACACAAAAAACAATGGTCCTTTTTTACGCCAACGTTTCGCCTACTGTTGACAAATGTTATATATACTGTTTGTAATTTGTATTGTAATGACAACACAAGAATGATCTCTTTTTTCACTTTTTAATAAATAGATGCCCTGAAGAAGCCCACACTACAGTAGGCAAAACGTTTTCGTAAAAAAAAGGACCATTGTTTTTTGTTTTTGCAACTCTTATTAAAGGCCGTTCTGACCGTAGAAGATTTTCACAATTTATTAACAAAACAAAAAAAATTATTTTAAAGGAAATGAACCTCAAAAATTGTCCCACCATACTCAAAAGATAAGTCCAACGATGATGGGTACTGCTATCCGAAGAAAAAGGAAAGCTGCGATTCTAACAAACACTTCCGAAAAACTCTTTGCAAGAGGAACAAAATTAAAACAAGAAAGTTAAGAGGACAATGAAGAAAAGTAAACAAACTGCTTTGTTTGCTACGAAACTTATTCTCATAGTTTAATAGGGGAAACATGGATCTAGTGCCAAGTTTGAAGAAAGTTGGTTTTATTGATTGATCATCGCATATTATAATCATTTTACTATTACCTTTGTTACCAAAGATTATAAATAAAAAGTAAAAATTGAAATCATGGTTTAGTTTTAAAATTTCTAACTGCTTAAATTGCCCCATACCCTTGATCAACTTTCTTTACCCAAACGGCTGCACCTTTTGTTAAAAATAAATTTCTATGAGTAGCTTTAGAAAGAAATAAATTACTTATTCAACAGTAGGCATAATAAGCTGTTTGCACTTACCATTGTGTATCTATAACAGATTAAGTAAAAGATTATTTAACTAACACCGCCGGTTCCCTACTATAATAAAGTTGCTGGTTGGACATTACTATTGAAGTTTTTTATTGCTATAATACTCTTTTATAAAGTCATGAATAAGATGTATGTTGATTTTCTTGTTGTCATGTTGTCATGGGATAGCAGACACTCACACTCTAGGTGACCAAATGGCAACCTATTGTATATTTGTGAATAAATGCATTGTTATCATTATTATTGTAGGTAAAAAGCTTCCGCAGCCGCAGTAATTGTTGTAACAAAAACGTCAACCGATTGGATTGGACAAAGTTAAAATGGTAATGTGTTGCCACAACGTTTTGACCATCGAAGACTTCTTTTGGTCTGGAATCTGGCTTGGTTGACAATCCTAACTTTTAATCTTGAACTTTATGTTTGCTGGTTTTAATTGTTTAAGTTTTCACCCTGATGAATACACATTTTGATAATAAACCCTTAAGAGTAATAAAATGTAATACGAGGTGTGACAATTAAGTAATAAGACTGATTCCATAAAAACCGTATATTTAAAAATTATTCTACAACTCTGCCATCACCTTGAAATTAGTTCCTTTGGCCAACTATATAACGATTCCAACGATTTTTCAAGCTTCTTAAGATTTCTAGAACGCTTCGACTGGGATGTCCGCGAATACCCTCGTCACGGCCATTTGGATGTCAGTAATCGACCTAAAATAGGTTTTTTTGACCACCGATTTTGCTCTAAGGAACAAAAAAAAGTCACAGGGTAACATATTGGGCGAATAAGGCGGCTGCTACTACACGGCGATCTCTTTAGAGGCCAAATACTGGGACACGCTGAGGGCGGTGAGGCACGGCGAGGTTGTCGTGATGAAGGATCCAATTGTTTGCGATGTCTGGGCTCACCCAATTGAGTCGATTTTGCAATCTTTTGAGTACTTAGCGATAGTAGACTTGATTTACAGTTTGCCCCGGTGGAACAAATTATTTGTAGACAATTCCACGGCTATCAAAAAAGGCAATGATCAACGATGATTATTACCATTTCTCGAAACATCTGAGCACGACTGAGAGCACTATCACCATGCACTTTTACGATTTTAGCGTACGTTTCCAAAGCTTCCCCCAAACTGGCGCAAAATTTTATCGGAACGCGTTGCTTTACATTTTACTTTCCATTTTCGTGACGAGTACCACTAACACACGTCTACTAAACACGACACAGCATGCGAACTAAACAAGCTAGATCAAAGGTAAACATATCAATCGAAAGGAGAAGAATGCCGGCGAAGGGGTAGGTTTACCACAAACGCGGTAATAAAATCAGTCTTATTACTTAATTGTCACACCTCGTATATTAATAGTATCTAAAAAACTATTAATTGTGAGAAACATGTAAATTTTGTTGGAAAATTAAGTAGATGCACACACGCATATTAAAAAAACTTGCATTGTATAATAGCGAAATCACTCTGCAAAATGAAAACATAACAGAACGCTAAAATAAGCTTTGCTATTGTAATTAACATTTACTTCAAATCCAAATAAAAGAAAAACTAAAAAACGTTGGATTACTGAAGATCTCGTTTGTTAAATAGTTGTATTACGGTTTGAATCCGGAGGGATTAAAAACACTAACAAGTTTTAGCTTTTTGTAAAAAGGGGCTTTGATGGAATAAAAATGCCGAGCAATGCATATTTACTGCAGTCTGGGTCTAAGGGAATTCCTACATATACCCTTCTAGAGATAAAGTACTATATTCAGAACTGCAGAAATAAGGGGCAAAAGCGCCCTTTATAGACTACCCTTATTATTAGCTTCTGTACTAAACCGAATACATATGACTCCCTAAACACTCATCAACGTTCAGAGGTCAAGCGTACATAACATATATATTTTTCAGGAAAACCCAATGTAGTCTTATAAATTTGTTTAAAATTACTTTTTATCGTACGAAATTCTTTCGGTAAAAAATGTATAAGTAAAATTGAATTGATCTTTCAGACGTGTTCTGTAATATATTTTCTCTTTTTTTTCAGACAAGGGGCATGCAATAAAATAAAGTAATGGAGTTCGGAATAGTGTTACTGACGCTGTTAAGTCTAACTTCATATTTGAAAGCCGAAGACTGCACAACGTAAGTACTTTATTTGTTTTAATAGAGCCACTAAAGTGATATCTCTTTTTAAAACACAAAATTGCATTTTCTCGCATCCTTCACTTAAACTTAATGAATTAAATTTGGCGGTTTTAAGTGGTTTATTTAAATGTGCCTTTAATATTTTTATTTGATGCATACTCGGCTTACCGAAGCAACGATAAAGTCAAAGAAAATAAATTAATATTTGCTTTTAAAAATGCCATGCGAAACAAGAAAACGAAATTTGAAACATTACTCTTCTGAAGGTCTTGTAATTTACATTTTTAAATTCGATAAAATTATCAGACTGCATTAAGATTAAAGAAGCAGTGAATTACATTTTCAATGTAAATTTATTCGGGCTGTTGTTTTTTCTTAAATGAAGCAATTTTGTGCCACTTTTTACATTTTCAAGTTTAAAATAATATTTCGATAGAAATGAAAATCAAGGAGTTGGTACTCTTGGGTACTTGTTAAAGGGAGTTGGAAATAAAATGCGGTCGAGTGTTACATAAAACATGAACGCATCGTTAAGAAACGCTATTGCCACAAATAAAGCATTCCCTATCGTTATAATTTAGTTTAGCTGAACTTTTTAAAACCTGCTAACTTAAACTAAAAAAAAAATAGAAATTAAAGTGCACTTGAGCATTAACGAATTCCTCTCCATTTTCTCTCTACTTTTTATTTAAATAAAGCATTTAATTAGTATTTTAATAAGAGCTTGCATACAGAGACTATGAAAGATGAGTTAAACCGGAAGTACTCCAATTTATACGGGTGTAGTCGTAGTATTAAATGGACGCTTAACGTTTTAAGTTAATACAAAGTAAACAGTTATGAAGATTATGAAATGTTTTCTTTGTAAGAGAGTTATTTGCTTTTCTGACAAGCTACTCTCTTATTTCATCAAATAGATTTTTATTTTAGTTTCATTTTACCTTATTTTCTATTTTTCATAAAAATTTAGCCCATTTTTACTATGTTAAACACGTTAGCAGTGAATTTTTTGTATAAAATAAAGTCATTATAAATTCAAGAAGATGCACAATAAAAGATGCAAATTTCTTGATTGCATCGTATTTGAAACTACCCTTCCTGTATATTAATTAGAAATTACGAAGAACAACTGGGTTATTCAAATAATCGATGCCACTTGAACAGAAAGGATTAACCGCAGTTTGCTTTTCAACAATTACTAAAGCTTGCTCTAGCATTAGATGTAAAATAATTTAGTTAAATTTTTGTGTCGGTTATTGATTTTTCAGAAAAAAATTGTGAGTACTAAACCAATTTTTTACGCTTTATGTGGATCAACTGAAATGTACATAGTATTAAATTTGGTAATTCTACTTTTTCTGCTTTGTGAACAAATTGGAAATTTAAGCAAATTTAATAAATAAAAATAAAATTTTCAATTGACAATGACATAAGAAGTCAAGAAATAAAATAAGATCTAAAATTACTAAAATGTTTCTGAGTTGGTTCAAAAGAATAATCATTAAATAATATATATAAGCATCAACATACGTTGCCTAAATATTGCAAATGCATTCAATAATTATTTCATTAATATTCCAGAGCATTATTGAGTTTAAGACATACGGACGACAAATTTACATTTCCCATTGATAATGTTCAAAAATCTTTTTTTCCACTACTAGCTGTGAAGTGGACAATTATTGGGTCTCCTAGCCAACTGAGAAGTTGAATTTTTCTATTAGTGGTTAATAATTTTTTCTATTGTTGACCTAGGTTAATAATGGACAAATTCAATTTTTTTGAAAATTCAAGAATAGTTGTTTAATAAAAACAAGTGAAACATAATTTTGTATATCCAGGAGATTATCTCTAACGTATTTGCTGCTTAAAATTACCTAACACGATAAAATTATTTGAATAAAAAAAGCCATTAGTTTAAAATTCGCGCCCCTATCCCATAACCGCAAATACATATTTTTTCAGGTTTCCCAAAGGAGATTTAACCAGGCGAGTTAAGTTACATCAAGAATTTTAAGTAAATTACAAACATTTGGTTGTAGGTGTTTTTAATGGTTAACAGAATCTAGAAGGTCCGATCTGTTGCATAAAAATGTCGACTCTAAAACTTAACGAGTATGTAGCGAACACTTGCCATTCCTAAATGAATTACAAGTGTCAATTTCTGAAACCCAATATTCAAATGATGCAAGGGGAAGCAATAAATGCCTGTTAACATCTCTAGCTATACCAAAACTACTCAAGCTTGCAGCTCAATTACTCTTAGGTAAAGAAAATTACGGAGGAACATTTTTAAAATGCAACGTGAAAAGAAAGCACTTCAATTGAAGTTAACATCTCCCAACGATTACTCCCCGATAGCAGAGCACAAATTGGACTTAAAAAATAAACCACTAAGAAGCAGGAGATATACAGAGGAATACAAACAATTTTCACTAAAATTATATTTTACGAGCCCCAAAATGTTAATTTTAAAGTAGGTTTTAAATTTTTGCCAGCTCAAACTGCTACGTGATCATGGTTAGAGTTATATATAAAAAGTTAAACAACCCTTGTGCTACATCTTTACAAATACGATATGCAAAGGTGACAAATTGAAGTCGATAGTATTAAACTGCATAGAAAAGCTACAATTACAATGCGGTGCGAATGTTAGGGCAGTAGTAAAATTTTTGAAACCTAATTAAAAGAATAGATGTATCACCGGAAAACCATACCTTCTCGTAAACGATAAGAAAATCTATTATTTCTTCGATGTCCCCTATTTATTGAAGTCGGTGCAAAATAATTTGATTAAATACGATATAGTTTTTAGTAACAAAATAGCATCTTGGAAAGACATTAAAAATTTCTACATGTCAGACAAATCTAAACCGCTGCAATTGGCTCCTAAATCAACTAATTTACATATTACTCCGCATAATTTTCAGAAAATGAAAGTGAAATATACCACCCAAGTGTTTAGTGAATCAGTTGCAGTTGGTTTATCAACGTATGTAGCTTTTAATGCTTTTTGATTTATTTGCATTCATGTGCTACTTGATTTTTACAAGAAAAATGTTTATTTTTTATTTTGGCTTAAATTTGGCTAGTACTGGAAAAAAATAGTATATACACCATGGTTGTGAAGTCCATTATTGCTTACGCACCTTAATAAACTGGTGCTAAGGTAATAATGACAGACTTCACAACCTTGGTGCTTGCAATTTACATAATAAACCCATTGACAAATCTTTACAATGCTCACTAACTCCTACCCTAACTTCTTGTTTTTCCACAATTTTTGAGAAACTCAAGCTTTGATAAGTCCAAACCATCAATTGCAATATTTTTAGACTTGTATAAGGTGTTTGATATTGTTCGCCATAAAATTTTAATCAGTAAATTAAATCAGTATGGATTTAGAGGTTTGTCACTTTTGCTTCTCGAGAATTACTTAAGAAATCGAAAACAACGAGTATTAATTAATAATGAATTTAGTTTATTCAAGTAGTAAATCACGGAGTTCCGCACATATTCAATATAAAACTTAAAAATTCTAAGAAATTGGCCTATGCAGATGACAGTGTTTTATGCGTAGAAGGAAATTCATGGGATGAGGTACACAAACAAGGTTTCATTAGTCTCTCTAATAGGTAACAAAACAAAAATAGGAAAACAAAAATCGATTAATCGAATTGTACAAAAATTCGATCAACCGAAAAAATCGATTAATCGTTACTTCTCGAAAATCGTATATTAAAATCGGTGTTAAAATTGGTTTATATAACCGTTTTTATAATCGATTTTTAACTTCGGTTTACAAAATGGATTTTTAAAACCGTTTCTTAAAATCAATTTTAAACATTTATTTTAAAAGAATTTATATATAATTGTTTATCAAAATCAACAGTAATAATTTTGTCATAAACTTTTTATAAACAAACTTAATAAAATATGGTTTTTTTATGAAAACATTAATAAATATGTCGCACTTGCAGACTACCGAAAGTTATCATTAACTTTATCATTTTAAATAAAAACCCCTATTTTTTATTTGGTTTTATCTAATCCAATTTTGTTAAGATCTTTGCAAATTTGTCAATTGTTAGGATGTTTCCTTTAGAGGTCGATAATAAAAAAAAATTATTGCATGAATGTTTGGTAAATTTATTAATCCATATAAGCGTGTTAGATAGATGATCCTTCGTTTTGGCCCAAATCTTTGACTACTAGAAATAGAGGACTAACCGTACAAATTAACCCCCATAAGACTCATGATGGCCATTTATCTCCTTAAATCATGCCCTAGGAGTCAGAATTACTCGAGTCGGGCTTCTGCGCTAAGGTATTAAAAGTTGGATTGTTTGGTCGCTTAGAATTACATTTAAGACATTTACCTCAGGCCACTTTTTTGGTCAGCGGGCTTTTCAGAATTAATATTATCAACAACATTTAAATTCGCCATTACAATTGATTAAAACCACCATTTTAAGCACCGATTTAAGAAACTTTTTTAAAAACTCCATTTATTAGACAACTTTAAAATCCAATTCATAAAATTGAGTTAAAAAACCGTTTTTTAAATCTATTTTAAAAATTAATTTAAGCTGTTCTATCACTTGGGACAATTTCAGATTTCTAGTAGGGGGTTCACTATTTTTATTTCTTGTTACATAAATAACTATTTGTTGTTTTTTCTGTTTCTAAAACTATTTAAAATGCACGTCATGTACACAAAAAAATTGACGTCAACAATTCAACAATATATTATTTATCTTTCAATATTAATCGGCACAGTCTGGCCTGTTCCGCTCAGAAAAATTCGCCCGCGAGTACATTCATTTCACAATTCTCCAAGAGTTTTCAGTATTTATCGTTTACTTAATGTTAATTTTTCTCATTGATTTTTAAGTGAAAATTAAAAAAAAGTAGGGTTGTCAGAAAATTATTATCAATGTCGCGCAGGAGTCGAAATTTGGGCTTATAAGGAAATCTATTTTTCTATTATTTTACGTTTTAATTAAATTAAATACAACGAAGACGAAAATAAAAAAAATAGCTCCTGCAGGACATAAATAATAATGTTAGCTATATGTTTGTGCAAAATCAGGAAAACATTTCTAAAAATAAGCGAGATAAATTTACATAAACTTTATAGCTCCCTGAGAGAACAGCCTTAATTATTTAATATTTAGGTGTAGAGATGAACTTGTATTTGCGTTGGGATATATCCATCTTTGACACTAAATCACTAAAAAACAATATATTTCGGTCTAGTGCAATCTGTAATAGTTTTGGTATTATTGTTTAGGGGGTGCAAAATTACACAAAAATTGTTACTAAGAATCATATCTAACAAACCGTATGGGCATTCTAGTAATTTTTTTTAAATATATTGTAGCTGGCTCTGCACTCAATATGCAATACACTGCTTAGTTAAAATACATTAGATTAACAATATAATAAGCTAACATTAAGTATTTAATTTATATAAAAACAGAGAAGTATTGAGGAGTTAGTGAAAAATACATACTTCTATCATGAGTTAGCAGTTAAATTAAGTCCTGTGGTAATTTACGCTTGAGGCGTGTGTGGATGTCTTTATTCCCAAGATTGAACTTGGTCGCACTAAAACATAGAGCTAGGTTTTGGAAAAACTTCACTGTTGTTTTTTGGATGAAGTCATTTATAGTTCAAACACTTAATTCACAATGAATTTAGGTGTTGCGCACATACCATGGACACTTGATAGCAATTCGTAGCACTTTGTTTTGCACTATTTGGAGCTTTTTTAACGATGATTGTAAAGCATTGGACCATATGGGGCAGGCGTAAGTAAGTATAGGTCTGAGAATTCCTTTATAGAGGAGAACCGTGCACTCCGCACAAAAACTTGACCTCTAGTTGATAAGCGGGTATAATGCTCCCAATCGGTTATGGCACTCGTTTAGTTTTTTATCTATATACAACCCCCAGTTCAGCTTAGAGTAAAGATGTACTCCTAAGTACTTAACTGCTAGATCCTTAGGATTCCATTCTATTTCCTCATTTCTTATTTGGATTTTTGATAGAGTGCTATAGCGTTTAAGTGTAAACATTTTGGCGTGGCACTTACCAGGGTTGATCTTAAATTTCCATTTTGTGAACCATTCAGATATTATATTTGTGGAGCTTTGAACTAGTTCAATTGCAGTCTCAGGACATAAACTTTGTGCAATTATAGCCGTATCATTGGCGAACATGGCCAGTGTAGAGGGAATTTCTGTTGGTATATCGTCAACACACAGATTAAAAAGGGTGGGTCTTAAGATACTACTTGGAATGATCTGTTGGCTAGAAAGGATTGGATAGTTTTAATTTAATAGAGTGGAATTTCTATAATTAGCAATTTGTAGAGGAGTCCATCATGCCAAACTTTATCGAAGGCTCTCTCCAGGTCGATGAATACAGCGGCTGTATATTGTTTGTTCTCAAATCCTCTTTCTATTGCCTCAGTTATCCTTAGCAGTTGATGTGATGTTGAGTGGGCAGCTCTAAAACCGAATTGATGAGCACAATTTTTTTTGCTGGAGGTTATCTTGTAATCGGGTAATTAGTATCTTTTCCAAGAGCTTGGCCAAGATTGGCAGGAGACTAATGAGTCTGTAACTATCCGGATTTTCCTTGGGTTTACCAGCTTTATAGATAGGAAGAATTATTGCAGTTTTCCATGAGGTAGGGAAGTGTCCAATGCGTAGGCAAGCATTAAAGATTGATGTTAAATATACTATTGCTTTAGTTGAAAGATGTTGTAGCATGTCATTGGTGATTTCTTCGGGAAAGGTTGGGACTATTTCATTATTATCTTGTTATTTAGGTTATCAATTGCGCTTTTCACTTGTTGTTTTCAAGCAGTTGTTTGTTTGGCGGTTTGTAGGCAGAGATGATAATTAAGGGATATTATTTTGAATATAGAGTTTGATAGCAACAGTTTCAATGTTGTGTAGATCTTCTAAAAGAAGGAGTTGATGACTGAGTTTCTTTTTAAGTATTATTGCTACACCCCCTGATGCGATCACTGCATCTCTATCTTTCCGGTATACGCAGTATCCCGGAATCCTAATTCTTTCTGTACTAACAAAGTGAGTCTCAGTGATACACGCAATATCAACGTTGTGCCTTATTAAGAATTATACAAATATTCGTCGTTGAGATTTGAGGCTATTGGCGTTCCAATTTGTCAAGGTTGTATTATTTATTAGTGGAGAACTATTTAGATCCATTTGTTAATAAAGTGTGGAATTAAAAGCTCTACAATTTTTTGGACTATGATTGTTATGAGATCCGTTGATGTTTGCTGGTCTCTTGCGGTATTGGTGTTTGACTTGAGGGTGAGACGACTAGAGAGTTGCGACTCGTTTATCTGGGTTTCTTGTTTTGTTTGTACTGTTTGGAAGTATGTTCTATTATTTGTATTAAGGCTTGAATTTCTCGTTTGGTTTTGTCTCACTTGTATAAAATAATTGCAACCTTTATAGTTAGCCAAGTGCTTTTCTAAGCAGTTCACACATAGAGGGTCAACTCCAGGTCGTTTGGGGCAGTCGGTAAAGAGATAATCTCCAGTACACTTAACACAGCTTGCCTTGAATAGCAATAGTTTCGCGTACTGCCATATAATTGACAACGCTTACATTGAGGGATTTCTCTGAATTTCCTTCGTAGCTCCACTTCTACAACACAGTGGGACAGTTTTGTTAAATTGAAAATTACTTCCCTTTTTGAGTGTCACTGAGATCGACTGCCCAAAGTGGGATCGGATATCTATCCTTATTGTAGAATCTAGCTACTTTTTGTACAGGATACATTAATGTTGTTAATTCCTGTTGTATTTTATTTTCCGTGAGAAATACAGGGAGATTACGAATAATAACAGATAAATTTTTTACTTCCGGGTTTTTAAACATGTGGTAGCTTAAATTATTATCGGTATAATGCTTAGTCATTACCCGATAATCGTCCATACTAGATAGATTAACTCTTAACTGCTTATTTCGAATTACTGTGGAGAATTCTTTCGTGGCCTTTTCCTTGAGATCAGAATTCATTTTTTGGAATTTCAATTTATCCGCATCGTGAGGTAAATTGGCGAGATTTTGATTTGTTTTTCTTTGTCTTGGTTATTTTCAAGTTGTTGCAAAGTAGATTCAGATGTTTCCATAGAGTTTATTGCTGCGGCGAGTTTTCCTTGATAGATTATTTTATTGGAATTCTCGATTTGTTTATCGGTTATAAGAAATTTATTTTTGGCTATTAATGTTTCGGGTTTGAATAAATACTTTTTATTTGGTTCAGTTACAGGTAAAGATAGTTCTGAAGTATTTCTTTTACTCATTTTAATAGGGAACCCCTCAGAAGAGGTTCTTAAAGCTGATGGGTATGATTATCAATCAGAATGTACTTAAAATTTACATTAAACAGTAAAAATAGAATACAAGGTTTACCAGCGGTTGAGGCAGATAACCTCGTGATAATCGCTCTTGTTGCACTGCACAATCTAGCACTTGTTTACGCTTCGAATGCCAAATAACAACTCAGTATAGCTCTCTATAATGAAAATAAAATATTAAAAATATATAAACTCTACTTTTTAGACATTGTTAAATACTTGTATACAAATAAAATGGATAACGTATGTAACATAAGTTTTGAGACAAAAATCAAATTAACAGAATTTGTTCAAACTTTACTTAAACTATGTAAACATTTAACGATGAACATCATTTGTCAAAAATAACAATATATTATAACGCAGCTAGCGGTCCATGGTCTTTAATCTGTCGTAGTTTTCTCCGCAAGTGCCTCATAAGTGATTGGATGGTATTAACATTGATTTCCCGAACCTTTTGGTAAATTCTCCTTTTTAATTTGTTCTTCGTTTTTTTACCTCCTATCTATTATCATAAACTTTTCTGCTTAATATGGCCCAAAATTCTTTGATCGGGCGTGCTTGGGGAACATTAAGTGGATTACCTTCTGTGGGTAAAACGGGATATTATTGACTTCCAACCAATCTCTAGTTTGCCTGGCATAGTGACAAGATGATCGTTTACAAATCTTAATATTTTAGGCAAACATCTATGGATGCAGTGACGGCTTCTCCTCTGACATGTCCTACATATGGCTGCGAAGCACCTACCGGAGAAATTGCGCACTATACCAGTATTTTATTTTGTCTTTTCTTTTAAATCTCACATTATTAGGAGTAGCATTAAAATTCTCCGTATAGAATCCATCATTCCCCCTTATCTCAGAGTTAGATAATGTAAAATATTTTTCATCGTCCAAAATAATGGTTATGTTGTGGGTAAAGTGTCGAAGCTTAGTGTTCAACAGAATCGTGGAATTCGTTCCAACTGCACAACTTGTGTATTTTGAGCATTTTCTTTTTTTTCTAAATAACATTTCACGTTTCTTAATTTTCCGATGTACAATCATATGTGAAATTCTATAGCTCCTTCTCAATCTTCGTGTGGATGCACCAACTCTTTCTTTCGCACTTTCTCTCAATCTACGTACTCTGTCATCAGAGAAAATCCGTGGCCTTCTACTCTTTGGCAGGTTCAGACAAGGTATTCCTTCCTAGTATTCTCTTATTGTACAGTTAATCGTTGCACGGGAAATATTATCTCCCTGAAATGTGTTTACTATATCCGCATTTCGTAATCGGCCAACTAAATTGTAAATACTTTTTCGAAATTTTGAATTGTACGCCATTTTACAAAAGTTTTTTGATAACAACTCTCAATTTTTATGACAATTAGACCTACTTGATTAAATTTCAGGCAATTGTAAGTAGACTGAATCATTTAAAAGTGGTGAAAATTCATTACCAAATTTGTCTTAAAACTTATGCTACATACGTTAGTAACGTATTACAATTTCCAAAACACGATTGTGAAACACGAATGACAATGAAAGGGGAAACATACAACTTGTCTACTAAAAAACATGTAGACAAAGCAATGTCTTATATTATGTTCCGAGACCTTTATAATCTCCTTCAAAATTGTACAAATGTAAGCTTCACTTCTAATTACTATAATTTTATAAACACAGTTAAATCGCGGTTATTTTCAAAGAGCAACGTTTGAGATAAGTAAATAAAAAGAAATAAATATATAAAAAAACCTGCAAATGTGATTTGTAAAAGAATTAAAAAATAATATTCTGTGATTTTCTTTGTAATGTGTAGGCAGTTTCAAAACGGAATCGTTATAGAAACGTTAAAAAAAACTATACAAATTTTAAAAAAAGGAAAAATTATGTTTTGTGTGTTTTTTTTCTTTACTTAGTTTTTTTGTACTAACTCAAAGTCGTTACTCAAGCTGTTTCTAGCTTACAACGACTGGTGATCAACTTTCAATTTATTATTAATATTAAATTTAAATATATTGTTTATAAATGTAGTCGGAAATATGTATTACTTTATTAACTCTAAAGTTATTTTTTCTGCATTGTATTTAATGAACTAATAAAATTTGATTTGATATAAATGTTTTTTTATTTATTTATTTAATCGTATGGTACATTATGTTAATTAAGAAAGGATGCAGTTATTAGAGGTTGTGATTCATGTAAGTGTACATTCTCGATAACATGTTGAGAGAAAGTAGATTTAATCGAAGGTGGATTAGACTACCTTGTTTTATGTATCTTAATTGTTCATTCAATCTGATATTAAACTTCCTATAAATTCAACCAAGTAAGCTTATACGAGGTCTGGCTATTAAATAACGATTCTGGTTACGAAAAAGGGTTTTATTATAAAAATTATTCTACATTCTGAATGCTCTCCTTTAATATACTCCCCTCCCCTTGCCACACACCTTTCCTAACGTTTTTTCCATTGATCAAAGCAGTGCTGGAAGTCTTCTTTGGTGAGGGCCTTTAGGAGCTCTGCGGTTTTTTGCTTTACCGCTTCCATTGATTTTGGTCATTGTTTCCGGGGTTGAAACAGTGACAGGGTGACCTGGGCGCTGGTCATCTTTAGTGCTCTCTCGGCCCTCACTGAAGCGCTTACTCCACTCAAAAACACGTGCACGAGATAGAGAATTGTCCCCATAGGCCTCTTGCAACAATTTATAGCACTCAGTCGGAGTTTTTTTCAATTTAACGAGAAATTTGAGATTAATACGTTGCTCCTGTTTTTCGTCACACATGGTTTTCGGCACAAGAAAAAAACACTTTCGTTTCAAACCGCTACTGCACAAATACTATAATAGTGACGTAAACGTGTTTTGGTACGTGCATAGAAAAGATTTCTACATACCCAACACACTACTCGTTTTTTCCCCCATCCGTCTAAAGCGCCGTCTAGGCGGACAGTCTCGTTATTTAATAGCCAGGCCTCGTACATAATGTTTGAATTTATATTATGAATAGAATAAGAATTTTACAAAAATATTTTAGAAAGAGTTGTTGGAGCTTTGAAAATTAATTTGAATTCGGCGAGTTTATTCGTATTCTTTACCAAATTAATAATTTTCTGATGGTAATCTTATAGGTAAGGTTTCAATCTATACTTATTAAATTCCAATTTTTACATAATGTGCAACCTCAATTAAACCTAATTGTAAAATGTACTTCCTGATGTTAAAATTATTTATTCAGACATTTCCACAAGAATTTATTAAAAGCATCTAACACAGTGTTTACTGACAAAAGTTAGAACTTTTAAATAATAGACTTATCTTTGGGCAAGAAATGTAATAGTAATAATTAAATAATTTCAAAACTTCATCAAAAATACCCATCTATTAGCACAATTTAAGCATCTTTACACAAATTTTTTTTTCAGATGTAGAATATATTGAAAAATCAACTAAAACCTTTAAATCCATTTAACATAAAATATATTATCAAGAAATTATTTCTTGAAATCTCCTTACAGATGAAACATAAGTAAAGTGTTTTGTGTTTTAATCTTAAACTTTTTTATATCAAAATCTCCAATACAAAAATTTCAGAATTTGATGCTTTACTTAAAATAAAATTAGATCAATACTTAATGTTAGGACTTCTCCAAGTTATTTAATCTGAAAATATACTTTCTAAAAATTTTAATTTCAACCCTACATTTTTAATTAAAAATACTAAACAAGTAATTGAATTTATGTCTGATATTGATTTAAGTCAATACTGACACTCATCTATGAACATCATACATTAGTAAAACTTCTAGAAGTTTCTATGTGAAATTGAATGAATAGTTAAGACACATAGAATATAAATATGAAAGTCTAAGATTTAATTAATCTTTAATTAAATTAACTTTGTCGTTGAGAAAGAACATTTACATGAAAATCAATCAATAATCATTTCCAAGTTACATTCATAGTAAATAGATTTTTTAAATTTTAGCCAATTGTTACATTAAAGCCAATAATCCTTAAATTTCATTTTTTTTGGTTACGTATAATATTCGGTTATTGTGTAAGTCATTTTGTTTGTTGTTTAGAAAAAAATATTCTCATTAAATTAACACATTCTGAAATACATTTAATTAATCTGAATAACAATTTTCTGAATTACAGTTGAAAACGGTGTAGTATCGTAGTAATAATAACAGAAATGAATAAATTTTATTACATACATATTACTTTTTATGTTTATTTTATATAGTATAAATGTTATATTATCAAGTTTGAGTTTACAATAGATTCTATTGCATTGTCTAATATTTGGTAGGAGTAATGTTATAGTCTATGATTATTTTTAAATAAGAAGTTGTTACGTCGAAACTTTTTTTTGTTCCATTATTCTATTACTAGACAAAGCCAGCATGCTACGCATGCGTTAAGTCTAAAATTAAATTAGCTTCTAAAGAGCAGACAGTCATGAACAATAATTAGCACTTACATTAACATTCATCAGTTGAGTAATCAATATGAATGCAGAGTATGTACCCATGTGAATTCGTACAAATGAGTCGAGAGTATTCGGGTGTGCGCTCGCAACGAATCGAGAGTAGGTGAGGACGCACAAACGACATAACATATTAATATAGAAGATATGGATGTAGTCCGAATAGAAATTATTTATTAAAAAATATTTAGAAGCGGATTTATTGGCTCGACCGCTTTAACGTAATACAACAAAGTTTATTTAGGTGAAATTGACTGTTTGGTTCGCATAACGCTCGCAGTTACGCGTGTGTGAGTCATCAAGTTCGTGCATACGAAGATTTTTTGGGTAAAATTGAATCCTCTACAGTTAAACCATTCGAAAATTTGCAAAATTACGAATATTTTAAATTTTATTCGTGTTTTACGTAATATGGTTCCAGAGTTATAAAATTACACTATTCGTATAACAATGTAAAATTCCTTAAAAAAATTTTAAAAATGATAAATTTTTTTAAACATTATGTTATAGGGTCATAAAAGGAACGTTTTTTTTAAATAAATTTTTTTTTATCTGTTATAATTTAGAAATTATGGCCGTTTTAGTTTTCGAATGAAATTTTGTCGGAAACGTTTTTCGCTTATAACTTTTGAAAACACGCGAGGTCTAACAAAACTGAAACGGCCAAAAATTTTATTTCTTTATCCGCGTATGATGCTTTTTGAATTTTAAAAATCGGTCCGAAAATAAGCGAGTTGTGGTCAACTTACGGCTCAATTTGTTTGAAATTTTTGACTATTTTTAACATTTTTTTAACCGCGAAGATGCCCTCGTACAAAAAAATCTAAATCGAAAAATAAAGACACATCTTTCGTAAACTCGAAACTTTTTCGAAACGAAAATATCTTAAGCCGTTCTAATGTGAGACGAATTTAAAAAAGGTTGATTTTCGTATAGATTTGAAAATGAATCGAGAGTAGGTGTGCGTTCACACTAACGACATAACATATTAATATAAGATTACGTTAAATTATTTGAATATTGGTAATTGGTTGTCGAAAATAGACATTTTATTTTGCTTCACTTGTTATATCCATTTCTATACCTATGACAGATGCATTTTTTGGTATGGGTGATTAGATGCTCTTACTTCGACTAATTCATAGTTTATTCGCTTTAACCAGATATTAGAAAGTTCGGTTCCTGTTTACGGAATCTCGGACTATAATTTAATATTTTGTGTGCTTGCAATCGATAAATGTCTTAAAATATCTAAACAGGTTAAATTTAGAAATTTCAATAGTATTGATACAAATTCTTTTAATTTTGATCTAAGAAACATTTCTTGGGAGTATTTTTTGATATTTTTGACATCGATTCTAAAATTGTATTTTTTAACAATAACATACTTAATCTGTTTGATTACCATTCTCCAATTCAGTCAAAAATGTTTAATAGTTAATAAAAAACCAGCATGGTTAACCGATAATATTCGATTGTTAATGCATTTACGAGACAGGGCCTTTTCTAAACATAAGAGAACTAATGTAAATTTCTTAGCTCAAGAAAATAATAAAGGAAGTCTTTGGTCGGGACTACGTCGGTGTTCTATTATTAAAAACAGTAAGATCGTTGAAATACCTAAAAGTATATGTGATCCAAATTTAATTAACAATTATATTTTATCGGTTAAAAACTACAAATCCAGATAAAAAGACTGAATAATTTTTCAAATAATGTTAAAGAAGATATCAATGAAATTTTTCAATTCAGAGAAGTCAGTGTGGATGACGTAAGTAAAACATTATTTTCAATTTCTTCAAATTCAATTGGCATTGATGGTATAAGCTTTAAAATGTTGGAACTTTGCGGACCACTACATTAGAAAATTTACGGCCGATTAGTAATTTACCTGTGGTGTCAAACATTTTTGAAAAACTGTTATGTAATCAACTAAAATTACACTTAAACAAATTTTCGATCTCGCCCAAAAAATAATTTGGATTTCGGTATACGCATGATTTTTCCTCGGCGCTATTAGATATAACAGATGATATTATTCGAGCTATGGATGCGGGATTAATGACGGCTCTTGTTTTGCTTTACTTTACTAAGGCATGTGATACAATAAATCATTCTTTATTGTTATCTATTCTTCACCACATTAGCGGTGAAACTGTTTCGTTGTTACTTCACTGAGCGTCGACATAGAGTGCAAGTTGGGGGTTGGTATTTATTGCACGACGATGTTTCCTCGGGAGTGCCGCAGGGCTCTAAGCTTGGACCTATTCTGTATATTGTATATACGTCCGCTTTGTACATTACTATCAAACATTGTAAATATCACGCATATGCAGACGACACACATATTTATAAATCGTTTAATTTAAAAAATATCAATGAAAATATAGATTTAATTAACTATGATTTACAACAATTAAATGCTAATGCTAAAAACATAATTTATGTTTGAATTGAAACAAATGTTCTACTTTACTTTTTGGCAACTGCAATTTATGAGCCCGTGCCAGAAAATATTTAAATAGTAGTAGTAGTAGTAGGTACTAGAGAATTCGTCAATAAAAGTTAATCATGATAGAAATCTTGGTTTAATTTTAGATTCTTCTTTCACATTTAAATTGCATGTGACAAAAACATTCAAAAATCTATAGCAACACTAAAAACGCTTTATGCTAATTGTCACATTTTGAAGATAAAAACTAGGATTTTATTGCGTGACTCTCTGATTTTATCTAATTGTAACTTTTGCGACATTGTCTACGGACTTTGTATTGATACTTCCGAAAGAAGTCGCATACAAAGAATACAAAATTCTTGTATTAGGTTCATTTACGGCATTCGAAGGAGACAAAGACTTTCATACCTGGTTAAAGCAACTGGTTGGTTAAATATGTCTCAGCGTAGGGAACTACATGGAGCTTGTTTTTATCACCGTGTTGTTACGCTGGGTGTTCCTCTTGTAAATAAAGTAACTTATAGAACCGAAGTACATAATATTAATATTCGTAGAAAAGAGATGTTGACTATACCACGCCATCATCTCACCATGTTAAAAATATCATTTTCATACTGTATTTCTGTTACCTATAATCGTATTCCTGTACACCTTAAAAATTTAGCAATTAAACAATTAAAATTTAAGATAAAGAAATGAATTTTACACGGTAACAATGTGTATAGTAGGTACTCTCCTTCTCGTACTTTTTTATCGTTATGATGGTCAATGGCATTAGTTTACTCATTGATTAGGTGTAGATTTGCAGATTTTTTTTAATGCAAATATATAGTAACGTATTGCTGGGGTGCTGAAGAAACGTTGTTTTTTTAATTTATTGGGCTTAGGTTGTAGACAGTTACATAAGTCAATTTTCGATTATTCTAGCCAACCAAGAGTTGACAACAATAACAATCTCTAATCGCCTGCTGTAAATTTGCAAACTACTGAAAGAAACGCCTTAGATTATTGAAATTTTAGTATTCTTTTTTAGTAACAATTAGTGATAAAGGTTTTCATTTGTTCGACGTTTTCATTCAGTATGTTCTCAATAAACTTTTTATTTCCTCCTGTTTCTTCTAATATTTGTAAAAACTCTATATAAGTATATAAGGCAGCTTTTTGGTGAGCCGTATATTATTTAATTACTATTATACCTATTTTGATTTCTATAACAAGTTTTACTGGGTTAGCTTATTCAAATCGTTATGTAATTCAATTAATTTTATTTGATTATTTAAATTTTCTGTCTACTATCTTATCAGTGCCAAATTGCTTTCGCAAATGGACTATTTATATGTAGTTTAAAACAACCTTTAGTTATTCTGTATTGTATTTTAACATAGTACTTCTGTATATTTTCTCAGTCAATCGAAATAATAGAAAATTTAAAGTATTTTAAAAAATACAATTATACAAATTAGAATATTAACATTGAAAATTTTAGACTTAATTTCCTAATGAACCACAATCCTCACTTCTTTAATTATTAGACCAGAAACATAGGGGTGAAATAAGGACTAATTGTTGTTGCACATATCTTTGGAGTTAATGTGGCATCAATGAAATGTCAAATATTTATGTATTTGTGTAAATTAGATAAATACGTGTTCTAAGCTCAATAAGAAATTTCAAAATTGGTACATTAAATTTGCCTCAATTTTATTTTCATTTTAATCATTTAGGTACGGTTGTTAATTAAAACTTATTCAAAAATATTTATACATGTTAATTGAGATGTCAAAGTTAGATAACCACTTTAAGCTGGAAATTGAAACTACATTTGTACTCAGGCTTTAAGATGTTCTATTTTGCTATGCCCAGATTTTAATTGAAAATTAATTTTATCATTTCTAAAATTATGTTCAAGGTTCAAAGAAATCCGTCTTGTGTACTTATAATTTGGGGAGTAATTATATTATTTACTGTGTTATTTATTTTTACACCATATTCGTGACAATAATATTAATTCCAAAAAAATGTAACAGAATTCTAAACTCCTGCAACGAATTTGCTTTAAATTAGTTGTATTCACATTAATGAATTTTGAAAATTGAATTAGCTAATTTTACGTGAAAGTTTAGTTTATAATATTTAATAATTACCCTAAGTATACCACTTATCGGTGCTAGAAGCCGCTTTCAGAACTAAATTGAATAATGAATAATTATGCTTACGTAATAAAAATGTTAGTCTCACAAGACCTCATATTAAGGAATACAATGCCGAAATGGTTTATTAACTCTCTTAAGCAATTTAAGAGAAGGGTTTAATTCAATGATAAGCATTGCATTAAGGGTAAAGGTTTGCTTCATAAATTAAACAGCTACACTTAACTCAGATTGTTGTCGCTTTGTCCAAATTATCTTTAGTAAATACATACATGCCTGGACATAAATACGTAACTCTCTATATTAAATTATAAATGTTGAACGAATATAATTCTATTTTCAATTTTCAACATACAAAAAACTTAAGCTTAAATAGTTTTAAAGTATAACACGTTTTTCCAATTAGATTAATAGACATTGTATCATAACTTTTATTGATTTGTTCTTTAAAAGCATCTTATCAAGTAAATGTTTAAAATAATGATGCCTTATTGAAGAAAAAAATGTATACAAATTCTATAAGTCAACTTGTCGTACATTTTGTTATTTGTTGAAATAAACATAAGCAAATGCAAGGTGACAAGTCGTAAGCTCCGGATTTATATGAAAAATGAAAAAAAGCACATTTTGATTCAGTTAGAATATAAACATATTTAAAGTAAGCTTGAAAGTTTATTTACAAAATATAAAAAATGCGTAGCTTCATTAAGTAAATAGTGTACGGAAAAAATATTAAACTGTCTCCAAATAAGAATATTTTTTTATGTAGCAGAATTTCAATATTAAATGGAAAACAGTCTTTATTCGTATTGAATTATTCAATATATCTTATTTAAATGTATTTACTTTACTTTCTTTTTCATGTAAATTATTAGAAGAAATATCTAAAAGTTATAGAATTTGTTTATTTTTATTTATTTTAGTATTAATTGTAATTAATACTGTTGGAATACATAATTGTTAAACAATAATATTGACACTTAAAAAATATATCTGTAAATATCAGTTAGTTAATAGCACTAGCATGTTCTCACATTAACATACAAATTTACGCATTCTGCCGCAAGCATAAATAAATCTATTCAAACAGCATAGGTATTACACTAACACTGATGTATTATTCCATTCATATATTGCATCAAAATGCATAGAATTTGCATTGAACACATTGATAATCGTAATTTAGATAGTAGTTCTAAAGTGCAAGGGTGACACTAACCATGTTTATCTTTTTTTTATCCAATCTAATCTGTAGTTAGCTGTCAGATGCATCAATAAAAAATGTTGCAATATGCATGTAAAACTTCATCATTTGCATTTAAAGATGACAACCAAATTGTGCAACGGAAATTATATTCAAATGTAGTTATTGGAAGTGATTAATATTAATGAACTTCTAACAAGACACTAGAACTATTAATCAAATCAAAAGCTTTTATTTCTTTGCTTAAAATAATAAAAAAATATATTCGAAAAGTAAAATATATCAACAAATGAGGAAATTTACATTTTGTCATTTTAAAGCGTAGGACCTAATAATATTTGAAGCATGAGGATAAAAAGAGCCACTACTATCTGTAGGGAGAAAGCAAATTGCATCTCTTAATTGATAGAGGCGATGCTAACGGAGATGATAATGAATTTCATTTGAATCAAGTATTTTGATTTCAAGGACACCACCTCAAACGGTTGGTACAAATTTTAGGATTACCAAATAAGGCAGACTCTTGTGCGTTCTTTTAACATGATTGGCTTATCCAAATCGGCTCATAGACATGTCTCAATTTTTATTGTTTGGACTGTCTCCTCAATTCTTATCACAGATCATTAACAAAACCATACAAATTATTCTGGCAAATCAAATCCTCAACGGACTGCAGTGACTAAATAGAGAATAATGCTTAAGGTATTACAAACAGAGTGGGAGGCATACCAAATTGCTGGGGTTTTATAGATGAAACTGCTACACCTATTTATCGACCGACAGTGAATCAACAAGACTAGTTTTCCGGATATAAAAGATTTCATTGTCTCAAGTACCAGTCTCTATCGCGAATTAGAACAGAAGCCAGTGATCAATGAACATGAGAACTATGTTCTATACGGAGATCAAGCATACGGTTTTATGGAATTATTAGTGTCACCCTACCTGGGACGACCTGAGAATTTAACAAAAGATCAATATCAATTCAATATGGGACTTTCAAAAAATTGTATACGAGTTTGGTTTGTAGGCATTAAGAAAAATTAGAAAATGCTATTGCAAGATGTAGAATCTATGTTCAAAGTAGTAACACTCAGCAGTTGCTATACCTGCTTATATGGTTCCCAGACAGCTACATATTATAATGTACACTCATGAAATTTAAAACTTGGACACCACAATTTCTGTAAACAAAAGTTTGCACATTGTGAAGCGGGCTTAAAGGTATCATTTACAATTCTAACAGCAGGTAGTCTCAGCAGGGGTTATCTTATAGAAGGACTGTAGAATGAATCATTACACTAAGCACGTTTTAGAAAATAGGTAATTTACGTTGCTTACTTAATTTTTTCTTTAAAGAATATATTTGAAGGTATCGCTAATTAAACACCATAGCTCGATTAATTATCGAATCAAAATTTTGTTTAGGAAATGTTTACAAAATAAAATTAGAAATAATTTTGATTTAAAAACGTCTACAAGCAATAACTTTTAAATTAAATCAAAAAACTAAACATGGTTATTTGGGTTGACTGATTATTACTTATTTTTAAATAAATCTAACCTACTAATTATTGTAAGTTATTAAAAAAAATCATTAAACTCTCTATTCATAATATTTAGTCCTTACAAAATGTATATTTTATGACGTTTCATTTTTTCTGTAGTTAATATAAAAGTGAAAATAAAAACTAAGGCAATTCTTATTGTCAACGTATATATTTAGTTTTTTGACAAGAATTTATTACATAATTATAATTAAGATACCAAGTTATAGTTTAAAATTAAATGAAAACTTTTTTTTTAATAAAGGTATTACTATATAAATAAATATAAGAAATCAATAATGGGTGTGACCTCCATTATTATTGATACATTCTTGGAGGCGTCTGCTCATTGACGCTATCAAGGTATCAATATAATTAATATTAATCGTTTCCCATGCGGTATCAATGGCTGCAATTAGTGCATTACGGTTTACTGGTATAAAATTTGGCCCTTGTTGTCTTCGGATAACAGCAAGTATTCGAGCCCAAACATTTTCGATAATGTTAAAATCTGGGCTTTTTGCTGGCCAGGGTAACAGCTCCAAGTTATTTTCTCGTATCCAATTGCGCACAACCCGCGAAGTATGAATAGGGGCGTTGTCTTTTAACAACAAAAATACATTATGAAAATGTTAATTCAAAAGATCCCGAACTATTTTTTGGAGAAAGTATAGTGAAATAAGAATACTTACTTGTTGGAAAATATAATCTTCGTCTGGATAAAACACTTCGACTCACAACACTTGAAATTTTAAACTAAAATGGAATTT
Organism: Abscondita cerata; assembly: GCA_030710515.1. Taxonomy (NCBI): domain Eukaryota; kingdom Metazoa; phylum Arthropoda; class Insecta; order Coleoptera; family Lampyridae; genus Abscondita; species Abscondita cerata. The sequence continues at coordinate 151,377 of JALBCR010003315.1, forward strand.
ACATTTCTTACTTTATTTATTGGTTCACACTACCCCTTCTCAAACAGTAGGTAATTGTTTATTTATTACATACTTCTAATGACCAATGTAACAACTCTTAGAGCAATATGACTCAAAGGAAGTAAATTAAACAAGCAAGGATATTCTATTGTTATTGAAACTTATTCATAAAGTAAAAGCCATTTCCTTATAATGCTAATGGACAGGATTTTCTTTTAAGTATTAAGATTACAATAGAGGACTTATAAACTTTCGAAAATATCTAATTATAAATATTTACACTGCAATTGCGCTTTTTCCTTAATAATTTCTTAGCAATAACATACACGTTCTTGGTTTTTAAGTTGTCATAAATTTGATATGATATAAATTTGTGTTTCTAATATTACATCACAAACTAATCTTTATTATTTAGTCAAACAGAATGACAAACGATCTTTTATGATTTCCACAATCCGAACAACAAACGGAACGTTTGTGCTGTTCCCATAATTATTTTCAGTAGTTTTCAGTTCATATATATTTATTATTGAGAAAAGAAAATTGCGGAAAACAAGAAGATAGTGCCAACCAAATTTTTACGCACAAAGAAGAGTAAAAATTATAATTTACTTCGCTTTTTTTATTTTGAAAATTTCTCGCCCAAATGATGCTAATAGGGACATCATTTTTTCTTGCATTCTTAAACACTGATTAATTTAAAACATTTTTTTCTGTCAACTCCATAATATTACCTAAAACACAACAAACCCACAAAAGGGAGGACAAAAATAAATAATTTAATTCTCCCGCATAAGTTTGTTCGCCGTTTTGTTTAGATTCGTCCAAACCTGCAAACGCATTCGCGCGCATTTTCTTTGATGTCGGAGAAAAAACCGACAAGTTGCGGGAACGCCGCAAACCGTTCGTGGAACAATCAGGACTTGCGAATCTGTTCTAAAATTCGTACGTAGCACCGTCCAAATTAATGTTCCGATTGCCGTTCGGTTCGTTGTTCTGTTTGTTCCTCGGTTTGTTGTTCAGGTGTGTACGAAGCTTTACAATAAGCATATTAATATGAACTATATCTTATGAAAGGAGAGTTATGTAACTATAATTAACGACTTAACGTTACGTTAGTAGATTCCATTTACTATTTACACATATTTTCTTGGAACATTCGATAATTAACTATCGGGATATGATGACCCTATACTTCGCAGGTTGTGCGCAACTGGATACAAGCAAATAACTTGGAGCTGTTACCCTGGCCAGCAAAAAGCCCAGATTTTAACATTATCGAAAATGTTTGGGCTCGAATACTTGCTGTTATCCGAAGACAACAAGGGCCAAATTTTATACCAGTAAACCGTAATGCACTAATTGCAGCCATTGATACCGCATGGGAAACGATTAATATTAATTATATTGATACCTTGATAGCGTCAATGAGCAGACGCCTCCAAGAATGTATCAATAATAATGGAGGTCACACCCATTATTGATTTCTTATATTTATTTATATAGTAATACCTTTATTTAAAAAAAAGTTTTCATTTAATTTTAAACTATAACTTGGTATCTTAATTATAATTATGTAATAAATTCTTGTCAAAAACTAAATATATACGTTGACAATAAGAATTGCCTTAGTTTTTATTTTCACTTTTATATTAACTACAGAAAAAAATGAAACGTCATAAAATATACATTTTGTAAGGACTAAATATTATGAATAGAGAGTTTAATGATTTTTTTTAATAACTTACAATAATTAGTAGGTTAGATTTATTTAAAAATAAGTAATAATCAGTCAACCCAAATAACCATGTTTAGTTTTTGATTTAATTTAAAAGTTATTGCTTGTAGACGTTTTTAAATCAAAATTATTTCTAATTTTATTTTGTAAACATTTCCTAAACAAAATTTTGATTCGATAATTAATCGAGCTATGGTGTTTAATTAGCGATACCTTCAAATATATTCTTTAAAGAAAAAAATTAAGTAAGCAACGTAAATTACCTATTTTCTAAAACGTGCTTAGTGTAATGATTCATTCTACAGTCCTTCTATAAGATAACCCCTGCTGAGACTACCTGCTGTTAGAATTGTAAATGATACCCTTAAGCCCGCTTCACAATGTGCAAACTTTTGTTTACAGAAATTGTGGTGTCCAAGTTTTAAATTTCATGAGTGTACAACCCCTACATTAAAGAAATGTTTTGGAATCGAAGATAAAATTTTGTTCTGTATTTTCCAAACTTCTTTATAAACTATCGTTCAAATAAAGCAAAGTCTTGTGGAGCAAAGTTTAAAACAAAGTCCGTTAATAAGTTACATTATTGAGTCGATTTTCTAAAACAAGCAAGTTTTCAAATAATTATGTAATTAATTATTTCATTAATAAATCTATAATTTTTTGCTGGGTCTCCATTATATTACTCAATGTTTATCTTTCACAAATTTTAATTTTCAACCTTTCCTTTTCTAAGTCCAGCTTTTGGGTTCTCCCTTGGTGCCAATTTCTACTTTTTCCACTTCTACAATTACTTTTTTTCTTCAATTTGTAATTTTTTTTCAATAATTTTTTTTTAATCCTAATTTCTTCGTTCTTATCTAATTATATTTTTCATTCTTCTCATTTAAGTAACCAACTGCATCTCTTCTTAAAACGCAACTTTTAGAACCCTTTTTCTAATTTGTCTAACTGGTCATATATTTGAAGAACACACTTTTCACATGTGCTTCATATTTTTCAGTTGACACACAGGTTGAAGCTACTGGGTTAGGTATTGCTGCGCTTTCTTATATCAGAGAATACTCGTTGTTTGATAAAATTTCATTAATTCAATAAAAACTGATTATCTAGTGTTTTAACTTTAAATAGATTCTTTTGACTATTATTGTCTTCTTTATCGTTATTTCGAGCATTATCCACATATATATTAGAGAACCTATCTCTACCTTTCCTTCCTAAGTTGCTTACTTTTTTTTCTTTGGTATACGTGGTATATTTCTTTTTTTCACCACTAAATTTGTTGGATACGGACTTATTTTGAGCAACAATGCGTTCCTTTGCGAATTTAGAAACAACTTCTCTGGTTTCAATTAGCCGATGTTTTGCCGAAATCCATGCGAGTTTTCCAAAAGGTCTTAATAAAGCTCGCATAGGTTCGAGCTAAACGTACCTCTAAGGGGCACCACATAACGACAGGCGCTATTTTCAGTCTTGATTGTGACAAACTCTGCGAAGCAAATTTTTAATGCTTTTTGCCAAAATGTAGATTAAATAATTGTGAATAACATTTAAACAATAAAAAGTTAATTTTCTAAAAATAAGTTATAATTTATTAAAGAGGTTTTACTAAGTCTTACATACAGATAAGCCTTATTTTTAAACTCGATTTTAACAGACGTTGCGTTAATAAATTTTTATGGCTTTTCACCAACAATTAGATTAACCAATTTTAAACACGGTTTTGTCACCACATTATACAGGTTTATTCTGATCTATTGAAACACCAAACGTAACACTTACATCACAATACAATATTTAAAAAGTACCATACGAATAAATAAATAAATAACATTTAATTAATTTTAAAACAAAGTTATTACTTTATTAGTTAACTTAGTTTGTCTTGTTTTTTTCTTTTCAAAGTGTTTCTCCATGGCAGTATACATACAGGGTGGGCCATTAATGTGAGCACAAACTATATCTCGGAAAATATTGGCTTTAGAAAAAAAAAAACTTTTTTAATAATAGTTGTGCAGATGAATGAGCTCCATATTTTAAAACTATTTTTGTTTATAAAGGTTGTTCCATACAAGCGCAACATGTCAAAGTTATGTTTTTTTAAAAGAAGCTACCCATTTATTATTGCAAATTTGTATTTCTTAGGCAATTGTCACGTGACTTTATGCATTATACATGGTATCTAAAATCAACGTTTGGAAAAAATTGAACAACTCCATTATCCTGGAATTTATACAACTGCGATTCTGCAGCTTTAATTATGCATTACATGTGCTAACTACAGCTAGTTGTTGACCTTTCTAACCTTGCTCAATTTCGAGAAATTAATTATTTAAATTGAACTTCTTAAATTCATGGATAACATGATTTTTTCAAATAACACTACGTAATTTTTATGTGCCGTTGAACGTAAAATTTTATAAGCTTTCTAATGATACGGTTATAGGTATCTAACGTTTACGGATTTTTGCGTAAGAGGTAGATAACCTTATGAAATTCTACGTTTAACGGTACATAAAAAATTAGGTGGTGCTATTTAAAAAAATTAAGTTCACAATGAATTTAGGGAGTTCAGATAACGCAAAAACCGTCTATTTTAGACATCAAGTATGATACATAAAGTCAAGTTAGAATTGCCCAAGGAATCCAAATTTGCAATAAAAAATAGGTAGTTCTATTTAAAGTAACATAACTTTGGTATGTCGCGCATTTATGGAACACCCAGTATAAACAAAAATAATTTTTAAATATGGAACTCATTGATCTCCAGAACTTTTATTAAAAAAGTTTATTTCTAAACCTAATATTTTCCGAGATATCGATGTTCGAACTGATAGCCCAACCTATATATCTTACAAAAAAAAATTCTGAAATTTTATTTATATTTTCTTGATCAACTCTTATTTCGGGATTTTGAGTAAAAGCTCTATTCAATTTTTCAATAATTTTCCTTTTTTTCATTTAAAATATTATTACCAACTGTACTTTTTTAAATGTGTGTTTATTTTTTTTATGAATCATTTTAATTTATTAGTATTGCTTAGTGTAACGTATCTACTTTAGCTATTTGGAATTGGCGTTAAATTGTGGGTCACATGTATATGTCTCTATAGTATCAAGCACAACACGTGCACATGTGGAGGTGTATGCAACACCCGCTAAAGGGTGTGCAACTCCAAGAAGAACTTTTTCGAAAACCCCTTCGTCAAAGTCTTATAGTATCTTGACAAAATCCTTAATAGTTACATGGAAAAGATTCGCAATTTTTTGTGATAAATTTTTTTTGACTCTATTTACGTAATGCCATTGCATTTGATATTTAGAAATTATGTATTTTAACTTGTACAAAAATAACAGTCACGTACTTTTATGAAATTTAATTATATTTTATGTATATTTAAAATAACAAATTTTTGAAATATTTTCTTTTACATTATGCAATGACATGCAAAAAAAACCTATTTCCATATTGCAGTCTAAAAACAAAAGTTTGAGCTAAGGTTTAAAAATAAGACGTATTTTATTTGACTGGTTTACATTCGTTGTTATACAACAATGTTCAAGTTTTAAATCCCGCTTTAATGTAAAAGTTAAAAAAAACAGCTCTATACTTTTTTCATATTTAGGAATAAACAAAGTATAAATATAACAGTTTAGCAGCGGTAATTGTACATGGAAAAATGTAGCATTGTGTTGTTGATATATGACCTTCTTCTTTTCTAAATGTTATTGTTTTATTGTAATTACTCTGTTTAAAGTAACTATGGTCAATATTCTCTATTTATTGTTTTACACTATTTAAATAATCAAGAAAAGTAGTTCCGTGGGCACATCAAGGAATGGTAGCAATTACTTTTCCATCTGAGGGAACTTTTTTGGTCGTTTAGTATGTGCAACCCACTGTTCAAAATGCGCCATCCACAGTTAGAAAACGAAACAAAAATTAAACCTAATTTTTTTTGGGCGTAAACTTTCACGTTTTTTCTCAGTGTTCTGCCAAAATGTGTCCAGTGCGAGTAATTTCACCTAATATTAATCTTCTATAATGTTATCACCATACAGTGAGTGTTGTCAACAATTTCTTATATAGTCGGTATCTTTTGTGGTTCTTCGGCCACAAAAAATTGGAGAAATCATCATATTTGTCTGATTTTATTTTTGTTATCGTTTTGTCCCTTTCACTAGAAATTCATCTTTTTCCGTTCTTATAATAGAACACTATTAACAAAAAAAACTAAAAAAGTACGTGATGATGAGTATCAAATTTGCATAGCATTTCAAAACATGCTCTTTGAGTTTAGATTCCATGACTACAGCTTAACAAATTTTAAATGTATTTATCATACGATTTTTTGAAATGTTTTTTATTTCAGCAAAATACTGATTTAAAGATCCCATAAACAATAATAATTTACATAATTAATTAGTTCTGGTGATTAACTTTGTAATTATACAAACGCTACATGCATTGAAATGTGGAATTGTATTCAGTTATTTTTGTGGACTAAAGTTAAATCTGTAATACACTCGATTACCTGTATGTAGATACTTTTATTAAATCAACCATTATTTCTAGCCACTGTTAATAATCGCTTAGTAAAAGTTCTACATATTGTGTTAACGAAAAGCGCATAAATTTTAGCGCAACGTCTAAGACTATGTAGCTGATGTCAAACTATACAATTCTTAATAAATTTAATTATAATTTCAATTAAAAATCTAAATTGATAAATTTAGAGCACAAACCATAACTCCTTTGATCACCAGTCAATGCAATTTTTGTGTATGAATAATCATGAATCTGAACTACTTTTTGGTTTTTCTGTTGGTTACGGTGCAATTAGCTCCTGCCGACAGGCAACCACACGTACTTTTAAATATTCTTATATAATCCTACGCGTGACTGACAGCCATTCCTTTTTGTATAAAAATTGGCGTAAACGAACTTGTGGGAACGAACTTCTTTAGGTAATTACAATTAATTGTTGCTATTAGTTGTTAGGTATGTTCTTCTGAGTGCTTATAACATATTTTGCGGGACCCGTTAATTGAACAAAACCCCGTAAGTTAAATGCTAATTAGTACTCAACGTGTGGCTATAACGCTATTCTGAAAATTTTCAGTTTTTTGCCTTAGATGATTTTAAATCTCTCTTTGAATTATGTATTGTTAGTGAATGTTCATCAACGTCTATAACTGTTTAAAGGAATTCCACCACTGGTGTTAAAAATTGATTTGAGCGTATGCAATACAAACCTATCACCTGGTGCCCTCTTCGTCACCGATAGTCTGGGCCGCCGATTCAGAGAAACTATCCGATATCACAAAGATCACCAGTCCAGTCATACGTTGTGACAATATATAAACGTTCATGTAAAGCTGTCACCGATATACGCCAGATAAGTATAGTTTTAAGTAATTTCCCTTGTCAATTGTACGGAAAAACGCAGTTAACTTCAAAACGCGTGTTTTGTGTATGCGAACTACACATTTTTAAAGAAACCAACTTAACATTGGATTTGTAAACTGAAGCATCCTACAGTCGTCGAATCATTCGTTTTTTAGTACTCAGTCAGTCAGATTTATTAGGACCAAATACTTTTTCTATTTCGCAATTTCTATAGCTTTGTTTCCGTATTGTACACGATACGGAAATAGAAGCTCTTTCCGTACTGTTTTAGGGATTTTATAAATTTTAGTGTATAACCAAATAATTTACAGTTTTGATTTTGACGTAAGAAAATTAAGTGAGGTTTTGTTTGGTTAGTTCTTATTAAGTAGATTTTAATATTCAAAGAAAATTTAATGTTAATTTATGAAACACAACTTAACAAACAATATTCTTCCATCGACCGCGCATTTGTGACTTACATTAATGTAAACAAAATTGATTTTAGTATAGGCAACTATACATACATATTGCCGTTTTATCTTAAATCAACTACAACATGAAAGTATAAATAAAAAATCTGTCGTAATTTGTAGCAAAGCAAATTTTAATAATAACAAATCGATATTAATCTACAATTGCAATAAATATAATAATTTGTTTACAGTGATTTTTAAGACATTTTTGTACAGTATGCAACATTCCAATGATAACGTTTAATAACATGTTAAGGGTGTTCAGGTCATCTATTTTACAAACTATTCTCTCACGTAGTTCTTCAATATTATTTACTCATTGTTCAAAAGTTAGATTCTTTAAGTAAGGCTGTAAGAAAAAATCAAAACTATAAAAAGTAAACATTCCGACTTCTGAAAAGTTCTTTTGGAGGTGAAGCGGAACCACTTTAACAAAATGTTTTTTTGTAAACTCTACATGCGCGTGTTTGTGAAATTATAAAACGGTAAATGTAAAACCAAACTTCATCCATAAAAAGTCTTAAGCAAATATGTCTCTGATAAAAGTGTTGCAAAGCCATTGACAGTATTGAATATGTGCAGGATAATTGTCTCAATAAGTTGGTAAACTGCTTGCACACAGTAAGGATATAAACATCTTTCTTCGGTATGATGCGACAAGTCATTATATAAAGTTCAACTTGTTCGAGATGTGCTTAAGTTACTATCAAACATTGTCAAACGCTTTTGGTGTTGTCTTTGTAGGTGGACCATTATATTGATTAAGCACCAATCCGTTCCCAAAAAAAAATTTAGTTCTCTTGTTTTACTGTGATGAAATCTATTTTATTTCGACAAAACAATCGAAATTGAGTAATTTAATTCTCCATCAACTTGGTGAGCTTATATTAAAATACTGTTGGCAATAAAAGACGAAGCTCTCACAAAAAAATAGAAACGATGAAGTTAGGTTATAAATTTGTGGTTGTGGTGCGTTCACAATAGCATTTCTTCTATAGAATTATTAGAGAATATAATTTTATTAAAATTACAAAGTACGGTCGACGAAAAAGTTTTGTAACTAACTCGTGAATTAAACGGTGATTAAAAATCTCAACACATTATTTTGAAGATAGCAAACTTTCAACAGCATTTGTTGCTAACTTTATTAGGATATCAACTACTCTACCAACATAGCTTTAAACCAAAAAAAAAACACTAGATCATATATTAACATTTATTTCTTGAAGTAAATTTTTGCGAAATAGAAAAACTAGTATGAAAAACACGTGTCACAAATACTTTTTGTTGCACTCTTCGAGCGGCAAAAGTGTTGTTGTGACACTTGTTTTTCAATATACTATTAAAACTCAATAAAATAAATTTGTTTCCGACGCTTAAATAAATTCAAAGCTTACTTTAAATTGTATAATGTCACACTATGATTGATTTGTTATTTGTAATAATCTGCATACTGTTTTGCCTCTTATTATTGTGCAATTGTAGGTGTGTAACTTTGTTTTATCGAATCTCGTCCAATTAAACTATAGTCACTTCTCTACAATTTGTTTGTTTTGTTTTTCTCAAGCCGCACTACTTGAGAATAATTGCCAAGATCTTATAGCTGGCGACCAGTGCCGCTTTAGAAGTCTTTGACTACATTCTTTGTCACATCCGTACGACCCACTTTTCAACATCGGAGCTGCGGTTAGGTATCTAAGCAGTTTATCACAAGCTTGTAACACTTTACTCAATTATAAATTACGTCGACATTTTGTCTACTACGAAAGTAAATAAGCACTATTTTAAATAAATATTGTGTCAGATTGTATCCAAAGAAGAAATCAATTTCTTTTAAATACAAATTAAATTTTGTTGTTTGTAAATGTCCGATCACTCTAAAAATTACAGTACAAATTACAGTGAAATTTTTATTTAAAAACTGTTAGAGCGTTACATATCTGCTTTCCTACACTTCATAAGCAACTAAGGTAAGTCTTCTTTGTGATACGAATTTTCATCTGTTCATTTCCAAACATTGTACTTTCTCGTATATTTATAACTAAGTGACAACAAATAAACTGAAAAATAACTAAAACAAAATTGTTTCAAAAACATTTTTCAATCGACAATATATGATTTTGTCTTTTTAATACATAAACTACTCTATTCTACATATACATATAAATACTGATAATATAACCAATTTTTATTTATATGCTTAGTTTAATAAATATTTTGAACATTTTCTATGTTAATTTTACTTTTATTGGACGGTTTATACTAACACTAACCAAACTATTTGGAGTATTTACTTACGATTAGGAATTAGTAGCAGCTGGAGTTTGTAAAAGTTTATTTTATCAACGAAGACCCTAAGAGTTAAAGGTTATAAACGTACTTACTGTACAAAATACTTCAGTAAATCTATTTACACGTCTTATTTATTAATTTGGTATAATTTAAAAGTTGGCAAACCTATACAAATTTTCATCAAGGAACTTTTAGAATATCAAAATAGTATATTATGATACGAGTTTTATAAGAACCATTTTGGCGCAAGCACGGGTTTAGAAAGAAGTGCGACAAAATGCCTTATAAACGAGATATCATATAGTATTTTTTCTACTTTGCGTTTTTGGACTGAAAATAATTTAAATCAAAAAATTTTATTACTAAGGTTTTTACAGTTAGCATCACTTTTTTTCAATTAAAGACGGCTATGGTTATAAGTACATTTGGAGCGTCAGTATCATTTTTTTTGAGTTAATTATGCATTTAATAGGTGTAATGAATTCGCAAAATATGGAAGATAGTTTACATAGTACACCTCCTGAAATACGGGAGATCACAGAAAATAGTATGGAAAATTTGCTTCCAGTAAAGTCGCGCTCAACTTATGAGAAACATTTTTCTGAATTTGTAAAATGGCGTAAGGAGAATAACATTTTAACGATTACTGAAAACGTTATGCTAGCATATTTTGAGTTAAGACTCCAAAAATACAAATCATCCAGCTTGTGGAGTCTTTATTCTCAATTAAAGTCGTGTATAAACATCCACTTAAATCAAGAGAATTCAAAATATAAATTAAAAACTTTGCTAAAACGGTGTTTAGGATACATTCCAAAAAAATCTAAAATTTTAGAGTAATATCAAATTAGTCAATTTATTTCTGAAGCAGAAGGAAGACAAAATTCATTTATCGATGAAAGTAAGTACAAATATATTTAATTATATTTTTAGAAGGATTTTTTATGAGGATTTCAAATTACTTAAAATAAATAACTCAATTAATAACTAAATTAATAACTAAACAAATAACTAAATTAATAACTGATTTAATAACTCGGTTAATTTAACTGTAGGTTAAAACAATCGTTACTATGTTTAACCCTTGGATACTATTGTTTTTAACTGAGTTTGGTACAACTATATCCAAGAATTCAACATAGTAAGAATTGTTTTTTAACCTATGGTTAAATTTAACCAAATTTGGGGACAACTTCCTCTAAATAAAACATACATGTTTCATGAATTTTAGGTGGTCTTGATAATGGGATACAGCGATGACGTCAAATTACAGTTTGCATCCCAAAAACAAAAAAGAATTTGGCCAGGAAATTTATTATCACTGAAAAAAAATTAATTGCATTAGTGCGTAACTGCTCTAAGACCTACGAATACTACTCACAAACTTGTAGTACCTTTATTCTCAATTAAAGTAATATATAAACGTTAAAATATTTCCAGAGTTCTTTAAATGCGAACAGGCTAACAACGAGTGAAGACTTGGAAAACAATATTCTCTTCGAAATTGGCCCATAACAGATGACAATCTTTGTAAGGTTACGGAGAATCTTTGTGTTCGTGACGAAGGTAACACCCACTTCCAAGTGTCGTGCCCTCATTTTATGTATTCTAAAATAAAACAAAATTACAATTTATAGTGTCTTGATTTTATTTGTCACATTTCTAACATATAAACAAAGTATTTGTTATTATATTGAACTTCACCAATTTTATCAAAACCAAATCTAAAAATAATAAATAAAGGTACTTACCGTCTATATACTATATTACCAAATGTAAATGTAATTATAAATTAAACAATGTTTATAAAGTTGCTTAAAATTGAAATTTCTTGTTAAGAAAGCTTGATTCCAAACATTAATGGATGCATTTTTATTAAAACACTAATCTTCAAATTTATTGAGGTTATACTAAATATGCGATTGAAATGATCAAATACCATTAAGTCACTATTGCCAACTGAAATAATTTTCACCGTTTTAGTTTAATTTTTATGACACGGTTTTTTTGTTACGATACGCGTTTGCGTGTCGCAACAACTACAATATGAACACAAAATAGAAAAAAATAATTTATTACAACTACTTGTATTTTACAAATACGATACATTCAAATTAAGAACATTATTGAACAATCTAAAAACGTTACACATTTAAAATCATATTCCACACGTACTGTACATTCAAAGAAATTGTGCAGTGTACAAATAAATATTGATTTATCCATTTTTACAGTTACATGTTTATTAATTTCTTATGTAAAGCAAGGGGAAATGGCAACTTTTCGTGCGGATTATTCATTACATTCATTTTTAATTATATTGTTTGTTGAGAGGTTTTTGTGAGTGTGGGTAAATCATAAGCTATATTTACCCGTGCAACTAAAAAAAATTATTATTTCTCAGTTAAGTATTACATTAGAATGTTTAATTACGGAAACTTGTTAAATAAATTTTAATTTTATTAAAAGTATTAAATCTCAGGACGGGTTAGCTGAATGTAATGTTTCTTTTGTATCTGCTGCTTTTTATTACAACATTTTCTTTTATTGTATACTTTCGTTTGTGTGGTATATTCGTTTCTGTTTAAGGGTACGTTGACGATTCATAATACTCACTGTAAAATAGTGTTAATTAAAACGGTGTTAATAAATTAATTATACGTCACTGAACTCCATATCTAAACCAATTTTAGAATAAAACGTTTAAATAAAAGTTTAGAACTAGTAGTTATTTACGCTATAAGTATCTTTGGACAGTGTAAGTAAGACGTTGGGAAAAGTTTTATCGGACGTGACACAACATTTTATTGGATACCGTTAAAAAGTTTTACAGTGAAAGTCGAAATAATAATTTTATTCAAGGTAATTTAATTTTGAAATTAAAGAATAGCTGGCATTTAGAAACACAATATTTTTATTAAAATTTTGACAAGAATTATATATGGTTCTAATTGAGTTTGGAGATACACAGAAAAAACTCTATGCTAAATTAATATAACCGGTTTAATTTAGCTTTAACGTATATTCCTATATCAGCAAGTAACTCAATTATTTATTGCACAAAAAGTTAGCGTTATTGAAAGAATGTTATGTTCTCTTCGAAATGACTACTTTATCTATAATAATGACATAAGAGTATACATTTCTGATTTAATCAATATAATAACTATATCTTTTCAAGCTCAATTTGAGATGCATCCATTTCAATTTTAGATTTAACAGATTCAAGTTAAGACATTGAAATTTTAATTAGAATTTATCAATTTTAATTTGGTACAAAACAATTTTAAATTTAAACTAAACAAATTCAATTTGGCTGAAAGCAAAATCAATTTAAAAATTTAACAAATTTAAAATGTATTGTCATTAACCTGGCTCAAAAATTTATGAAGAAGGCATGGAGCTTTGATTAACTTTTGTTTCAATTTTGTAGTTTTAAATTTAAACTTTATGTTGGAGGACATAACTTTAATACGTCATCAATTATTTTTTTTTGTAAATTACATACAACAAATAAATGAGAATGTTAAAGGTAAGCAAAAAAAAACAATGACAAAATTACCAAATTACAAAAGTTTATTAAAACTCTATATCTTCTTCATAAATTTTGGCCTCTGACAATAACGCACTATTACATGGACACTATTATACAGTGCGAGTAAAAAATTCGGCATAAATTCAATAAATGGAAAAATAATTATTTTTGAAAAAATTGGAAAAACACGTCATTTATTTTTATTTCGACGTTCTTTTCTGTCATTTTGGTTATACAAGGTGGTCCATAAAAAACAACGTAGTACTTGACATTTTTTAAGTAACAACCCATATTTTTTATTTATATTTTGAAAATTTTATACTGAAAGTATAATTTTGACACCTCATATAAGAAACACTTTTAGAAAAAAATTATCCAAATTAGAAAATCAAAATTTTAACTAAAAGTAAAACTTAATCAGGAATACTTTTAAAATGAAAAAAACAATTAGAGGAACTGCTCAAAGTGACCACCACCAACTTCTTGGCAGTATACCAATCTAGCTTCAAATTTGCTTCGTACATTCCTTATTGTTTCCGGTTGTATTGCTCTAACAGTCCTTGTGATCCGCTCTTTCGGCTGGTTAAAATTAGTTGGTTTGTCTACGTACACTTGACTTTTGACATAGCCCCACAAAAAAAATCAAGCGGTGTCATATCCGGCGAACGAGCTGGCCATTCTACTGAACCTCTGTGACCAATCCAGCGATTTGGAAAAATGTTCTCGGGGTAATTCTATACTATTCTCGCGTAGTGCGACGGTACTCCATCTTGTTGGAACCGCATTACTACATTAGGTGCATCGGGATCATCGGGATTGAGAAATATTTGTGCTAACGCACGAACTAACTCATTTTGAAGAAATTCTATATACATTGGACCAGTCAATGTATTTCCGAAAAAGTACGGGCCTATTATTCGGTCGCTCACAATTCGTCCCACACATTTAGTTTCTGGAAAAACTGTGTATGAATCCCCCGAAACCAATGGGGGGTTTGTTGGTACGCAATATCTGCAATTTTGCCAATTAACGGTTCCATTTAAATAAAATATCGATTCATCAGAAAAGACTATTTCATATAACCTCATAAAATTCCATGCGCCGATCTGAATTGTCTTTGTTTAATTCATGCAAAAGTACAAGTTTGTATGGATGCCACTTTTCTCATTTCAAATAGTTTACAACTGATTTTAGGTACATGTTGTGATCTGTGTGGCAGCTCGGGTGGACTAAGAGAATATCTAAACGAACATCTTCATGTATTATGTTACGGTTTTATTTTCACAGTTAGAAAGTATGTCGAAAGCCTTTTTAAAAACGTGTGTCGTGTGTAGCACGTTACGACAAAAGTCGAATTTGCCGCGAGTGTTGCAAATTTTCTATTGGTGGAAATTTAATTCACAAAAGTTTTGGAGACGCTCAGCGGACATTCCTTTTTATTTGTACATGGGTGCTGTAGCGTACCTCTTAAAGTTAAAATTTTACACATAAATTATTAATGTGTGTTTTAATAATTCCAAGTACAATTGGTGTTTAAATTTAAATCCGGCCGCATTCACCGTAAGTACTTTTTTGTTTCGTGGTTGTGTTAGTTCTAATTACGACGTATGATTTAACACGTGCGTTGGTCTCATATTCTCATTGTGTATTACACCTGGATATCTCCTGGGAGTGCGGGAATGGCTATTTGAGAACCTTTTCCTATAAACCTAACGACTACCACGGTTTTGCACCCAATTAAGCTGCAACCAGCCGGTGAACTCTACGGTCTGCATGGGTCGTTCATTTTGCATAATCTATACAGGAAAGGGAAACCCTGGGGTTATCTACCTTCTGGAGCTGCCGAATACTGTCGCTAGCAGGAACTTTAATTTTCGGATCTGCATACTACAGAATACAACTAAGTTATGTTTAAGTAACCTATTCAATATTAATGCGTATGAAGCTCACGTACATGTGACATTGAACGGTTTGAATCTCTAGCATTTAAACAAATTTTTATTTGGGGTAGACTCCACCACCGACGTTTGGTTTTGTTTTTTTAACCAGCTACATAAGAGCTTGGGCGCTTTACATAGAGTGGTTGAGGCTAAAACAAAAGGTCTTTTTGGTTGGCGGGAGGTACTTACCTTTTTATTCCGGGTTTAAGTTAGTTTCAAGTCACCGTGTGTACGTCGAGCCTTCTTAGTAACCAATCCTCAATTGGAACGCTAACTTTAATTTGGGGTGTAACTAAAAACTTACCTGAAATTCGACACATTAATTGCGAGCTTTGATTATTGTTGTTGCTTACGAACGTAAACATATGCTATCTATACATATCTATTTTTGTTACATTCTCATAGTACTTTAAGTTTT
This sequence comes from Abscondita cerata, assembly GCA_030710515.1. Lineage (NCBI taxonomy): Eukaryota > Metazoa > Arthropoda > Insecta > Coleoptera > Lampyridae > Abscondita > Abscondita cerata. The sequence continues at coordinate 167,162 of JALBCR010003315.1, forward strand.
ATTTGCTATATTGAATTGTCTATTTGTCTCTCTGATTTGTGTTTGTTTTAGCCTATTAGACCTTTAGTAAAACTTGTTGAACTCGTGTTGGTCGGTTTTATTTCTTTCTATTATCCAGCAGGTGGCGCTTTGTTAGCCAGCAATCTATTTCTTTACAGTTTTTTAAGAACTTCCTACTTACCGACTAATCTGGACGCTGCTGTGCTAACTACTATAAATACTAGATCCTCCACAAATTTAGTGCGCCTTTACTAAATTATTAATATACCTAACTTGACTAAACACCTTATCCCATTACTAAAAACTACTAACGTCCACATAGCTACATACAAAAACAATACTATTTACAACATTCTCTACACACAATTAAAAGACAAGACAAACAAAAAACACGTAATAGGATTAAAAATCATAAGGACGATTGCAAAAACAAAAAACCAGACTCTGCGTTAGCCGTACACCATATTGAGATGGGTCATAGTTTTAATTTTGATAATCCTACGATTTTAAATGTAGACAGGAATTATAAAAAATGTCTAATAGCTGAAATGATATACATCATCAAACACAATAATAACATTAATTATAACACGGACACACAAAATTTAAGCAATATTTATAGAAATTTAATCACTAAAATAAAATAGAAGAAGGAATTCCCATTATCATATTGTTGTCTAGTCATTCATGTTTGTTCGTTTCTACGTATAGAGTGTGTGTTTTATTAGAGATATTTATTTACATTTAATTGTTAATTTATTTTGTGTTTGTTTAATATCGATGGGTTTTTTACACTTATTCAAGTGGCGGAGCATTTATTTGTTTTAAGTAAGTAGTCGAGTCAATCACCTATAATTTAGATTAATATATTAAGGATATGATGTTTATGTATATAACTTACCGTTAAATTTATTCTTTCTTTTTAATAAACAGAGGCCTGAAGAAGTGCACATTCGAATGCACGAAACGTTGCCTGAAATAACGTCATAATGGTTTTTTGGTGCCCTCCTCAACGAAGAACAATCCAATTCCTGATATTTTATTAGATAGATAATTGAGAACATATTTATGTGGTGATGTAAGTATTTAAAACGTATTTTAATATAAAAAAAACAGTAAAATGTTTATAATGATTTACGCATTATTATTGATAGTATTATTAATACAATTTTTGTAAAATAAGTTTAATATTTTCAACTCTTTTTTCAAATTCACTTTAGATAATTGCATTGTATTATAATAAATTTAATTAAAAAAATTTTGCAATCGGAATAAAATCTTATTTAGGAAGCGCAAAACATTACTAGGCAACAAACTAAACAACTCGTCCACGAAGGCTGTTTAATAAATGAAAATCCATTCGGTTACTAAATAAAAATAAAAAAATCACAATAAATATTACTAATTTTGTAGTAAAATACGCTTTGAATACTCATTTTATCATATCAATTTGTTCTATTTTATCTATCTAACACAATTTGTTATTGTGGTCGAATTGTGCAAAAAAAGATTTTAATTTAACATAGTAATAACATAGGACACACGATATTCAAAATAGAACAAAAAGATAGAAAAATAAAACTACCAAAAGCAAACAAAGACCAAAAAAACATGTTAATTGAAAGTTTGAAAATTTGAGTAATAATAATAATAATATAAATGTTTAACGCAGACTGTACGATATAAAGCCAGAAATCAAGAAAATTTATCTAACCTACAAAGAATACAAAATACACTAACATAAGCATTAATATGTACAAAAATATGTAGAGTGTACCTACTTACATTATAATACTACTTTGATACCGTAGATGGGAGCTAATAACCCTAGTAGTTGATGCTTCCTTAAATAATTAAAAACAAAAATAATAACACTAATAATAGAAATAAGAAAGAATATTCTACAAGTGGTGTGCAACATGCATCTAAAATCTATGCCATTTCCTGCATTTCTATGCATTTACAGCCAAAATAAAGAAACTTCTGATGCAGTGAGCAAGTTTGTAGAGCCCTTGCTAAAATGTTTCAAATGTGGATAGTTTTCTATGGCTATATTTTTAGACTTAATTCGAGCGTTTAGCAGCGTTTATTATATAAATTAAAAGACATCTACAAGTCTAATTCTGATAATAAACCTCATATTAAATCGTACCTTAAAATAGATTGCAAGCTGTAAAGGTTAATGGAAGCTTGCTTGGTTTTTTTACTATGTTAAGTAGTGTTCCTCAGGGATCAATCTTAGGTCCACTCGTCTTTATCATTTATATTAACGGCTTTGCTTCTTATTTAACAGATATAAGAATCTGTCTGCAAGATGTGTTAATAATAAGGCGAGTTTTATTTTAAAAAAAAAGAATGGTGCAGTTCTAATAAATTGCGTTTAAACCGAGATAAAACTAAGCATATGTTAACAACACTTAAACAACATAATTTTATAAATCCATTTAGTGTGAATTTTTAGGAGTAAATATTGCCTTAAAATGAAATGTGTGTCTAACGACATTTGGTGTATAAAGAACACGTAAATGATAGTATAACTAAGAAATGCCAACAATATACGTATATCGCACATCTGATAAGCTCATAATAAGAGCAAAATGATCATTAGGTGTTCTTGGTGCGTGTATGCTACTGTACAGAAATACTTGGTTTGTTATCGACACGAGTGTTTTGCATTTGAAGTTATTGCTTTGATGACGATATTGCAAATTAACATTCAATAGTCGTTACAGTTAACTGTTGGCATTTCTTAATTGACCCTAAACTTTCTTTTAATGATCATACCATATCATACAAGAAATCTACCACTTTGTAACATAAAAATCTTCTTGTCAACAACGCTTGTTACAGTATTAATGAATTTATAAACGGCAACTTAAATATTATATTTGTTAGTTTTATATTGTGTTTGACTTCTATAAATGTATTTGTTTAGCATATTAATAGTAATAACAATTTTAACTACTTTTGTACAACTATAAGAAGAAAGGACAGTAACCAAAATATTATTATTATATATATTTATTATAAATCTAACCACTCATATCGTTAAAAAAATGTTATAAGTTTAATTGATTACTTTTCTCACTTGTGTGTTGTGGGTAGAACAGAAGTTTTTGAACATTTTAAAAATTATGTACAAGTGGTAGAAGCAAAATTGGAAACCGTATTTGAAAACAAAAGAGTTCTCAATAATTTGTTAAAATAATCATACGTCAATATATAGTGTTAACAGTTTGTTATTGTAGAAAATTTATTTTAAAAGCGATTTGTAGTCGTTTGTAGTAGTAGAAAAAAAAATTTAAGAAAAGGGGCGCAACCCAGAGTAGTAGTGATCAGTCTTAAGCAGTAGTGATGTCTTAAAACACAAAGAAACAAACTGATAACGCAAGAAATATATAATTTAACGATATAGAGCTTGTTTTACCAATTGTGTCACAGACAAAAATACATAATACATAAATTTATAGAATGTAACAATAAGACAATTAGCAATTAAATTACGTGAACATTACAGATCGTATCACAGATAAATTGATTAAATAATAATTATTTGACAGCAATATTGCGTCAGTAGTAAAAGTCTAATTTAAATAAAATTAAGCTATTTGAATATGCTGCATTCAAGGAAAACAAATAATATTAGACTCTCATTTTCAGAAAATTATTATAATTGTTTATTGCAACAATGTTTTACGAGTAATTAGACGAAGAAGAAAGAAAAGCCATAAATGGAGGAGATTTAGTGTTTAATGAGCAGAAAATAGTAAATATACAAAGTTTGAAATGCTGAGAGAAAACGAAAAACAATAATCTGTATAGTATTTTCTAATTTTGCATTATTGTATTGTGATGTAAGTGTAATGTATGGTGCCCCAGAAGATTAATATAAACCCGAATAGTGTGGTGACGATACCATAGGCAATTGTGGATTGGTACGTGTTGTATTATCTCTTAGTATTTATATGAAGTAATATTAATTAAGTGTGTAAATATTATAGAAGGTAAATAAGAACATAAATAAGAGCACTGCCATTGCATGATTACATATATAATGAACCTGTCTAAGCGCCAGTTACGACAATAACGAAAAAAACATATATACAAGGTTGCAATTTATTATATCTTTGGTTCCCACAAAAAAACGTGTTTTCAAACTTTTTCTTGTTTTAATAATAAGTCGAAATTGAAAGAATCACCGTTATCTTTCTGCATGTACTTATGTACCCCTTTAATTCTCTTGGATTTGATTAGTTTTTTTTCGAACCCTGTACAATACAATGGCGCGTTTTTGATCCGTCTCGCTACTACAAGCTATTTTGAAACCCAAAACAACTCTAAGATATTTCTACGTGTTATCTGAAAATTGCTGATTTTATAGGGGCTTGCACCTGCCATTTTTCTCAGAAAACCTTAAACATCTCAAAAATGACTAAAATTAAAAACTATACATAAATGTGACTTAGAATTTCACGCGGTATGTAAAAATGCAAAAACATATAGGGTGTTTCATTTAAAATAAAGAAGTTTCTGTCAACTATAACCACCCAAATTTTCAAAATGTTTCGTTTCGTAGTTTTCCGTATAACCATAACCGGCGTTCCCGGTGGGACACACTGTATATTATATCATATTTAAATAGACTATTTTATGACCTTTTCAACTATATCACATTTTGTATTGCTGACGATTAGTGCTAAATTTTATTGTAGATGTACTCTACTGTTATGCACTTTTAGTTAAGAAGGTAACATTGAAGGTGATATGTTTTTAGTTGTTGACCTTGTAAGTAGAAGATACAATTAATTCAAGATACAATTTTTGTAGCTCGCTTCTTTATTAAATAGTGCCGTTTCAAATAAACATGACCAAATCGTGATTAATGACTATTGTTCTTATTTTAGATTATCAAGAGTAATTCTGGATAAATGTTACTAAAACAATAAACTCTATTATTATTAACCTTTTTATCAGATGGGCAAATGAACATAAAATTAGTATGATTGGCGTTATTTTGGCTTCTGGTGGTAAATATTTCATCAAGCTATCAGTACCTATACTGGTAAAATCCTGCAATCAAAAATTATTAATACAAGCAATTACATAAATACAATTAATTAATTAGCTATCGGGACTGCCAAAACCTTCCTCATCTTTCATTGAAGAACTCTAAAATAATTTACGGGGTGATATATTCGAATGACAGATAAGTATTGCGTATTACAAATGGAATATGTATTTTTAGATTAGTATATTTAATAATTGAATATTTATAAATTTTAAATTTCAAGGTTTTTATTGCTTTTGGTATTTATCAAATTTTTGAACTTGTGAAAAAAACACAGAAATTCATAATCATCAGTATTACAATGTGAAGTTATACACAATTTTTAAATTATTTTAATATAATATTTTTATATTTTTATAACAGTTTCATACAAACTAATCAAATTATTATGCTTGTAACAAAAATAATAAATTATCTGTTCACATATATAAAAATATTGGAATTAACCAAAACGTAGTGTAATTGTGAAAATCAATTGTAACACAATATTCAGGTAAAGTGCTAAGCATATACGGCTATGATTGTATGTTTGTATATAGAATGTACTCTATATATGATCATTAATTTTAACAGGGTGTGGTTCTTGGGAATCGAATCGATTTAGAAAATCTAAACAAAGGTTTGATGAATTTGATACTATTTAAGATTTCAGTTAAAAATTTTGGATTGTCTCTTGGCTACTGTATATAAGTTTTTAAAGTATTTACAATGTTATTGTTTTGTTATAACAATCAGCAGAATTTGATTTATATTCGGTTTACTTTCCTTTATACTAAGATGGATCCTTGAGCTATAGGCCTTTAAAGTGGAGTTTTAAAATTCTAAAAAAATTAAATTTCAGTTCTTATGTGAAACACCATGACTTAAAGTTAATGTTTCCTCAGATAATGAGTCCCTCATAAGAAGACACTAATTCAGTGTCATTTAATCATACCTCAGATATTATAAAAAAAACTATTAAAATGTTAAGTTTTATTAAAATTGTTTTAGTAGTTTTAGAGCCATCAGACAAACGGTAATGATTATTATTATTATTATTTATTATTTGTCATTTGCATGAATACACTCGTTATAAAATAATATAATGCATTAATCATAATAAGATCTAAAATAAAAATCTATAATTTAATACAAAACAGAGCATAAGAAAACAGTAAATATTATATCACAATTTTGACTAGATTTTATCATTATGATAATGATTAACTGAGTAGTGCGTTTTATCTACAAGGTATTGCCGCAATTTACATTTAAAGACCTTACTGTCATTTACGGATTTTAGTACATGGGGTAAATTATTGTATATTTTTATGCCCATACAATGAGCACCTTTCTCAAACAATGTACTAGAGTAAGAAGGAATCGCAAAATTGTTTTATGGCACGTCTGCATACTCGTGTTTAATTGAATGTTCTTGATAAACTTATGTATATTAGAATGTACAAATGCGCAAATATTAAGTATATAGAGTGATGATAATGTCAGGATCCTTAAGTTTAAGAATAATGGTCTGCAATGGTCATCAAATTTAGCATTACTCATCAATCTGACTATTCGTTTTTGTAAGATAAACAGTTTTAAAGATTCTGACGAGTTACCCCAAAATATTATACTATATGATAGATGAGATTCTACATATGCGTAATAAAATTGTTTAATTGATGCTATACTAAAGAAATTTTTCAGATTATTAATTGCGTAGACTGCTGATTTTAATTTGGAAGCTACATGATCTATGTGTGACTCATAAGTGAAATTTTCGTGTATACTTAATCCTAAAAATTTTCTTTCATTTTGACGATTTCGGGTATTCCAAAATTTCATATAGTTTGTTTTTTTTTTGTATTAATTAACATCTTATTCTTAACGCACCAGTTTGGCATACTTTTTATTGCATCGTTTGCGTGCTCTATGGCTGTAATCTCATCATTATAAGATATTAAAAAGACGTATATCGTCAGCAAATTGATAAAAAGAGAGAGGTTTACAGTTTAATAAAGCCTCGCTGATATTAGTATAATAGATAATGAAAAGAAGCGCAGCAAGAGTTAAACCTTGTGATGCTCGTCTGTTAATACTTTGGAGTTCTGATTTACATTCATGAATTTGAAGAAACTGTTGCCTGTTAGTTAGAAAAGATTTTATCCAATTTACTGGAGTTCCTCTTATACCTACAGATTCCATATTATTGTATAGAATTTTGTGGTCTATTAGATCAAATGCTTTCGTAGCATCAAAATATATACCTAGATAAGATTTTTATTATCAAGAGACTGTAAGATGTCATTTGTACAATCAAAAATAGCGGTTGTTGTATTTTTTCCATCACGAAATCCGTGTTGTTGAGATGACAGCAGGTTGTATTTCTCGAGATAAAATTTTAGCCTATTGTGATAACATTTCTCAAATATTTTAGACAAAATAGATAATACAGAAATAGGTCTAAAGTTTTCTATATTAGTAAGACTACCTTTTTTATGCACTGGTATCACCTTAGATACTTTAAGCTTTTCAGGAAATACACCAGTTACGAATGATTAATTTAAATAGTGGTTTACATAAGATGTCAAAAATATCTTTTATTAATTTGGGTGAGACCTTATCAAAACCACATGATTTTTTGTTTGAAACAGCAGTTATAATGTTCCAAAGCTCGTATTCGGTCACTGGAGTCAAGAAGAATGAATTGAAACTACGTGTTTTCGTATCGTTATGCTCAACATCGGGTATAGCTTAAATGCTAAAAATATTTCTATGTAAACATGAATCAAAATTGTTTTTAAAATACATATCACACAATACAAATTCTTAATTTATTTTTATTCGGCACTTTCCAAAATTGTGATTTAGAAAGTTAAGAAAACTTTTGTAATAATAATCTTTTGTTAATTGAATTCCGTTAAAGCGGCTATCATAGTTTGTAATAATTATAAATGTCTTAGAAATTTTATAAAATTGGATTAAAAATAAAAACTTTTCCAGAATTTAAAGCAATTCTAAAAAGGTACTTTAGTAAATTGTATCAGATAAAATAGAAGATAATTAAATAAAGAATGAGAAAAGAAAGAGCACTTTAAAAGTTGAACAAAACAATTGAAAAGGTTTATCTTGACTTAGTAAATTTTATTTGTAATTATTTATTTACTTCCGCGTTTTAGCAAAAGTTTTCGTAGAGAATTTCTCCTGTTTTACATATTTAAAATTTTCTTTTATGTTTGCAAAATTCAACTACACTGCAATATATTTAATATATTATATTAATATATAATAATATATATATAATAATATATTCTAAATGTAAACTTTAATTTGAAAGTGTTTGTGTAATAAACACACGCCTTATTCAAATGTCATAAAAGCTTCATTAACTTTCAAATAAAGTTTGTGTGAACGTAAATTTTTCAAGAAGACAATAAAGAAAAACATTTTTACAGTATTCTCATGCATTACTTTGATGTCATTAATAGGTATATTTAAACAGTAAATTGGTTTTTGTATGTTTTTAAGAAAACATTTTTAATATTATTTGAAAGTAGGAATTTGTTTATAAACCTTTATGTTCAAAAAAAACGTTGATATTACTTTTTATGCTGAAAGTTTTTTAAATGCGAAATAAAAATTTTTATTTATGTTGCTTATTTGAGTAGATACATTTATTTATTTATTACGAAAAGTATATTATGTTTGTAAGTTATGTAAATTTTCCTGGAAATGTTTATTTCAGTAGATTTTGTCTTTGTCAATAATATACTTCATTCATGATAACATTCCACTCGTAGATACTAAGATAAACTTTATTTTGCTCTTTGATGTACATCAATGGTACTTACTCCTAGGATACGAGATACATAATTATGCAATGATCTAAATTGAAGAAAAAATATTTTAAATTTAAATTTGATGAGTGATATGTCTATGAAACAATAGGGAAAAATTGTCATTTAATTTCAATAAAAAAATAAAAAGTCATAGTTGTAATTTGTAATTCGAATATACACAGATATTTTTAAGAGATAATCAAATTTGACTACAAAAAAACTTTTTTGTCAATAGAATACTTTCACTTTGTATTGTTTAAAAGTATCATACATTTTTACATATATTTTTATTAAATTAGTAGCAAATCTTGTGTAGTTATTTGGCCAATTTTGTACACATTCTGGTCTCTTGGTGTGTAAAGTGCTAGTATCTTCAATTTACAACCGAGGTTATGATGATACTATATTACATACAATCATAACTTTTAATTAAATTTTGTCGTCAATAAATTGCATTTGGCACTGTTGCTACGAATTTGCAATTTTACTGGTATACTTTTTTAAATTTCGGTTATACTTTAAAAATGATCTATATTATAATTGTTTTGCTTTAGAAACTATGTCGAAAGCATAAACAGAAATTAGATAAATTCACAGTAAAGGATGTGTACTATTTTATTCACAATCACACTTCTAAATTCCCCTTCTTTTAACTTTTCGTTTTAACATTTAAGGTTCTAATATTATATATTACCTATTTGTAGTCAAATTAATGTTGTCACAGATGTCACTTGTTTTAAAATTATAATTTTAGATGTTTTTAGAATTGAGATACTCAAGACATCGTAGAAACATTGGTTATGGTTTTTCAATAATTATTATTTGTTAAGAATTTATTGTAGTACTTTACACTATCATTATATTTAAATACCACTAAACAATAATTTCGAAAAGTTTGTTTGGATTTCATGAGTATTATTTCATTTTGTTTTAACTTACTCATAGTTTTCTCATTTTAAAAATTCAAAATATTTCGAAAAATTACACGACAACATGTATACGTATATATAATAACGTATATATTTTTTCTGGCACTATTTGAACACAAAATACTAACATATTTTGTTGGATAGATAAAATATAAGAAATTGATGTGATAATAATGAGTGCTCAAAGCGTAGGTATTTTACTAGAAAATCAGTAAAATAAGTTATTTATTAATAAATAAAATTAATAAAAAATAATTACAATAATAAAAAAATTACAATTAGGATCGAATCCGAATTTTTGGCGTAAACCGTTATAAAAATTTTACTGTTTTTTTTTTAATTAAAATACGCTTTAAACACTTACAGTACCACATAAATTTGATCCCGTTTATCTATCCAATAAAATATTTTGCTATATTAAGCTTAAATTGTGTCAAAAAAAAAAATATGCTTAAGTTTATATTTAACATAAAAAACGTCTATGTCAACTTTTCCGTGTTACACACGGTATATAGTTTATCCTAAATTAACATGTGTATGATTTATCAACGCGGACCGTTTTCAAATATAAACCATACAAGTTATGTTCCTTTTAAAAAGGTTTAAAAATGATGTCGGTACAAGTATTTGTCTTCCTTAAAGTATAACCGGTACAAGTAACGATAGAGCAATATGGTGTTGGGCGCGAAAATAATTTGGGGACGAAACATCCAGGGACAAAACGTATTTTCCAAAACGTGCGGAGCTAAGTTTTAATGTCACAGCCGAATGAAATCATATTTGGCAATAGATGAATATAAAGCAATTGATTTATAAACGTAAAATTGATAACTAGCGTTAACGAATAGTGATGTCTTTAACACCTATTCGGAATCAAGCAGTTGATTCTATCGCATCTACAATTACATGATATCTCTAACTAGACCTAGGTGATTTTAAATTCAATCATACACGTGCAACACATTATTAGATATTGGTAGTGAACAGGTGGCATTGGAAGCTATTGTTCATAATGTCGTATTTACACGAGTTGATCAAAGTTCACGCTAGTGTTCATACGGCTGTAAATATTTACAATGTATACTCTCTCTGAGGATTTTCTAATATAAAATATTAATATTGTGTCGTATCTATAACAGTATGCTATCTCTTGCTCAACGCAGTAAAGTGATTCTAAGTGTAATTGTAGAAACGTTATATTAATTAACGTTTTTGCTTTCATCTGTTGGCAAAATAGTACACCTGTTTATGTAATCAGTAACGTAAAGCAGGATTTTCTCAAAAAAATATAATATTAAGGAACGAGATTAGTAAGTTTCCGCAGAATCACGAAAATCAAGTTTAATTGAGTGTGACATGTGTTTTTATTGATGCAATTATCAAACTAAATGTCAAACGATCTGAAAAAATACATTTTAATAATTTATATCAATTTCATTTTTTCTTAAAGATACCTTGTATTCAAGAGTGTACGTAAAACCACCACAATCTGAACATTAAATGATTTATTTATTTTGCAAAAATTAATACTTTGATATTGGACATCCATGTCCACAAAGTTGAAATATTGAGTTATAGATGCTTTGTATTCTTAGTTACTTAGTAAGGAAAAATTAACATTTAAAATCGTTTCTTTCCATACACAACCCATGCTATAATAATGTTGGTATGACATTGCGCATGTAGGCGGAATTATCTTGATGACGCGTTTGGAAAGTAAACATCAGGAGTAGTCATTGTTAATATAAACACTTTTGTAATTCAATTTTTTTGTAGTTTAAAAAAATGTGATGTGCGGCATTTGAGTGCAACAGCGACAATAAATCTAAAACTACACAAACAAATTCAATTTTTTTCGATTTCCAATCAATAATGGCTCATTATTAAATGTTTGGAAACAAACCTGTTGCAGAAGTAACAAATTTAACATACACTCTGCAAGAATTTGCCTACGTCATTTTGACAATGATGCATTTTAAAGGACTTTGGTGTAAGAATTATTAAACCATTTTTAGGTGTGAATTAATTAGTACTTATTTTTATAAATAAATTTAAATAAAATATGCTCAAAACCAATGTATATGTCTGTTTTTAACACGTTTATTATACAGGGTGTTTCATAGTTGAACCACCATAAGTTAACTGCAAGTAGAGGACACTTTGATGGTTCCAAATAGCTTTGGTTTATTGGTCTAACATTATTATTAATAGAGATACAGAGTATTTTATTCATTTAGTCCAATGCTTTTGAAGGCCATAACTTTAGAACCACCCTATATATTTCTTTCATTTTTGGTAAGGATATATTACATTGATAACACAATAAGATAGTGTAATAAAAATAATTATAATCCAGGTCTGGTTTAAGAAAAATTTGCAAAATTCGATAATCTCTAAAACAACACCCTGTATATCAGAATTGTTTTAATTCAATAGATTATTTGAAGATAACAGAAAAAATAGAGCGGCACCAAAATATTTTTGAAGTGCACATCCCCTTTTACTCCTCATCTTTAAATGTCAAATTATTTATAATAATTGTTCAAAATGTCCACCATTTTGTTCTATGCATTTACGAGCTCTTTTTAAGATGTTTTGTGTTGCTCGTCTTATCATTAATGGATTTGCCCTGACAATTTCCTCATTTTCTAATAGCACTGGTAACTATTCTGCAAAAAAAAACAAAATAGTCGTCCCCTGTTAATGTACGGGATAGGACATGTGGTCCAATAAGGTGATTATCTAAAACTCCACACCAAACGTTAACCGAAAACCTATACTGTGAATGTGTTTGTCTTGTAGCAAAAGGATTTTCATAATCCCAAACATGGGAATTTTGTAGATTGTAAACCCCATCCCTTGTAAATGTGGCCTCATCAATGAATAGGCACCTCCTAACTATTCTTCTCCTAAGTATCCACCAACTAAAGTCTAATCGCGGTTCCAAATCACGTGGTTCATTTAATGCGTGGCCAATCCTTCTTGTACTGATTGTTGGGTTGTTGTCAACCATATCTGGGACAAAAGAAATTATGACACTGGAGGAGACTAATTTAGTATCACGTATAATTGTAAATTACCTTATGTATTAATGTAATGAACAAAAGGGAAATTTCTAATCGACTCTTAGTCTTAATATCTATTAAATAAAATTTAATATCTTTACTTTATCTTGTATATCATCTTCAACATTCAAGTGTTGTCTTTCACCATAATCATTGGTTGTCGCTGTAGGAAATCTACCATGTTGCCGACTGTAATCAAATACTCTTGCAAATGTCTGGTAATGAGGAGTGCGACGATTAGGAAAGCGTCTTTCATATTCCCTTACTGCTTCTCTACCATTTCCGTTATAAAAGCCATACACAAATAGTATGTCTGCATATTCTACATTTGTAAATTTATGAGTCATAATTAATTATTATTCAAAATGATCTAAATTATTTCTTGCGAAATTTACTAACAACAAACGATTAACTACCGATAACAAAGTTTTCCGTACTTCAACAGTCTACGCCTATTTGATAATTTTTCTGTTCGTTTTGAATATTAGACCTACTTGATAATTGTTAATGATTTTGACTTAAATATTTTAGTAATTGTGCACTTCGAAAAACATTTCCGTGTAACTCAATTTTTTCTGTTCTTTTGGAATAAACTATTAATTTATAAAAATTTTGATATACAGGGCGTTGTTTTGGGGATCACCAGTTTTAAATTTTTTTCTTAACCCGAACCTGGATTATAAATGTTTTTGTTGCATGATAAGATTTTGATGCTTATGTAACTTACACCTACCAAAAATGAAAGAAATCTATAGGGTGGTTCTAAAGTTATTACGTACGAAAATGTCAATGATTCATTTAAAGAACGTTGACATTAAAAGTTAAGCAGTAAAACGGGATGTGCACTTCGAAAAATATTTTGGTACCGCTTTATTTTTTCTGTTCTCTTCGAATAATCTATTGCATTTTTAAAATTCTGATGTACAGAGTGTTGTTTTGGAGATTATCGAATTTTGCAAATTTTTCTTAAACCAGACCTAGATTATAATTATTTTTATTACACTACCTTATTGTGTTATCAATGCAATATATCCATACCAAAAATGAAAGAAATATATAGGGTGGTTCTAAAGTTATGGCTTTCAAAAGCATTGGACTAAATGAATAAAACACTCTGTATCTCTGTTAATAATTATGTTAGACGAATGAACCAAAGCTATTTGGAACCACCAAAGTGTCCTCTACTTGCAGTTAACCTATGATGGTTTAACTATGAAACACCCTGAATATAAATACTCGTAGTTATTATTAATTCTAGTATAAAAGTTGCTATTATACTTATTGTAACAATGAATTTAATTACATTAAAATTAATATATTAAATTAATCTCGTATGTCAATGTCAGGCGTATGCTGCGTACGTCTACTTAATTTCATCTTAATTAAAATGCAAATTACAAATAAGCGTAAAAACGCAGAAAAATAAACGGAAAAGTAAAAGAATCGTAGAGAAGGAACTCTCCAAACGCATCATCACAAGCACATGCGCGAAGTGCGTCCTTGATTACAATGTGTCCATTTAGTGTCTAATTGTTCGATTATGGACTTTTAGCTTATATGGGAGCAGGTTTCTCAAAGAGACTATCGGTTGCACATTTTAAAAATATTTTTATATATTTATTTAGAAAAACGTAGTCAACCAAATCGTAAAATTGTGCGTACATTTGACCCGTAATTCATATCCCTAGATAAACATTATTTTGTGACGTATTAAAGGCTGAGTACGGCTCTAATAAGAACCATTTTTGATGCCCAAAGGTATTGTACAGGGCGGCCAAAAATTTCGTTTAAACTTTAGCATCACAAATACCTGTAAACTCAATTTTTCCACATGCAACTCCTTATTTTTATGTCACTAGTGTATTCTCCTTCAAAAATCCTACCAAACATGTAGTATACCTGATATAAGCAGTTTATGATTTATTCCATAAAATCCAATTTTTCTTTGTAAAGTAGATAAAGTAGGCTACGAGGATTAAGAAACAAGTTTCTTACGTTTAAATTGCTTCTGTGATCTTCTAGTGCGTGCTTTTGCAGTTGAATAAAAAAATACTTACATGTGGTACGTTTATTATGAAATCATGAATGTATAAATGGACGGCTTGATGCAGGTTTGCATGTTGACCTTTTCATGTAACTCGTGTGTCGCTGGTTAAATATTTTAGTTCTTGTAATTTTATTCTATATTGTGGACTTGGCAGGACGCAATTTGTTTTTATCTACGGAAAACTTAAATGTGTTTATAATATTATTCTTTTTAAGTATCTTTAAGGTAGAGGTTAAAAAAGAAAACCCTCTGCCTTTTAGTAATTGTTTGACGTTTGCCCCTAACAAATGGGGGCTTCTTTGGAACCTAAAACTGTCTTTTAGGCAATGTTGTCAATGAAAAAATTAAAATAAGAAACCTGTCATTCCAATTCTCGTAGTCAATTTTACAAAAAAAATGGATTTTATCGAATAAATTAAAATCTGCTAACTTCAGGTATTGATTTTTGAAGGAGAATTTACTAGTGACATAAAAAATCCATTTGAAAAAACTGAGTGTACAAGTATTTGTGATGCCAAAGTTTGAACAAAATTTTTCGGACGCCCTGTACAATATTTTCGGGCATCGAAAATGGTTCTTATTAGGGCCGTACTTAGGCTTTAAACCTCACAAAAAATTGTTATCTCTACAATAACTTCCACGCTACACTAATTTCTTTGATGTCGTACATCTATTAAAAATTTTGAAATAATGCCAATAATTTGAAAACCGCTGAAGCTAGGGATATGAATTACGGGTCAAATGTACACAAAATTTTGAGAGTTACTTGACGGAGGAAAAATATGCAGGGTGTTAAATTAATTTAAAGATTTCAAAAAATTAAATTAACAATTTTAAAAAATTGAATATTATTCTTAAGAAATGGTAAATGTGACTCTACCTTACATTCCACAATTCTTTAAATTCACATACCTAATTCAAGTCAATTTTTATTGTGGCAGCAGCACCCGGAACAGTATTTGAATTACTAGAGTTAATTAAAATTTCTCCGGATTTATTTGATAACCATCGAAGTGTTTTAATAACAAACATGCCCAACAGAAGCAATAATTGTTGAACCTGAACCTACTGATTAGTAGTGTTTTACAGCAATTTCAGATAAGTAATGATTCCTAACATATATTCAAGAGTTATGAATACTTATCAAAAGGGAATGAATTAAACGTACACCACAAGTTCGAATATGCGTTTTATAATTATATCCAATATGTTCAGATAATCGAACAAAAAGTGTCGAAAATTATATTTTTACCATATTTTAGAATGTATAAACAAATTATGCTTTATTATTATTATCTGGCTTATTATTATTTTATATTATATTACTATATTACCTATGTTTCGTGAGCATGAGATTTTGAGCAAAATGTACTCACTACCATTGTATAAATATTTGGTACTACCTTCGAAATAGAAGTTATCACAGAAATAATCTATTATTGGTACGGTTACTTTTAAATTTTACTATTAAATTGTTCATTTTTGCAAGTAAAACTACCTATATTTACCTTTGAATGCTTACGACTAAAACCAATCATATACAGTGACCGGCAAAGGGTTTGCAACAAATGGGAAAATTTTCTAATTACAAAAATTATTCCCATTTGTTGTAAACTCTTTGCCGGTTACTGTATATTCCAGATTTTGCAGCTATAGACGACAAAATGGATATACCTTTTTGGAAGTACTCATTTTTTAAAGACATTGAGAAAAATGATAACGTCAAGATACCAGAATATATGAACAATATACTAACAATGGTTGAAGAACTCAGGAATCAACTTATGTAAGAAGATTGGACTAGTTGTTCAACAAGATAAACTTTAACGATCAATCAAGGTTCTGATCCCGAATCTATTCAAAAGTCAGAAGCGGCATTAGAAGTAATCAATGACATCAATTTAACAATAACATTCTTAAATGTACCGATTCTTATGGTTTGACTCAGTTGATACATGAAGCCACGAGAGAAACCCCTATTTCTTGTACCCTACTTGATCCTATCTTCATAAATAAAAACAAATACGTCATAAACAGTGGAACTATTGAATCTGAACCTATTTCGGATCACAAACTTGTTTTTTGCAACCTTTCCATTTCTACGGTTAAATCAGGACTAAAAATACTTACTTTGAGAGACTTCAAACACTTGGACACTTTTCGTAACGATCTGCGGTCTGTTTCTTGAAATGATATATATTACATTAATAATATTGATGAAAAAGTTAAATTTTTAACTTCAAGCGTACTAAACCTTTTTGACATTCACGCGATAACTTCAATATTATTATTAACAAAAAGAAACGTGCTCTTGCTGCCTATAAATTGAACAAATCTGAGAATTGGAATTACTTTAAAAAAATGAGAAATTTTTCACTTGCAACTTTGAGGAGAGAAAAATCAGCCTACCTTGAATTTTTGAGATCACGGCATAATCTTTGGAAAGCATTAAAATTATTTAATATATCCAACAAAAATAAAACTGAGTTACCAGCTCATCCGTCCGATGTATCTAAAATTAATGACTATTTTTTATCAGTTTTTAGTAATGATGACGTAGATCAGGATTCCCTTAACTTTTACAACCGAAACAAATTTAACAACAACATTTGTTTTACTTTTAGCCTTGTTGATCAAGTACCTGTGTTTAATACTATATTGTCACTCAAATCCAATGCACCGGGCACTGATGATATTTCGCTAAACATGATTATTCAATGCATCTCTGTTATTTTGAACCACGTAACTCACTTGATGAATTGTTGTCTTGAAATTGGTTACTTTCCAGAAAAATGGAAGGAAGCGGTTGTTTGTGCTGTACCAAAAGTACATATCAGACATTCGTCCTATTAGCTTACTAGCAGTATTCTCGAAAATCCTTGAAAAAATTATTCATTCGCAAATTGAATATTAATTAAATAATAATAAAATTCTTCCTGTATGTCAATCTGGTTTTCCCAAAGGTCACAGTACAACTACTGCGCTCTTGAATTTGACGGATAATATTTTTAGAGCCATAGACAATAAGCTTGCTGTTCTTCTTATCTCACTTGATTATTCTAAAGCGTTCGACAAATTGAACCACTCTTTATTAATTGCTAAACTTGCATATTACGGTTTTGATAAAGATGCTGTGTCCTTTTTCAGTTTTTATCTGACCAATAGCACTCAAAAGGTTGGCATAAATAAAATCGAGTCATCTACTAACACAATTTCTTCTGGTGTCCCTCAAGGATCTATTTTAGGTCTATTGTTATTTATTATATATACGTCTGATATGTCAAATTGTATTAATGAATCTCAAATTTTTGCTTACGCTGACGATACCATGTTGATGTATTGTTTTAATCCGCTTGAGTATGCACTAGCTAATAACGGTACCAATGATGATCTTGATAGAGTGATAGATTACTCTTCTAAACACAATTTAAGTATTAATAATAAAAAGTCTTCAGCGATGATTTTCAGCTCACGGGTTCATCGCGAGTTTCTGAAAGAATATATTATCATTCGCATTCTAAATCAAGTTGTACCATTTTCAACTCAGAGTAAGAATTTAGGCGTCATCTTTGATGAAAATTTACGGTTTATTCAACACACAAACTGCTTAATTCCAAAGACGTATGCAAGTCTAAAACTTTATACAGTAATCGTTTTATCTTAAATTTCAAAACACGTAAAAAAATATGTGAAACCCTGGTACTTCCTATTCTTTGTTACTGCGATTTAGTTTACTATCTTTGTCTCGACTTTATTTGTAAAAGTAGAATTCAGCATGTGCAGAATAATTGTGTTAGGTTTATCTTTGGCCTAAGAAAATTTGATCATGTCTCCACTAAAATTACCGAATTGAAATGGTTAAAACTAAACTGTGTTATTGAAATACATTATCTATTTTTCGTTCACCAGTTGATCTTGACTTCAACTCCCACTTATCTTAGAAATAAGTTAATTTTCCGGTACAATATTCATGATCGTCAAACTCGATATTTGTATTTGTTAACCTTACCTCAGTACTGTACATCAGTTTTCAGACGGTCTTTCACTTACAATGCGGTCTCAATTTATAATTCAATCAAACCTTATTTTAAAGCCTTGTCCATTTTTCATTTCGTAGACACATTATAGCCTCATACTTCAGCTGTTACACTTGAGCATAGTATCATTTATCATAAATTAATTTAATTAATTAATTAATTCCTGTTTAAATAATTTTTCTTTTTCTTGTTTGTAATTAATTATTTTTAACATCTTTAGGTACCACTTTCGTTTGCTATATTAGATTAAGTGTAAGAATAGTCTTGGGCTAAACTTCGCCTTATGTATGCCTACTTATAAGGTACAACTGTAATTTGTAATAACTTAATAAAGACGATTTGAATTGAATTGAATTGAATAGTTGCCAACGTTTTGTCACATATTGAAAGAGGCTTCATCATTAAAACAAACAAAGCGAAGGTAGACAAGTAAAAATCAAGTAATCAAGTTGTAACCAAGCCAGATTAAAGACTAAAAAATGTCTGAGTGATTAGGAAAACACCTCAGTATATAAAGAAGAGAAAGCGTCACGTGTCGTTAACCTCGAAATAGAAGAGTAGGTGGAGTTAGCGATAGGAATCCACAAAGGTGAAAGTTTGAAACCTTTCTATACTCCCTCTGATTTTCTTATTGGAATAAAGGAGATTTGGTAATCAAAGCGGAATTATGAAATCTATTTTGTGACCAGTATCGAAATGATGTTCAGCCACGGCAGACTTGTAACCGTGTTTTATCCTAACACAACAGTGATGTTCCGAAATACGTGGCAACTGCGGTTACCTTGCGATAAGGTCCAATCCCGGAGAAGGTTTTTATTTTAATGACTCTGGCCGTGGAAACTTCAATTCTTACAAAAAAAGTTGTTAGATGTCTCGCTACATGGTAGGAATCATAACAATATGGCACTTTAATTTTCTCTGATGCAGAGTTTGCCTTTGTCAATATAACATTTTATGACAAATAAGTATTGTGACATCTAGTGTCACCTTGTGCTATCATAACACAGTTACAGTAACTGCTCACATTTCTGTCGACAAAGTTGCTTTAATAACATTTTGTACATTTACCTTCATCTGAAATTATAGTACATTGATAATCAATCAATCAAAAAATTACTGAACCGGTGAAAACCTGTATTATTAAATTGGAAAAATATACGTAAAAACTGTAGAAATATTATTTGAAGAAATCTCATCAAATTTTGATAAAAGTTCTGGTAAAATTATTACCAAAAAAGCGGAATAACAGAAAAGAAGGAAGTGTCTAAAGTGTAAAAAGTGAAAAACTAAAGTTGAAGAAGAAACTTGAGAAATAAAAACTAATATTAATAAAAACTATCAAATATTTAGTTATGTAAGTTTACGTTGAAACTAATTGTTGTGATATTTAAATTTAAAGTTTTTTTGTATACCTACTCGTAACTTTCTTGCTCTTTGAGAAACCGAAAACTAATAATTTCCGAAATTAATTTGTTTGGTAAGTCTTTTTGGATGTACATAATTGTATTACTCGTACTAGAGTCCTTATTACTAGAATTACCTGATTACCTGAATTCTGATTACTTTCCCACTTACCGATTTACTCACTAGTAATTCGAATTAGGTGTACAAATTCGAGGTAGTGATCATCTTTACCTCGCCCGTGAATTAGGTGAAATTTGCATTTAAAATACTCTAGTATTGTTTTATGCATATGCCATTTTCTATTTTAATTGAATTTTGCGTTTATTGTCTATTATTACAAAAATTGACCTATTTATTGTTCACAAAGAATTAAGCAAAGTCAATGTTAAACTAGCTAAGTTTAACATTTAATATCTGGAAGTCTATTCTGTACATTTCTTTCAAATTGTAGAAGTAAGTGCACAAAACCTTCAAAAATACGAGCAAGAGCAAGTGTTTGGTAACAACATTAGTGTGAGTAATCTACAGCAAACATTAAATGACTTACTTGATAATAAGTACTTTATCCTAAGTAAGTATATGCGATCAAAAACAAAAAAAACACCGCAAAATAATAAAATGAAACTAAAATATAGATCGTATTTTATTTCAGGGTTGTTGCTTCTTTGGTTGTATCTGCAATCAGAATATATGAAAATCTACTATACTTACTATAAAAAGTAATAGAAAATTTAAATTTTGTGTTTAGCGTCAACATAAAAAATTTCATACGAATTAGTTAATAAAATTAAGGTGTTCACCACATCATAAAAGAACCAATTTCTATTTGAGTCAACTTACCTATTACTTTATGCAAAAGCGTAAACTATCAATAAACATAAAAAGTATTAAACAAAGAAAAAAATTAGTTAGTTGAAGCAGGGTCAAATTTCTTAATTAAGTAACATTCAATTTCTTAAATTAAAAATAATAATTACTTAAAAATATGCAATATATTTTGAATCAATTTCAAACCAACCAAAACAATTAAAATATCACACTAACAACTTTCTCAATCAATAACATTTTGTAAATGTTGTCTACTATAGAGATTAATTTAATATTCGAAAAAAACGATCTATGTAATAATACATATGTAATACAATGTAAACTACATTAAAAGATAAGACAAAATATGTCTAGAGTGTATAAATTGAAAAAAGATTAAAAATTATAAATATAATTGGGAAAATAAAATAAAACAACCAGTTTTCTAAACAGTATGCAGGAAAAAGATTCTGTGTTATTTTAATTACACGCTTACCACGTTAGAGATTCATTAAACAATTGTCAATTAAAATTTTCATATTCAACCAAATTTGGTTATAATGGATTAAATTTGACAGTAGATTCTTATGTATTTTTTAACCCTCACTTTTCGATATCTCGAACAGTTTTCGAGATATTCTACTTTAAAGTTTGAAAATTTCAAATAAAGTTTTAGTTGTGAACCATATGTATTTTTCGACTTTGATTAAGAAAATCACTAGCATTTTACAATACCTCAATTCGAACCAAACTTACAGTATTACTGGCGTATATTAGCGGCTTTTTTAAATTATTCATAATTAAGAAAACAAATAATTTAAATCTTTTTGCAAGCAAAATATTTTTTATTAGTAAAAGGTCATAACCATTTTTTATATTTTGATTCAATAAATTAACTACCTTTGTTGTAAAAAACAGACCATGCCCTAAACATATGGAGAAGTAAAATTTACGATTAATTTTCACACAAACCCTTCTGCGGTGCGGTCAGCCAGATATTAAAATTTATTTTCCGACCGTCATTACTTTATTTATCTCTTAATTAAGATGCCATATCGTATTTTTCTCACATTTATTTCGCATGGTGTGGACGTTCTAGTTATTTTTGTTAATTTGTCTAGAAGTTGCGTTTATTTTTTATATAAAACTTATTTTTTGTTGTATATTTGAATTGAATAGTTTTTAATAAAAGATCAAATGCAGATTCAGAATATACAAATATTCCAATTAATTTATGTCTTTATTGAAATTTGACAATAGTGTTGAAATATAGTACTTCGCGTTTGAGTTTTGAATAGGAAGCATTAAAGTACCGTACGAGAGGGAATGAAATAATGACGGGTTAGTTGTGATTTATTACTAACACCTACTACCTGCCTTAATTGTTAATTATGTCCGGATGTCATATTCACGGAGTAGGAGACATGCATTTGCTTGATGCTTTGATATGTCGAGAATGGCACTGTTTACCCTCATTATACCGCTTTTATCTTTTAATCTTCAATGCAGTGATAAATTTCATTTTAGAATGTCAGATATAATGTGGCAAAAATTCATAACGCTTTTTTAAAATGTTATAATTTATAATTAAATTAAGATTGGGGTTTAATTACCTACTCTATATCAACATATAAAATACATTAACAATTCCTTTTAATTTGTTAATATTATTGGACTTAAAATTGGACTTTCAAAAGGTATTAGTAGTAGAGAAATTACTATTATTATTAATATTAATTGAGATGGCAGTTGAAATTTAAAAAATTTGGGAAACTTAATAGCACATCATGAAGTATAAAATTGCGATCAAAAACTTTTAGTTTAGAATTCGGAAAATATCTCTCTTTTCACATAAAATTTTTTCATGGAAGTTTTAACTTTTATATTTGTTGGTATACGTAAACTTGATGACAACAATAATCTGCAATAGTTTGTATTTAGAACATACTAATTTTCTTAATTGAACCATCGACGGTTATTGTTTTTGCGATCATTTTTGTACATTCAAGGTATTCTCCAATATGTATATTTGAAAGCATAACTATAAAAGATTTTATCGTTTTATCGTGAAGTCATTTCTTTTCAAAATATTCAATCAAAACATTACTATTGATTTTATTTTTGCTTTTATCGTTTGTGTTTTCCGAGAATAACGACGATATTTTAGTTACTTGCTGGATGTTATTTCTTCAAGCATCGTTTTCCAATTTCAAGTATGTGTCATTCAATTAAAATGGGTGGAGTTTATGTCGGATGTCCATCTAATCAACCAACTGTCGGCGCAATTTTAATATAAAATTTCGACAGGTTGCAAGTCAACAAATTTTAGATTCCGGTAAGTGTTTCCTCCAACTTTTTCACTGTTGATGTATGGTCATTTACCCCCAATAATGCTATTAATGCTGATATATATGCTTTAAAGATTTTTTTCCTACAACTCTTTTAAAATAATAAAAGTTTATAAAATGCAGTTCTTAATTATACTAAAAAGTTGACAAAAATAACTAGAAACAATAAAAATACAGATAGAGCAGAATCTGCTGTCTGTTACAATAAATAATCAAAGGTTTTTTAATATTATCCATTAGAAAATGTTGATATACGACAACTGAGAAAACTTAATTCACAGTTTACTACAGATTGAGCACAACTTGGATTAAAATCGTACGCAATTTCTTTGAATTTTGCATAGTGTTCAAAGTAATACAGAGCAGCTTCGATCCAGCTTCCCCATCTAGTCAAAATTGATTACAGGCGCAAAGCAACGTCTTTTAATTTTTTGCGGAAGACCTCAATTCTATTGGGAGTTTTCAAAAAAACATTTTTTTTCCGTGTTAATTAACGAATTTACCAGGGGGAATTCATTCCTAAAAACTTTGGCAACGCGATTCAAGACACGTGCTAAGCAAATTGTATGAACCACATTAAGGTAAAAACATTTGTAAGTTCTTAGCTTCTTTGTTCATATATGCAGCATCATTAGTCACTATATACATAACTTTATCGGTTGGGACTTGTCGCAGTACATACAGAAAGGCAAGTATTTTATTACAAATCTAGACACTGTTAAATTATTTTTTCCAATTCTTTAACGGTGACAAAGTATCTAACTGTTAGAAGGGTGCCATTCTAAACACCAACGATGAAGTTTACAATGTATCTTCCTATTTTGAACCACGTCTTCATATAATCTGGGAATGTGTGATCTAGATGCTGTTCGCCAGAAAACTAGAGTTTGTTTTGTATATTTCTCCATGAAAATCTTGACATATGGAACATCGACGAAATGTTGCATGACACCATTATTTTGCATAAACGTTTATTGAAATTATTGAAGGGTTCGTTTGTATTTACATAGTGCGTACATGCTGATTCAGTTGAAATTTTTTGGCAATGGTGATTTATCAATAAAATTCTAGTGGAAACAAAAGATTATTTTGAATAAGAAACGTTGTTGAAGACATAAAATGTTAGTGAAATGGTGATATTAAACAACGTATGAAACACACAAATGATTTTAATGTAGTTGCAAAAAAATTTCAGCAACTAGGTCAAAAAACAATAAAATAGAAACGAATATATGACGTTTCGGAACAATGGTGTTGCTTTTAAAACATTGCAAAAATTGGGTTATATAAAGGTATTTTATTGTTTTTTGACCTAGTTGCTAAAAATTTTTTGCAACTACATTAAAATCATTTGTTCATTTCTTACGTTGTTTATTATCACCATTTCAGTAACACTAAAAAAGATTATTTTAGTCATTAGCTTAACTTACGTTTAAGTACTATCAAAATAAAATAAATAGAGAAAAGAAAAAGATTATGTGAACGAAAAACGTCTAAAATTTTTAAAGTTTTTGATAAGGACTGAGAGAGGGAAGGAAATAATTAATTATTCGAAAAAATGCTATTTGTGGAATTATAAAAAATAACGGGAATATAAAGTGATACTGCAAAAGTAGGTTTAAATTGACCAATTCGCTCAATGCCCTACTACTAAAATCTCAACTAAAAATATAATCTACAACTACCTACTAGACTAGAAGAGTCACGTCACAGGTTGTTAACCTTGACGCTGATTGGTATGACATAGGAGAAGGGGTGGGTTAACGATGTGAATTCACAAAAGTAAAAGTTCGAAACCGCCGTCGCGATTAAAGTTATTGGGATGCTTAATGATTTCTACGCTTTCTCTGGTTTTCCTATTGAAAAAGAAAGAAGATTTGGCAATCAAAGCAAAGTTATCAAAATCCATTTTGTGATCAGTATCAAAATGATGCTCAGCCACGGCAAACTTAAAACCCTGGTTTAACCTAACACATAGATCATGTTCAAAAATACGTGTATTAATAGAGCAACTACTTTCACCTATGTACACTAAACCACAAGTATTTATTTATTTGTATGATCCGTTTTTAATATTGTATTGTGATGTAAGTGTTATGTATGGTGCCCCAGAAGATCAGTATAAAACTGTATTGTGTGGTGACAATACCGTGTGCAATTGTGTATTGGTTCGTCTTTGTAAAGCATTTGTTTTAAGGTTTAGGAAAACCACTACAACTTAAACATGCCAACCAACGAAAAAATAGTAGATTAAAGAAATAGCAAACAAATAATGGAAAAACACATAATCAGGACAGAGAAAACAAAATATTGCGTAACTTCAGATGTGCTTGAGATTAGTAAACCATAATACCACATGAACAAGGAATACGATTTTTCATACCTGGCCATGTAAATTCTCAAATATTACAGAAATTCAACGATATTTTATCAACTGATCTGGAAATACTAAGATCGCCGATCTTTGATGAAATTCCATTCAGTATTCAATAGAAAATTGATAAACTTCATAAACTTATCAGGAGGCTTAACGAGTTGGGCTCTGTCATTGCTTACTTTTTTGGGATTTTATCCCTAAACTCTCTTATATTTTCCGTACCATTTATTTTTAAAAGTTTCCAGCAATTGTCGGCAAAATTGACAACCCCTTATATTTTTCCTTAGAATCCACTCTGAACGTCAAGCTCAAAAACCAGAAACTAAGCATTTGCTTTCTTTCAGTGACTTTTGGAGATTTTAATTGATGTAAGGCAAGTTTTCGATTTAGCCTTTTTAGTTTTTCTAGCTACTTCGTATAGATGTGAGCATCACGGTCCATGCTTGAGGAAGCATTAGCTTACTGGATCCTCACAAACGGCAACTCTGCTCCACCCATACCACAAATTCAAAACAATATCTCCCGAATTGGGTGTTTCTATTGTTTTAGATATTAAATTTTTGCGTTATCGTATTCTAATCATTATAATATAGTTTATACGTAATATTAACAAATTAGAAATTGTATTATTTAATTAAAGATGTTTGTTTAAATTCAGCTAATTTATATTATACGGAACGCAACTCAATTTGTTGTGACGCCAAAAGTCGTATGTAGAAAGATGCACGCCAGGTGTTTTTTCAAATTAAGTATTCAACCTCTTCTAATTGATTATCAACTTCAGCTGCAGAAAAACTTTTTCAATTAGTTTTTTTCGGTGCCCCCCTCGCTGAATAAAAGCTAGTGCTCTCACGACGATGGATGGAGTAGCATTTCTTACTTAAGTAAAGTTTTCTCGTAATTGTTGGGCAGCCTGGCAAATACGCTCTAATAATTTGTTCCTAAGTTTTTATGGTTTCTCAAAAATAGATTGAGGTTAGGGAAGCTAGAAGGCCATGTATTACGATAACCACGGCCAATCCATTGTTTTTGTTTTATAATTTCACAAAACTTCAGAACAAATGAAGATTGACCTACCACTTTTGTGTTTTTTAGTCTTAGAATTAACCCTATTTTATGTTACTAAAATCTGAACGTAACAATAGGAAACACCCTGTACAAGTAGCTTAAATGTCATTGCAATTCTACGGTCGATGATGACGGACACCATGGATTCTCTGGCCCTCAAAACAAAAAATGGATCCCCCGTCACAGTGAACTGAATCAGCTATTCCAGCTACCTTAGCTTCATTCATATATCATGATCGCTAGAATCATTTAGCCTTTTCGAGATGATGGAAAACGACCAAATAGTGTCATCGTGCGTAGTGCCGTGGTCGAGAGGTCAACGTTTGACGTGGCCTCCGTAGAAACTTTGACACAGTCTTATCTACCTATAACCCATGTTAAAGCGGATACAGCTGCAGCTAGAATAATATTCACTTATCTTAAAAGCTCTTATTTTTTAAACTTTTGGTCCTTGAGTTAAAGAAACAAAATAATTCGTTGATAAAATGAGACCCATGTTAATCACAACATTAGGCGACATCGGAGCAAAACATTATTTTCCTGGCAATTGAACGGGGGATGCGGAAAGAATTTTAGGAACATTTACCAACTCGTTTGCCATGAATGAAATATGCATGCTGTAATTCCTTTTTTTTTGTGTAATTATGTAATTTGTTAATTACTTAAATGTTTAATAATCTAACATATTAATAAAATTATTAGGTTTATTTTAGACTGTTCTAATATAATGCCTGACTTTGCTAAAGCTTTTGACACTGTCAACCACAAATTACTTTTGTCGAAGCTGCATCGATACGGTATTAGTGTTGATTTGTTGCTATTGCTGAATTCTTATCGAAATTGCAGAACTAATTATGTTGAGTATCTAGTTTACACCTTCTGTCGTTCCTTAAGACTCAAATCCTCTTTTATTTTTGCTTTTATTAATTATATTTATATCTTGTTTTGTTTTGGAGTATTTGTTGTACGCTGACTATCTAAAAGTATTTAGAGTGGTGAAATCATTCGATGATTTAATAATTCAAGAAGATTTGAACAAACTGCATAAATGGTGTTCAGATAATTTTCTTGCCCTTCATGTAAATGTAAACATGTCTTAACCGTAAGAAATCTCTTTTGAAAAATGTATATGTAATAAATAATATTGTTTGGAGACAATCTTGGTGTTATGTGTTATGTATGTATGACAGCCAACTTCAATTTGACACACACATTTTAAATGTCACAAAAGAGTGTTATTGCATATTGAGTTTCCTTGTGAGAAATACTAAAACTTACGTCGGTGCAGAGGCATTAACGACTTTTGACTACTCGTATACACGTTCCAAGTTGAGTACCCTTATTGTACTAAATACAAATACCCGTTCAATACAGCGTTGTGAATCTCTTTTAAACCGTATGTGTAATATTGTTAATCGGCATTGTAGTAACATAGATTTATTTAGTGTTAATAAAAGGAATTAGTCTAACAATTAATGATAGGTAAATATTTCCTCTTACAAATTTTTTTTTAATAAATCAAATCAAATCAAATTTATTTGTCTTTTTAAAATAACAAAGTGATTCGGTTCTTTCACAAACTTTTTAAACTTAAAACTAAATACGAAATTTAACTAAAAAAACCTTAACAATCTTTTTTTTTTATCCATATTTGATTCCATCCATTATTAAATCGTTGTATTTGTCGTTATATCTTCCTTGTCTAATTTTCGTTCTTCTCTCCTGTACCTGGTTGTGTTTGTCTTTTTTACTATCTCTTCTTTCATCTTTCTTCCTCCACCTCTTAGCTTTTTTATATTTTTTTTCTTGCGTATCCTCCTCTTTGATAATATGCTTTCCTATCTTCTTTACCTTATTTCACTTTTTGTTCCTCTATCTCTTTCTAACATATGTACAGCATTTTATTCTCTTTTCTGTTTTCCATCTTTTCCTTCAGTTTCAATGGTCTATTTCCTGTTTGAATTATTAGGTATCCTGGTCTTTTATTATCTAATCCTAAAGTCCACCTCTTTGAATAACTAATTTCTGTTTCCCTCTTCAACCTCCCATCCCTCTCTTTTCTAAGCTTTCAGTATTTTTTTTCCTCCCCTCCATCACTTTCCTCCTCTCCAACACTTCCCTCATCTATTGTTTTCCTTCCCCTTTCTCTCCTAGTAGTAACATCCATTCCTTTTCCTCTTGTCTTATTTCCCTGCAATCCCTCTTTCATATGTATTATATTTTCCCATTCATCCCCACACAACCTGCATAATCTCTCCTCATCACTCATCCAATATTTATTTTCATTTTCTTCATTTCCCATTCTGAACCTTGCAATCATTCTTATTTCATTCATTCCTTTTCCCTCTTTTATGTACCTTGGTGTCTTGTCTGTCATTATTTTTATGTATTTCTCATTATATTTTCCTTCCTTTATTTTTTCCCTTCTTTTCTGCTTCCGTGTATCTTTATCTCTTGCAATTATTTCCTCCTCCATCTTTCTCCCCTCCTCTCTTAATCTCTTTATCTCTTCTCTTGCGTATCCCACTCTTTCATAGTATTTTCTTCTTTCTTCTTCCCCATATTTTACCTTCTGTGCCTCGATCTCTTTCCAACATTCATATAGTATTTTATTTTCCTTCCTACTTCCCATTTTTTCTTCATACCTTACTGCAATTCTTCCTGCTTGTATCCTTATTTTTTCAATTTCTAGCTCTTTTTCCACTATATACCCCAGTGTCTCCTTCTCTAGTCCTAACGTCCACCTCCAGTATTTCTCCTGTATCTTCTCCAGCTCTTGCCATTCCCTCCAACCCTAAATCTCCGCTCCATACAGTATCACATTTCTTACCAACTTTTCAAACATCCATCTCCTTTTCTCTATATGTTTACCAAATATCCTTTTCCCTAACCCCCATACTTGTCCTACTATTCTATTTCCTTTCATTTTCATCTCTTTTATATGGTTTCCATCTTTGTTATCGTATCTGATGTTGTAACCTAAGTATCTACACTTCTCTACTCTCTCTACTCTCTACAAATCATTTAAAAAAAATGTAACAATTAAAAATTATTATAAACAAATAATATGGTATGTAGTAAGAATTAATTTTCTTTTGTTTTAGTTAAGCATTGTCTTTAATTTTTAATTTTTAAAACGCATTTTTAGTTTAATTTTTTTTTGTTTTGTATGAATTATTTTTGTGGTTAGATACTTTTTTATTTGTTTTATGTATTTTTGTTTATATAGAAATTTCTTTTGTTAATTAGCAGTTGTGTATGCCAAGGACGACGATTGCTTGTGCCCTTTTTGGGCAATGAGTAAGTCATCTTACAATCCGTGTAAAAATTAAATATTTTATATTAAAGTGATTAATTTATAAACTTGTACGTTCTGTGTATGGAAGGTTGAATTTTTAATTAGAATTTACCCTCTAATTAGTATATGTACACTGTTGGGTAAATAAAATAAACAAATAATTAATTATCGATTGATTTAAAGAAGTTTGACTACGTATTTTATACACCCACACCTTGCCAAACTTCATCAACCTCTATATAAACAAAAAAAAACCACTTAGTTGGAAATTCTAAATAGTTTTGCCAATAAAATAAGCAATCAAATAAAACATAAACATACTAAACTCTCGGTGTAACTTCCTAAAAGTTCTTTAGCTTCATTTAAACACAATAAATCATTGCAAAGAAACTCAATATGATGTGCTAACGCAAACTTGTAGTAGGTAATAAACGAATTACTAAACAGACGGGTAAAAAATACAAAACCAACCAACTAGGAAATCGCTTACAAAACACGAAAAACAAAAGAATAAAATTAGTATAACTCAAGCAATAGCTTATCCATTTCAAAACAAATTGTAGACACAAGCAATAAATTATCAAACATTATCTACATCGTAACTTGCAATTAATTTATTTTGCTTAAATGTTGAAAAATTTTAGAAATAACTATAACAACTGTACTTAACCTATTGGTAATTAGGAAAGATCAGTCTATGCAATTCAATGAAATAATATTATTACCAGCAGAAGATAAAACGGCAATTAAGAGAAATGCTATAAATAATAACAAAGTAATAAATTAATTTAAAAATATTAGTAAATGTGTGTCTTACGACATGTCGTGTATAACAGGGACACGTGTGAATAGTATAAACTAAGAAAAATTTCAACAGTTAACTGTTACTTGTGTGTGTTAAAATGCAAAGCGCTATCTAAGCGATAGTTTTAATGCTTAAAACACACGTGTGTCGATAAAACCAAGATTAACTTGTACAGAAGCAGACACGCAACGAAAGAACACCTGATGCAGCATTTCGTCTAAATAAAAATTCTATTGTATGAAAGCTTGTATAAATAAAATGATTTGAAAGATTTTATACGTTGTTTGATTTAATTTATATTAAAATATTAATCGAAATATAGATACATATACTATATTACAGAAGATTAAATAATTTATTCATACAGAAAATATCTTCACTAATTAACTTTTATAAAAAACTGATTGTATTATACAACAGCCCAAAAGATAAAGATGAGAATGCGATAGCATTGCAATTTTGGTAACCGTAGGGGTTACAATAATGTTAAATAAAAAAAATGTTTAATTTAAATAGCGTTTTACAGAGGCAAGGTTTAGAAAAATTAACTCTTTAACTAATTTTGAACTTTCTTTTCTAAATAAATCGGCATTTATTCGATAAATTTGTGATAAACAATTATCTGAAAAAGGCGTTAACAAAATCAAAAAAATTTAATAAAAATTTATTGATCATGACATAAAACCTTACAAATATTAATTTGTTCAATTACATTAAGAAATTTTTGAAAAGTAAACTAGTTATGACAATTAAATCTTTTACCTTTGCAAAGGTAAAATACAGAAATTCTTCTGTTGGAATAAAAAATAAAAGTTTTATTTTCTTTACATTTGACTAGTTTTGTATGCATTTACATTTATAAAAGCATCTGTAAAAGCACATTCTGATTCTAAAAAAGTTGTTGGGTCAAGAGTAAAATCATTTCCATTAATTTAATTTCCAAATTGTTTTTTGATATTCTACCGATATGAAAAGTCAAATACAAAAGAAAAGTATAATTATTTTACCTTACAAATGTAAATTTATTATATTATAAATGTATTCTGTGTTAGTTCATTGCTTGATTTGGTTATTTATATTTACTATATTATTTCTCTTGAAGGTTTTATGCGTAGTTACTTAATCGATTTATGGGTCTGCATGTCTATTACATAAATGAGTAATCAATATAAGTAATTAAACACTTTATGGAATTGTTATACTAAACTGCTCGACCAAAGGAATTGATGAAACTATAAATAACACAAAAATGTAAACCCCAGATTCAATTTTTAATATTTATACGTTGATGTTCAGTAACGAGGTACTGAAAGTAGTATGTACCATCCATATTAAACAGTTTGAATATATACATATTTAAATATTTTGTAATGTAAATAAATGAATAAAATAAATTAACAATCTAAACTTTTTTAATTAGTTCAGAAGTTAAAGATTTTAAGATCTGAACTAAAATTCAGTTTTTCTCTTCACCTAATAAAATTCTTATGCGCCAATTCGCACCCTAGATTTCCAAAGAAATCAGCATATATTAACTTCTAGTTAGCATTTTTATTAGAATTTAAAGAAGAACGTTACATGTTTAAATTTTTGTGATGTAATTTATTTTGTAAATTTTTAAATTTCAAATGCTATATAAATTTTGGCCAGAATGTTTTGTAGTTTTTTGATTTCATTATCTGCATTTGCTTTACTCCTAACTTTGTTTTTAAATTATTTTTGTTAGGAAAACACGTAAAATTGAAATTGTCAATTAGGAAAGTCTTAGAAATATTAAATAAAATTAATAATCATGTTTAGATTTACATATACGGCTTTTTAAACTTTCAAAACCTTCAAAAATATAAGACTTGTTTAAGTGAAGCAGTATAAATTACAAAACTTTATTATTTATTCTCTTTGCTATATTTTATAAAGTATTTTATGTTTTAAGTTGGGCAGTAGTAAATCTTTCTCAACGTTACAAGTTTAACGTTAGAATTGTGCTGTTTATTTTTCAATTGAAAGCAATACTTAAGCACTTGAAGTACCAACAAAAGTTATTTTCTCAGAAAATAAGATTTACTAATAAAGCTACTTATGTACATAATCGTTTTAAGGTTATGTTATTATACAGTAAGCAATTTTCTAAATTAATACAAATCAATGAGTGATTGTTTAACTAAGCTTAACCCATTTCCGGCCAATGATGCGTAAACGCATCACCTTTCAAATGTGTATTTATTGGTACTATCACCCGAAAAAGTTTAACACAAATTATGAAAATAATATAGTATAAGGACAGTAACACTAAAGTAAAGATAAATATTATGTAAAATATTAAACATAGAAAACGAAAACAATTTGAATTTAGCAAAATTGGGATGCATCATCAGCCGATAGTTGATTTTCTGTTGTTAATTACTGGATCATGAAAATTTGTTGTTGTCTTTAAAGTGTTAATCTAAACCTATTGTAAAAGTAAAAGAAATGCATTTGTTTTGCCAATTTTAGAAAATGTATGAAAAAATAGCATCTAAACTTGATGATGCGTATACGCATCAATGGCCGGAACTATAAACTTCAATAGTATTGCAAGTCAAGTCTTGTCACGACACGCAGATTGATTTCGATGTTCATTTTGTAGCCAGTTGCATTTGTATTGCGCTACAATAAGTTAGTGTTATCGAGTGACATATTTAAAAGTGTAATAATGCCAAAATACCTTACGCATAGAGAATTAGAAATTGCTCTAGAAGAAATAGCAAATGAATTAGAAGCTGATAGAGGTAAAACGAAATTATATTTGATATTTTGGAAAGCAATATATTTGATTCCTTTAATGCAGGTAATATAGATGCTGTGTATATACCACCAGAAGTAGACGAATTAACGGACGAAGAAATATTTGAGGAAGGTTGTGAAAAGTCGAATGAAAATGTAGATATCGCAGGAACATTTGAAATTCATACGTACGATGACGATTTGAATTATGATGACTCAGATGATGAACCTTTGGCAAAAAAGTGTGCAAAATCGTCAGGAAACAATGACAAAAACCAATCTGGAAAGTAGGAGAATGCGAATATGTTCTACCCAGCGCTTTTGATGAAAAAGAAAAAGAAAATATTGCTACTCTGAAGAACGAGTTAGACGGTAAAACACCATTGGATTTATTTTTATGTTCTTTGACGAAGAAATTCTCGAAAGTATTCTTCAGTATACAAAAAATACGCTCGTGATAATAACAGGCACGACTTTATAGTTCATAAAGACGATTTGCTGAAGTTTTAGGGATCATGATTTTATCCGGATACCATACTCTACCGCAAGCTGATTTGTACTGGTCTACAGAGGCAGACAAAGGCTTACAAATTGTCAAAGATTGCATGAGTCGAAATAAATTCAGAAATATAAAGAGAAATATTCATTTATCTGACAATACCCAACTAGATAAAATGATAAATTTAGTAAACTTCGCCCATTTTTGAATTATTGAATAAAAAATTTATGCAGTTTGGTGTGTTTTCGAAGAATTTGTCTATAGACGAACAAATGGTGCCTTACTTTGGGCGACATTCATGCAAGATGTATATGAAAGGAAAACCTGTTAGGTTCGGCTTCAAGTTGTGGTGTATTTGTTCGTCTGATGGCTACCTTTATCAATTCATTCCATATGCTGGTGCTTCTACTCAAAAAGTCCACTAGGTTTAGGAGGTCAAGTAGTCGTCAATTTGTTGTCAGTTGTTAAAGAAAATGGAGCCCATAAAGTATTCTTTGATAACTTTTTTCGTCTTACAAATTAATTTCTTTGTTACATGACAAAGGATACTTTATTACTGGCACAATACGCGATAACAGGACACAAGGTTGTCCTCTTCAAACAAAGAAAGAAATCTCCAAAAAGCACGTGGCTCTTACAGCAGTACTTATGAGGAATCTACTCGTATATCACTTGTGCGTTGGAATGACAATTCTGTAGTGACGATAATCAGTAACTGTTACAATGTTCAACCCGTACAAGCAGCAAAGCGATATAATCGAAAAGAAAAAAAATATGATAATATAAATCAGCCTGCAGTAATTTGCGAATACAATAAATTCATGGGGGGAGTAGACTTACATGACAATGCTATTGCAAATTATCGTTCCAGAATCTTGGGGAAGAAATGGTGGTGGCCCTTATTTTCAAATGCGCTTGACAGTGCCATAGTGAATGCATGGAAAATTTTCAATATAATAAATGAAAAAAAAATGTCACAACTAGATTTCAAATCTTACATTGCTTACCGTCTTTTGAAAATTCAAACTGAAGCGTCTAGAAGTGGAGGATCGAGCAATATCCCCAGTGAAATAAGAACAGACGAAATTGGGCATGTCATTATTCAGGAAGCTACAAAAGCTAGAAGAAGATGCAGAGTTTGTCACAGTGCAACTATATATATGTGTAAAAAGTGTAATGTGCATGTCCACGCTAATTGTTTCGATTCATTTCATCATAAATAATGTATTTAAATTTTGTTTGCCAGATTATAGCGAGTGCTATTTTTGTAAGTCGTATTCGGCCACTGATGCGTTTACGCATCAGGTTGTTTTTCATAAACGCAAAAAAAACTTGATTTTTATGCTAGATTTATAATCAATTCTTTATTTAAAATAGAAAAAATAAATATTTTGTGTTTATAAAAGTATTTTGGTACCTTGGCCGTAAATGGGTTAATAGGTATCTGGAAAGCGCTTTAGTAATTTGTATCAAGTTGTTTACGTGCTATTTTTTCCTTTTCTTCTTTTTCACTTAAAGGAAATTTGCTGCGCTAATTATGTTGTTTACATTCTAAATTGTTATATCTCTAAAAAGCTTTTGAAATTATATAATATACTTTGTAATTATGAATATAAAAGACTAATGATAGAAGCTTTCTACAATTATAGGTTGTTATAAATAAAATATCAGTTTGAAAAATTAAATGTCTTTTTGTTAATACATCTGATCATAAACTGTTTTAATATTATTTTTAAAGAAATGCTATCCACATTTCAAAATCGTCAAATAATTTTTTTATAAACGAAGTCTTATAGTTATAATTTTGGGCAATAGTTGATTTAGTAAAACAAATGATATTTAAAGCTGGAATGATTAAAAATTAGGTTAAAAACAAAAAACTAAAATAACAATTTTTTAATATTTAAATGACAATCTCATTTATTATTTTGTAGTTGAAAGTAAAGTTAAAATAATTTCTCTCTTTAAAAATTCTCAAGCAAAATCCACAATGGAAAATAGCTGAATTAAAATAGAAAAAAAAATATAACTTATAAAAACTTAATAATTTATATACTATTATATACATAGAATGCATTATCACGTTATTTGTACATTTGCGATGAACTTCATTAGCTAAAATACGAAAACAAAGACGCAGACGAGGCTATAGTAATGTTATATCCGCGTGATGAGGGTTGCCTTCTTTTTAATAAATAGACTAATTAATTGTTAAAGGGATTGACAATTCAAATCGACGCATTGAAGCCAAAAAATAGTGTTGTTAATAAAAAAATGTTGCAAACAGTAAATTATCGTCGAGATATTAAAAAGTAAATTGAAAAGAAGGAAATTTTACACATCAATATAATCAAAGGATATGTCTTATATGCTCAAAAAAATTAATAATTTTTGTCCCATTTTGTCTTATGTTGAATTTACAAATTGAAGAGTAAGAAGTTAATAAAAAAGTTAATAAACTCCAAAGGAGGTTTAAAAACCGTCCTACATCTTCTTGGCATTGGCTAATTAAGATTGTCCAAGTTTTCTTGTGGAGAAAGATTCCACTGTTGTGAAAGAAGTTCTTGCAGATGCCATTGATTTTGTATAATAACCATATGTGGCAGCCATCTTTTCTGGAAACATGGTCAATGGGATTTAGATCTGGGGATTGAGCGGACTATGGCAAAACCTCAATTCTTGCTTCATTTAGTCCGTCAGTAACAACTCTTGCCACATGTGGACATGCATTGTCAAGCATAAGGGTTAAATTTTGGCGCAACGCTTCTGCAAGTGGTTGAACAACAAGTTTAAGACCATTCGGGATATATTACTCATTGATCTAGAAAAACGAGATCAGTTTTCCTACCATATTTTCCGTCCATATCATTACAGTATCAATTCGGTAGCTGTGACCTTCTTATTATTATTATTATATAGATGAGCAGTAGGGGGCATAGCTGATTATACTTCTGTTTACTGACAGCACTTAAATGGTCAATAGGACGATACACAAAGAAAAATTTAAGTATAGTACAATAACGATCATAATAAAATTAAACCTTATAGTTACATAATACAGGTTGACATCGATTGAATTATTGCAAAATAATAATAATAATAATATTTATTATCCAACAGACATACATTTGTCCATAGTGGAATCTCGTCTAAAACATTACAAGATTACAACCAGACACAATAAACCCATAATTATGGGAAGAGAAATTGAGATTAAAACTACTCTACAATAACATATTTTTAAGACATATTTGAAACCTTAAATAATTATTATTAAAGATATTAACATTTAGTTTGTTACATAAATAATACATAATCATTAATGGTAAGCTCTTGTGAAAATTAGAATTAGGTGTGGCATATTTGAAAATTTGTGACTTTCTGGATGATATACGTGGTACATTTATACTTAACCTACTTAACAACTCAGAATTATCTATAGTACCATGTAAGAGTTTATCTAAATAATACAGCACATGGACGTCTCTTTATGCGTTTTAATGAATCAACATTAAATTTCTGAGCAGCTGAACATAAGGATAATTCCTTTCAGGATATCTCTTATGCTTAATAAAAATAAATATTTTAAGAATTTGTGTTGAACTTTTTCTAAAGCGTCAATGTGGGTGTTATAGAATGGCCTCCAAATCATAGCACAATACTCTAAACCACTTATCAAAAAGGCATAATACAATGATTTTATGGCTTCAATATTTGTGAACTCTCTTGTATTGCGAAAAATAAATCCTAACATTTTCATCGATTTTGTTATAGCATAATATCTATGATTAACAAAAGTTAGTCGTGAATCAAAATAACGCCTAAGTCTTTAATGTAATTAGATCTAACAAGTGTTGTGTTGTTAATTTATAATTGTATACAAATTGTTTCTTACTTCTTAAAAAGGACATGACTTGACATTTAGCTACATTTAAGTTTAATTTATGTAACATACACCAACGTGAAAGTTCATTAATATTGTTTGAAGAGTTACACAATCATTTTCATCCTTGATAATATGTACTAACTTAAGGTTCTGCGTATAAATATAAGTTTATATTTATTACATTCACTACATCATTAATAAATATTAAGAACATCAGTGGTCCAAGATTAGACCCTTGTGTTACACCGCTTGTGGCATTATAGAATTTCGACCAAACACCATTAAATTCAACATACTGCCTTCTATTTGTTAACAATGAAGTAATCAGTTTAATAATATTTCTGTTAGCACCAAAATTATTAAGTTTATTGACAATAATATCATGATGTACTTGGTCAAACGCTTTACTAAAGTCTGTATAGCAGACATCTATCTGATGCCTCTCATCTAAATTGTTAGATACAAAATCAGTAAAGTTACAAAGATTTGTTGATGTTGAGCGGCATTTAATAAAACCGTGCTGTTTCACAGTGAGTTGAGATTTTACGTGATGATCTATGTATGACGCTAGGATTTGTTCAAATAATTTAACAAAATTAGGAATTATTGCAATCGGACGATAGTTACATATGTCACTAGTGACACCAGATTTAAATACCGGGCATATTTTAGAGGTTTTCCACAATTCAGGAAACTCACAGTTTTTAATAGCTAAATTATAAAGTCTGACTAATGGGATTTCAAACCATGATATGCAATCTTTCACAAGAAATGCAGGTATGTTGTGACAGCCCATAGTAAAGTTTCCTTTCATTTTTTGAACAGCTGACCGTACACCCAGAACACTAATTTTAAATGAATGTAATACATTGATGTTATCACAGGTCTCACTTTCACTTACACTTACAAGGTTAGAATCTTCTGATAGAAACACACTTTTAAAGTGAGTAGCAAACGCATTCACAATTTCATCAGTTTTACCAAGAACCAAACCATTGTACAACATTTTACCAGGAATTCTAGTACGGCGTTTCTTTGCATTCACTTAATTTCATAGCTCCTTTGCGTTTCCTTTGATGTTATGTTGCACTATGTTAATGTAATTCTAAAAAGGCTGCATATCTATAAGGTATATTTGCAATTTGTATTTTTCGCGAATTTATTACTAGGTCGTAATTTTACCTTATCATTTACATACACGTACAATTGTTATTTTTGGTCATTTTATATCATATTTCAAATACATATCTCACATTTACAATAGTGCCGTTAATATCAATGTACCGTTTTAATGTTAATTTAATTTAATGTTTGTTAGTTTGATAGTGTTAATTAATCGATAATTTTGTCTTTTTATACATATTTAATATAGTTTTATAGTATGACAAATAATCATATTATTAATTTTAATTTTAATGACAAACGGCTTCAATTTTTGATATCAAAGTAAGTATTTTATCAACTTTAT
Source organism: Abscondita cerata (assembly GCA_030710515.1). Classification (NCBI taxonomy): domain Eukaryota; kingdom Metazoa; phylum Arthropoda; class Insecta; order Coleoptera; family Lampyridae; genus Abscondita; species Abscondita cerata. Next base: position 206,849 of record JALBCR010003315.1, read on the forward strand.
GTACATCTTATATTGTTGTTCTTGGAATTGATCCTAAAAATGATCAAATTGTTAAATTTATTACATAGGCTTTGTTGTTATCTTTGTAACTTATACTTGTATTTTGTGTCTTCATTAGCGCCTGAGGAAGGAAACACTTTGTTTAATTATTTAAATATAACGTTTCCTAAACGTCGCAAGATAATCACTTGAAGTAGTTTTATTTGCCCTGTTCTCCACTAAGAAGGATTTTCTACAACTGTGTAATTCTAAAAGTCTCTGCGCAGTAGGTACTTATTTTCACGTCTCGTGCTAATAAATTTAGCGTTATACATCCGCAGATTATATTTCTTGTATTGTTTAAGGTGGATATTTTTGAGAGTGATTTTACCTATTAGTTTTTTAGAATACCAATGTGGATACCGACGCTCACTAGTCATAGTACTTGGAACATATTTATCAATAACAGAGTACAGTACATTGTAAAATATGTACAAGCTTCATTTACACACTCACAGTTTGCTAGTTGGCTCCAATCTACGTTACTGATGCCATTATAAAGTTCCTCAAGATTACATAATCGGAAATTGTAACGTAAGAAGTTATCCTGAGAATTAAAGGATGAGGATGAACAATCATTAGGTAACCAAGAGATTTTAGCTGATAGCCGAGGATGGTGTTTATCTTCATCAACTAAAGCGATAATATCTCGTGTTACATCACAACTTATATTACTAGCTGTAATAATTAAATCTAAAATTCTACCATTACTGTTTTTTATAAAGTTTGTTTGTTTTAGATTACAGTGGCAGCGAAATCGATTAAGAATGTTACATAAACGAGAATTGTAGGTTTATGTAATACCATGTCTGAAGTTCTGGAATATTAAAATCACCGGTTATAATAAATAAGTTTCTAAGACATATGTTCTCCAAATAATCGAATAAGATATCATATTGATCTACTAATAATGCCGGTGGAATGTACAAACTTGATACATTAACAATTGTTTTATGAAAAGTACATTTTACACCGAAAGAGATCCTCTGAGCTATAAGATGATTAAATAGCGATTAAAACACCATCGCCTCTCATATGTTTTCTATCTGAACGGTAGACATTATACATATCAGTAAAATATTCAGAAGAATATATATTATCTTTAAGCCAAGTTTCTGTAATTAAAATTATATCCGATGCACAAGCTAAAGCGTTAGTGTAGAATTTATTTACTTTCGTGTTCAAACCTCTCACATTTTGGTATGTTATTGTAATACTGCACATTAAATTAGAACTAGTAGTGTATTTTTGTTGGATATTTGCTCGTTTTTATAACAATTTTGGTATACCATTACGATATTTTAAAATTATATTAGTATCCCCATTTGCGACTCTTTACGAAATTCCTTACGGATACAAAATGCAAAGTTCTTTGCCGAAGAGTTAAATCACGATTTAGGCCAACTTTATGAAAATTGGCAGATTGCTTTAATTTATTGGCATTTTCAGTACTGTAGTAACATCTTGATGATTAGGTAAAACAATTTTTAGCGGACGAACTTTCTCTGCAGTTACTTTTCCAATTCTGAACACTTTAACATTTGTGAGTTCAACATCAGTCTTTAATTTCTTAATCGTATCCTCATCATTGTTAACGTTTCCTTCAGGTATGTTAAAGGCAAGAATATTATTTTCACGCTTCCTAATATCATTTACTTCATCGATGATGTCAAAGAAAGTAGAATCCTTTATTGTATTAATACCACCAGAACCTTTTAGTTCCTTAATTTCGGTCCTAAGATCCATTATAAGTTTCTTTATTTCTTTGAGATCAACATCAAATTCTAAACAGTTATTTCATGTCCATTTAATGGTAGTTTTAGATCTTAATACCCGACATTCAGCAGTTGTAATATCAACACATTTACTACTATAATTAGCATTACAAACGGAACAATTAATAAGATCCCCGGCTTCAGTTTGCTTATCGCAACATTTGCATTTTAGATTTACCATATTTCTATCTATTGTAAACAAATTTTATATCACGTTTGGTATACAACGATTGATAACACTTTATAGTTATTAAATATTCACAGTATTCGTTTTATAATTGATCTGAATGAAGTTCATAAATATTACAATTAGTTAATGGTATATTTAAACTTACTACTAAGACACACACACACTTGAGCTGCACAGTTAACATACGAAAATAAGAATAAAAAGAAACAATATTATTTCTATAGAAGATCATACAACTTTTTAAAGGTGATTAAAGATGTAACACTGACAACTTTGCTAGAAATAGAGTGTCACTGATTCTGCACACGATTGGTAAAGAAGTTTTGTCTAGTTTGTTTGTTTGTTTTATTACGTTGCAATTTAAAACTGTGACTTCTGGTGTAGTTGTTATGGCTTATCACTAATATATTTAAGTTGCACAAATAAAAATTGTTTAGTAACTTAAAAACTTCCACCATGTCACTCCATGACCTTATCATTTGCTAAGTTGGAATGTTGAGAGCTTGGAGACAAACTTCATAGCAGAGACTGTTTAGTGCAGAGCATAGCTTTGTAAACTTTCGTTGTGCTCGTTTAACCATATTCGCATCTTAATTAAAAAAAGGGCACCATATAACCGAAGCATATTCGAGTATTGGTCTTAAATAAGTTTTCGTAATCCGAATAGCGACCATTGCTCTTGAGTCCCGTTTAAGTAATGTCCTTGATTTCTCCTGGTTAATGGTGGAATCTTAAAGGGGCATCTATCTGGAGGGAAGATTAACTTCTTTTAAAAGCAGTCTGATGGTTTGGCTGTAGACTGTCACGTTATGCACTGCCGGTATCTCCAAAAATGTTTTATACAAATGGAGAAAAAGTTTATCTCCATTTCACAAAAAAAATATTCTTGATAAAAATAATCAAAAATCATACAAAATTTTTAAAACATTGGCTGGAATACAGGAAAATAAAAAAAAATTATTTTGAAGGGTACGTTGAAACTATAGTGGAAAGCAGAATGTTTGTTGAAATTGCACATTTATAGATTATTGATATTGAGTATAGTTTTTTGTGCAGTTTTTTTGGTGTTTTTGGTGTTTTGTAAGGGTAAATTATGTCACAATTGCGGAATTGTTTATTATAATATTTTTTAATTTTTATCTGGGAATATTAATAATCTACAACTGTGCATAACTTTTAACTACTTCTTAACAATTTCATTAAACGTTTTGCTCTACTACCATTCAAACCTACAGTTTTTTTTTTATTTTCTTTGTATTTCAGCCAATGGTTTAAAAATTTTGTACTTGATATAGATTTGCTAGTCATGCAGAGCATTTTATCAAGAATATATTTTTGTGAAATGTAAGATAAACAAGATAAACGTTTTCTCTAATTGTATAAAACATATGAAAAATGACAATTTTGTATTTAATCAATCATTTTTTATCTTTTTAATAACATTCTTAAAGATAAAATGTATCATAAAATATTGTTTGTAATTACAGCTTTTATGTAAAGACATTCTTTATGGTTCGTGATAAAACAATTGATTGTATTGGATTTTCATTTAATTGGGCTTTGCTTATTTAAAAGTAAATGTAATAATAATAATAATAATAATAATAATAATAATAATAATAATTAATATTATTAATAAAAAGATAAATACCTACTTCATTAACAAATTTTTGTATAATTTACAATTTTATTTTCTAAGATCTATTCCGAATGACAAAAAGATTAAAAGCTGTTTTCAAGGTTATTCGGCAGTAATCCAAAGTAATTACAAGTATTTTACTCATCAAGTATTTTGTACATTGACTATCACAAATAAAAAAGTTTAATTGGGGATACACATCATAATCTGAAACGGAATAGCGTTTAAAATAATTAAACAAATATACGGTTTAGTTCTTTTTATACGTTTTAATTTAGTACTTTACAAATGCAGTTAATAAACATAGTATTGTTTTAATAGACTGTTTAAAAACATAAGACATGCACTTCTTAATTTTAACTTAGTGTAATTGCAATCGTTAAATTTGTAAAGAAATCTACAGCAGGAATTATGTAGTTCATAATAATCAAAATGTTATAAGAGGGTAGCTGATGTGCTTGAATGTGACGTTTGCTGGTAAGTAACTGTTTGAAGTTTGGAATTTTCTTCATCAATCCCAAATCAAAAATAAAATGTGTAACACCCTGTTTCTAATTTGTTATTTTGGCGGTGTTACTGCTTCTACCCAAAAGTAGTAACAACTTGTTAATTTTAAATGAAATATCCTATATGTTACTTAATTTTTGGAATCGCAATTTCCTTACTGATAATTTTTTTTGAATAGTTCCCTGTATCTATCTACACCGGTTTTCGAGATAATAATTATTTTAGGTTATTTTTTTTTTCAAAATATGATCCCACCAAAATTTAAATTTAGCTGCTATTTGTACCCATGTAAGGCTGAAATTTTAGATGCAGTTTGTAAAAGCCTTGTGTTTAACAGCTACCTAAATGAATTAATTTTATTTTATACAGGGCGGTTTAAAAGTAATGATTTTGACGTGACATACAAAAAAGGTCAAAACTTTGTTTTTTCAAATAGAACACTGTTGAATACAAGGTTTTAGCAAACTGCATCTGATATTTCAGTCTTATATAGGTCCAAATAACATCTAAATTTAAATTTTGATGGGATCATATTTTGAAAAAAAATTACCTAAAATAATTATCATTTCGAAAACCGGTGTAGATAAGTATAGAGAACTATTTAGAAAAAATTATCCGTAAAAAATTGCAATTCTAAAAATTAAATAATATATAGGGTGTTTTATTTAAAATTAACAAGTTGTTACTACCTTTGGGTAGAAGCGGCAACACCGCCAAAATGAAAATATTTTAGAAAGATAGATTGTCTATTTATGGCAATAGCCAAATTTTCAGATTACTTCTATGTCCCGTTTTCCATAAACGTCTAACCTACCATCGACCATCAATGACCCTGTATATTCATATTATGGTATTGCAAACGTTTTGATTAAAAAAAAACTCTTACATACCAAAAAATTTATTGTAGGAACGTAATTTGATTTGATTGAATAATCATGTCAATATTTGATTTTACTAATATTACAGTTTTGTAAATATAAAGGGTGGTGCGAATTTCATTCATTCATTCAGTTTCAGTTTTTTAAACCACACAGCAAAAATGCTTTCGACAGATCATAAAAGTTAAATAAATAAATAATAAACAAATAAAAAATAGAGTTCTGTCGTTACAGGGAAAGAAACAATTGTTTGTGTGAACAACAAATAGAATTGAACTGTAACTGATATTCTGGCTAGTTGCCTTGAAGAAACTACCGTCTTTTAAATTAGTTATGTACACGTACGTAATTGGTCGTTGTAGAATAAAATAACTTTAACACAGTTAATTTAAGTACGTGTATCAGTGCACTAGCCTTGGGTCAAATGCAAAGCACACGTGATTATTAACATTACGAAATTTAATTTACACGTTCAAGATTAACTAAACTTTGATAAGTTAATTTTCTCTACTTTAGTTATTTTTCTTTATTCATAAACCTATATCCTTTAAACAACAGCAAAAAGAAAATTGCAAAACAAAGGAAACCGAAAGCGTACATGTTTGTTATATGAGCTGTTTCTAGATATCTACTTTTTAGTATTACATAATTACTTACTGTTGTTTTAATTCGTCTTAGAAGATTTTATATCAAAGTGTGTTAAATTAGAAAAAGGTTTGGCTCTTTTGCGATTTATTAAAAAATGTTATATGTTTAGTACTAAAAAGTTAAACTGTGTTTAGATGAATAAAAAATAAATTTTTGTTAATTTATTTGTCATCCTTTTCGTACCATCGTTAATTTTCTACAAATTATAAACCGTAATACTGTGCACTTGCTGGAATAGCCTAGTAAAATTTTGTGTATTATTGTTTGTTACGGTCAGTTGTTAGCAAAGTATGCCACTCAGCGGAGAGTAGGGTGTGGGTTAGGAAAATCAACGTTATTCCTAGAACCTATAGAGTAAAAACTAAAAGGTAGGGTGCCAGGTTTGAGTAACGCTGTAGAGAAGAATCTGACCCAGAACCAAAGGTCAGCAGCTAACTGTCTGCAGCAGAATATACAGCAAAAGGAAAAAAAAATCACAAAAGAATTAGACATAAACTCAGAGAAACCTTCACATAAAATTTATTCGCCCCAATACACCAATGTATTTTGATAGGTAACAGCACTCAATAGACACAGATATATTACGAATAAACACGAGCTAAAGCGGGTAACGCACAGTATTAAACATTCAGGTAACACGATAATGAGCAGAACTACACGGAATTACAAGTTAAAGTAAAGAGAATTACCCAAATATTTACCACTGCTACGCCACTGTCTCGTATATGCAATTGATTTTTTCGCGTACCTAGAATGTATGTCAATTATAGTACTGAGTAACGTTAGAGATTACATGAATTAAATGAAGACGTGTAAGGGAAGTTTTAGGACTAATTCAGTCACCGCGAAGTTTAAACGTTTGTTCAACTTGGACCTAAACTTGGAACGAGCTCGTACCGAAGAGATTCAATGGAACTAAAAACGTTTGGCTTAATTACGATTGAGGTTTAAATTCTTACACGACTTATACACCACGTAGGTATTAAATACTATTATGTATGACTAGTTAACATTCCAGGCATTATTAGGCAATTACACATTCGAGCGACAAATAATCCGCAATAAGTTCTATACGTTCGCGCCTGATAGTTGGTGTCGAGGGGTGACTTCTACTTAAGTAATAGGTCGACTGCAGGGTCACGTGCAATTAAAAAGAGATCAAAACATCTGATCTTCTACGCAGCAGTATGAGCGTTTCATTTGCTCCCAATTTTACTAGCGGTTTCTGGAAGAGCCTCCATCGTAGTCTGCAAATCTGACGAAATATTCTCATGTAGCTATTTTGGCACAGCGCTCCAAAACACATAAATAGAACAGCAATAGTCGTATAATCTGATGAAGAAACCACAGGAAAAGAGAATATGTATCCTTAACAGGGAGACATAAACCACTCTCTCTAGAATAAACATAGGGATGTTAGCGAAAGATAAACCCAGAGGGCAATCGTATACCTGATACAAAGCGTCCCCTAGCATAAAGAATGAAGGACGATGCTTATTAAACAGTTCACGTGGAGCACAATCTTTAGAGAATTTTAAAATTTGTCTTTATGTGGTATGCTATTTTTTATCTACAAAATAGAGTTTTTAAAACGTTGAAGTATTTCAGAATATCTTACCATCAGCTTGATTAACCCCATAAAGCAAGGAAATTTTTAGATGAGAGTTTATCTTCCCCTTGTAAACGGTTAATTCAAGAAAAGTTTTCCGGAAGAGTTAAAATGCAGCGGACCAACCGTGGACAGTTTCGAGTTATTAACGCCGGAAACAAATATAAAGTTATGCCCGCGAAATTGGGTTAAGGAAATGTGTACACAGGAGGAGCGTTTACACTTTGAACGTTACATGTTACTCAACTGTCAAGTCTCGTCAAAAAGTAAATATAAGAACCTTCTGAACAAATAGTTTGAAAATTAACGCAAAATTCTCTAGATTAAAAAATTCTGTTTATAAATATAAAAGTAGTATAAAATACTAACGATACCGGTATTGGTGATGATGACAGCTTAGCTGTTGAAACACGTGTCCGAGTAAAGTTTTTGGTGTTTTTCTGTTGGTTAAATAGACGCTGCAGTTGGTGTTTCTTTCCTTTGATAAAGATGGTAGTGTTCAAATACTAGGTGGATTAATCGTCTTTAATTGTTTAATATGTACGTTGTACCAGTGTTGAAAAATTATAGCTTTTTATTCAAATATTTTAATTTAAATTAAGTGTTGTAATAATTTGAAAACTTTTTACACACATATTTTAATTTTTTTTCTTCATTGTCATGACTGGCGCTTGTACCAGCCATTATATGTCGTCATGGAATGGCTGTGCTGTTATATTTTATGTTTTTATTTACCTTCTATAAATGTTAAACACTTAATTAATATTACTACATATGAATACTAAGGTGGGTAAGGGTTGGCATATATACTGATGTTCTAGGCACAATACATAACACTTACATTACAATACAATATTAAAAATGTGTCATACTAATAAATAAATAAATAAATTAGTAGTTCTGAAAATTTACGTTATAAAAAAAAAAAACTGACAGAAACTTATCGTAATTGAATTAATGTAAGTGTAATTTAAAATTACTTTTTTGTTAATGTAAATTAGGGACTTACTCTCAATTCAATGGTACTTATAATTATAATTTTTAAATTGAGAACTGATTATCTAAACTCATGTAAAACGTCTTATTTTATTATGTTGCCCGATGAAGAAAATAAGTTTTAGTGATACAAACGTTCCCGAAACGACGCTAATAAAAAATTTGAAAACTAATAAGTGGTTTTATTATATACATCTAGCCCAAAAAGAAGGATTCATCCTGAATAAGTTCTACATGTTCATACACAATTTGAAAATTAAAAAAATTTTTGGTTTTATTTTGAAAATTGTTTTGTTAGCGTATTTCTAAAAATAGAAATGTAAGTACTGAATAAGAACAATACAATGCTTTTTACCAAAACAGCGCAAAGATAAATTTAGTTGTAAAACTTCCGCAAATAAATCCTCTAGAGATTCAGCGATTTGAACTGAGCAACTATAAAGAAAAGACCCCAAGTTATAACCGCAGGCAGCTGTCAGTCGACGCCCTTACAAGTCACGCTAATTAGTGGAGGAAGTTGCTCAAATTCTGGTTAGTTAAAGTGACAAGTGATGCTAGATTGCGACTTTAAGAGATATGTTTAGGATGCGTATCGTTAAACACTTCATCAAAGGCTGTGTAAAATTACTTTACTCAGTATTTTAAATTATTTCTTAACTAAAATTCCTCCTATGTTTATTTGACTTCTTGTACTACACCAAAGCGTTGAATTTACCAATGTTAGTTGAATTAAGTTTTAGATTATATGAAGAAGTATGCAATATATTTTCAAATCATTTTCCTTTTATACCATGCAATATTGATTTTAATTGTTTTTCAACACAAGATATTTCAGCAAAAATGTATGTATTAATAACATTCTCCAAATATTTTACTAAATGCCGAAAATTTGTATTTTGTCTTTGTTTGTTTATTACAACAATTTGAGAAGATGCATTAATATTAAATTTTTTTAAGCAAAAAAGAGGCAACAACTATAATTTAAATTAAAAACTAAATTGCAGTTCTTGTTCCGTTGTTTTAAATATTTTATTAAATGCTTAGGCTTGGTTATTTGGAAATAGTGAATATTCCACAAAATATTTAAACATGAAAATACTTAAATTTCATTTTAAAACAAGGTAATATGAATTTATTACTCTCAAATCTCATCAACAGCTCTTAAACATAAATTTTTGTTGTAGTCCACAAAACGAGTCGTAATTTTATATAACCCTATTTAATTTATTTCTGTGAATTTATTAGATGATAAAATTTTGTTTGAAATACAATAGAATGAATTCAAACTGGTTAGTAAAACGCTCGTGTACATAAAGTATGGATTAAATTCTAATAGGATATTACATCTGTTTGTGACGTCATCGATATATTTTTTTAATGGATCATACATTTTTTCTTTCTTAGATTTTGCTTCCACTGCCGATTCCAAAAATGTATAATTCTTATGTCTATGTCTATATATAAATGTCTTTAATTTAGAAAATAAGAAATTGTTCACAGGGTACCTATCTATTATTGATGGAACATGTAGTAAATAGAATTCTATTTACGATCTAAATACAATAGACTTTTTTCAAGTTTTCCTAATTTCATTATTCTTTAAAAAATAAAAATATATTTGTTTACCCATAGTTTATAGCATGGTTATCAAAAGTTTCTTTTACAACTTCTTTTCACAAATGTGTTTTGTCGTGTATATATATATATATATATTGACAGTTTCAGAAAGGAATTAGTAGAAATTTTTTTAAATGAGTCGTTTTAATAACACATCTTTTATCCAAATAATCCTATAAAACGTACCTCATAAAAGAATTTATTAGATGTGACAGTATTTTATAGATAATTTATTCCACGCATAGTTTGGCCAACAACGTTTGTAGCAGACGTTTAAGTCTTTCAAGTGCAATAAAAATCTCATTATATCTTTAGAACGTCGTACACTTCAGGAAAAACAAACGACCTAATGTCTTTGCAATGGGTTTTAAAAATGATTTTCCCACACGGACGCTGTCACATGCGTGAACCGCGATAGATAAACTTCGAGTTGTGCTACGAAAAATGTAAAATGCATTTTTTAGTTTCAATTTAATGTGTAAGATAACTAATAGCCTTCATTTGTTCGGCTATTTAGTTTAACAATTTGAAATAAAAAAAATTTATAGAATTTTGGTAGCAATTGCTTTTTAATATCAGTTTACACATGTTTTTAACAATTTTGACAAGAAAGTATTTAAGATGTACTCCTAAATCACATTAAATCGTTAACAAAATTTGAAAATATTTCACGATAGTTTTTTCAGAATAATCTAGGATCAGTCAAACAAATGAATGAAAAACGATAAAAAAAAAAAATTAAATGTCTAATATTCATAGAATTGATATACAATAACTTTATTACACTAGTCCAATAAGTTAAACATGAAAAGAAGATCTGACCCGTAAGTATAGTCACTCTACATACTTTTAAAGTAGGTTAAATTTGCTACAATCCAAAACTAGGGCAAGCTCTATAAAGCCATTGTTTCAAAGATACTGTTTTTTAAAAATTAGCCATCTACAAAAAGTAAAAATTTTTCGAAAAGTTGTACTAAACTTATTTGACAAAAAAAAATAATATACATACATATCAGGAATTGTATCATTATCAAACATTGTTTTATATACCTACACACTAAAGTGCTTGTACAAACATCATGATACCTACTATAAGGATAAATTACACTTACACAAAAAAATAGTATAAATTGAGTAGGTATTGTGTTTTGGTTGTCAAATCATACCTTTCTTTTTATGTTAGATGGCCAAATTTGAACTCGCACGAAGATGGTGTTTTGATAGCTGTGATGGATATTAGGAGACGCGCCCTGTCTGTAGTTCGGTCGTCTTCATTGTCCGAGAATTTTAGCTCCACATTCGACATGGTAATACACAACTTTTCACCTCATGCCGGACAGAGGAATGAGCAGTAGAGTCCGACTTTTCTACACAAGCAGGGCTGGCATCCATAGTAGTGGGGATGAGAGTGAGTCCCTAAGGAGACATCTTTCTCCCCTAATCAGTGCGATTCAAGCTGATTCCATGCCACTTATGCACTTGGGGCAGCACCCTGTTGCATGGTGGCTTGTGGAATCTTCCGTCTGTAGCAAACGAGTGAGGATTATGCGCGTTGAAATCACTTGATGCTTGCTTCTGTCACGGTTTGAGGGGTTGGGTCTGGCCGAAAAAAGGACTCCATTTGCTCAGCAAATGGTTGAAAGCACTTGATGCCTACTTCTCAAGTGGTTCACTCTTGTTCAGGAGTGTGAGGATTTGTTTTTTTTTTGGTCAAACGGTGCTGAAGGGGTATCGCACTTGGTAAACATGTAGGTGAATAATACTGTCCTTGGTGATCGTTAGATGATTGCAGGTGGTAGTAGAGTAGTGACAGCAACCAGTTTCGCCCTTTGTGCTCTTCTCAAGGTAGACGTTAGTTTCTTCAGTACCTAAACTATTGAGAAGATTGAGCAGGTCAACATCTTTTCCTACTATGACAACCCGATCGGCTACTTTTTTTTTTGTAAGCGCTGTCATAACGATTTCTCGATCCCCATCTTCTTTGGCAACTGCCACTTCTACTCGCTCCTTCTGAAAGGCGTCACAAAAACAAATTATTGGTCGTCTCTTGTTGTTTTCATAGCCCAATACATGCTTTTGAATGTAGTGTAGTAAATGTGGAAGTGGCAACACGGCACACACACACAGCCGGGCAGGTAGACACGCTGCGGGGGTGGGGCAATCTCGATTGTAAGATTCGCCTTAATATATTACTATTAATAAAGTGTTACTCTTACAAGTCTCGCTAACTGTGTGTTAACCCAAGAACATTTTATTGGCGACTAGTATAAAAAAAGTCACCGATGGCGCTAATTAGAAGCGTCGAGCATTTTATTCCGAGTGTGGCAGATTTTACATTATATGTGGACAGATTGGAGCAACTATTACTTTGTAACGTGGTAGAAGAAGATAAGAAAGTTCCTATGTTGATTAAGCTAATTGGTCCAGAATGCTACAACATATTAAAAGATTTAGCTTCTCCTACAGTACCGAGTTCGTTACCCTACAAGGATATAATTGCGATGTTGTCGAAACATTTCGTACCACAAAAGTTAGTGATAGCTGAACGATTTGCGTTCCATAAGGCAGTTCAAAAGCAAAACCAACCAATCTCGGAATTTATAGTTGAAATTAGGAAGTTAGCAAAGGAATCTAAATTTGGAACATCCCTAGAGGAGGCGTTAAGAGATAAGTTAGTATGTGGCTTGAATAACGAGGCAATCCAGAGAAGATTACTGGGTGAAACAGATTTAACCTTTAATGGAGCATGCAAAACAGCGCTAAACATGGAGCTGGCTGAAACACAGGCAATGAAATTAAACCCTGGTGAGTGCAACAAGTTAACATAGCTTTCACAACACAAGAAGAACGTTAACGCATGGCATACAGATACACGTAGTAAGGTAAGGTATATACGATTTTTAGGGTCATATCCGAAGTCACGATGTCAAGCGCTTCAATGGAATTGTTATGTTTGTAACAAGAAAGGTCACACAACAAAATCCACATTGTGTGAGGCAGTTCACTGGTTAGACGACAGGAAGAAGACGCAGAAGAACCTAATGCAGAAGAAACCCTGTTAAGTGAAGGTAGTAATTTTTTAAATAAATTAATCTTAAGTATCGCAGAAAATGAGTTGAATTATTTAAAGCAACCGTTGTCTGTTGATTTAATAGTAGCAAATAAGAAATTGAAAATGGAATTAGATTCAGGTGCTTGTCGAATTGTAATTTCTTACAACTCTTATGTAAGTAAGTTTTCTAACTTACAATTGAAACTGATTCCATACAAATTTAAACTAGTTTCTGGAAATGAAATGGTAGCAGATGTAAAGGTTTCTGAAACCATCTATGAGTTACCATTAGTGGTTTTGGATATTGACGATTTTGTACCTCTTATGGGTCGTAATTGGCTTGACATAATCCTAATTGGCGACATAAAATTTTAGATAATAGTCGTCACAGTAGTGAATTATATACAAAATCAGGAAGTCTTGAAATGATTAAAAGTGAATTTAAAGATGTTTTTAAAAATTATAAAAATTCATGCATACGTAGTTTCGAAGCTAATATTACAATAAAAGATAATGCGACATCTTTGTTTCATAAACCTTATAGCGTACCTTTCGCTATGAAGGAGATGATAGAAAAGGAATTACATGATATGACTAATTCTGGCATTATTAAATCAATTAATCAATCGGAATGGGCAAGTCCTATAATCACAGTATTAAAAAAAATAAAAAGTTGAGAATTTGTGTTGATTTCAAATTAACTATCAATAAGGTTTTAGTTAAAGATCATTATTTTTGCATCATTAGCATGCAATAGCGTATTTACAGTTCCCGATTTAAGTTGTGCATTCCAACAAGTTAGAGTAAACGAAAATTCTCAGAAATATTTAACCATAAACACGCACGTTGGCCTATATCAATTATACAAGGTTGGCTTTTGGCATTCGGTTAATTACTTAGGACATATAATTGACGACAAAGGGATTCACCCTGACCCAATAAAAGTAGAGGTGGTTCATAACGCGCCAGAACCGAAAGATATCAAACAATTAAGAGCATATGTAGAATTATTAAGTTTCTATGGCAAATTCATTCCAAATATCAGTACAGAATTGAAACTCTTGTACAACCTGCAAAAAAAAGATACAAAATTTGTATGGTCATCTGAATGTCGTAAAGCATTTGAAAATAGTAAAAAATTATTAACTAATGATCAAGTGCTAGTACACTATGATCCCAAGCTACCCATTATAGTTAACAGCTGATGCAAGTCCGTATGGAGTAGGATCCGTTTTGAGCCATGCAATTAATGGAATTGAGAAACCGATTATGTTCGCGTCCAGTATCTTAACTGACACGCAACAACGCTACTCACATATGGAAAAATAGGCATTAGCAATCTTATTCGGTATTAAGAAATTTCATAAATTTATTTATGGTAGACAATTCTCAATAGTATCAGACCATAAACCCTTACAATTAATTTTTTGGCGTAAATAAAGACATTAATGTTTTAGCTGCAAACAGAATTCAAAGACGGCTCTTAGTTTTCTCAGGTTATAACTATACAATAAATTACGAAAAGTGTCTTAATTCAACACGCAGACGGTCTTTCTAGGTTACCATTAAAGACGACAAATGATATGGAACATGTAAACAGTATAAATTATTTCAATGACAATAATGATTTATTTTTAGCTAATATTGAAATTGCTAAAGAGACAGATCGCGATCCTATACTGGTCAAGGTAAAATATTACATTATAAACGGTTGGCCGAATAACATTAAAGACGAAAAGTTAAAAGTTTATTTCATAAAAAGAGCAGAACTATCAATGGAAGATAAATGTATTTTATGGGGATTCAAAGTTGTCATTCCTAACATTTTAAGAGATCAAATATTAAAACTATTACATAGTTCACATGCTGGTATTGTTAGAACTAAGTTATTAGCAAGATCCTTGTGTTGGTGGCCAGGAATTTCGACAGATATTGAACGCATAATGCAAACATATGAAAATTGTCAACTTTCCTGCTTACCACAACCAAAAAAAGATCTAGTTTCATGGCCAATACTTACCAATAATTGGGAAAGAGTTCACATAGATTTTTTTATATTCAATTCAAAAACATTTTTTTAAATATTTGATGTCAAAAGTAAATAGTTAGATCTGTACTTAATGTCTTGTACAACAGCACATGCTGTATTTGGTAAATTACGTTCTTGTTTTGCATTCATGGGTATACCGAGAATAATAGTAAGTGATAATGGCCCTCCATTCGACTCTAAGCAAATTACTCAATTATATAGTACGTACTATAAAAGATTCCTTAAAAAAGTACATTAAGGAAGATAAAAATAAAATAGATACTGAGTATCTAATTCAATCGTTTTTATTTTATTATCGGAACACACCAAGAACAACAACAAAATCATGTCCATCAGACTTAATTTTCAACGTTAAGCCGAAAACTCGGCTAGATCTAATATAGCCATTCTCAGTTCACACCGATAAACTCGAAACTAAATCAAAATATATCTTAAAGTTTATTGAGGATGAAAATGTATTGGTGAGAAAGGTGCACAGCAAACAGCTGCAAAAGTGGGTGAAGGCTAGAATAATAAGACAAATTAGCAAAGTTATTTACAGAGTTTTATTAACAGACACATGTAAAGAGAGAGAGCAATGCACGTAACTGATATAAAAAAATCATACTTACCGGGTTATAACAACCTCTTACTTGTAACTCCAATTCTAAGTGACAGTGTTCCCATTTCAACTGCTGTAAGTCGCGATATTGAAACGAATTCAAACTCTGTTTTGGAGAAAAGCGGTGATAATGAGAACTCTGTTACCAAAGATCTCACTACAGCTCCTGCAATAGCTAGTGAGGTGTTTAACTGTGATTCGGGGAAGACAAATATACCTGTCACGATTACAAAGAATTACACCACGAGATCTGGCAGAAATTTATGCCCTCCAAAAAATTTGATTTATAAGACCATGTCAAAAAAATAATATTATGTTCTTTTAGACGCTAAGCATATTCATTAAGTTGGGATGAAGTGTAGTGTACTAAATGTGAAAGTGGCAACACGGCACACACACACACACACACACACACACACACACACACACACACACACACACACACACACACACACACACACACAGCCGGGCAGGTAAACACGAACGTCAATTTGTAGCTGGTATAAGCTGCAGTAGCGCCGGAATTGTTCCGCTGCTTTGGTATTTTTTGGTATCATCTTTAGGATAGCCGTCAAAACGATGGAGACGTTATTCCAAAGTGGTTACGGACCCACTAAAAGTGCTTGAACTGTGTTTTTCGCTGCCAGAGTACAAAGTAGATTTTGTACTTTTGCGTATTTCTGTTCATCGAACAGAGACTTTGGGAATTAGGCCAACTTATACTTGAAGTCATCCTGTCAATCCTATACGAGTTGATTTGTAATAAACTTTGTTTTTCCATTTTATTACTAGCTTGTTGTACATTTGCCCCACAATTTCCCTCACTCTCTCCGTTCCAACTATATACGCCCAGTGACAAGTAATCCCAGAACCTGCCAGTAAACAACTACTGATAGAAATCAAACTGAAGTTATTAGTAAGATCTCAAGTGTATTTTACAGTACACTAACGAAAATAAATAAATTTTAACTGCTTGATAAATAAAACTATAAAAATAGGTGAGAACAGATTATTTGCATTTGCCCCCAAAATCTGCTTCTTACTGTTTTTGGTTACTGCAGTTTTTGAGAGAATTGCTGGGCCTACCAGCTTGGTCTGAATTGAAAACTAATTAAGTTTACTACAACTTTATATCATACAATAATTGACGTGCGATGCGTATTTTAGAAAAGATAACTTATTTTCGAAGAACTGTAACGTTGGGAACCAATTGCTGCATAAAGCTCGTCCTGGTTTCTAATTGTCTACTTTTAAAGTATGTAGAGTGACCGTAATGGTCAGACCTTCTTCACTGAGTTATTGAGGAAAAACTGAAAAAAGTCTAAAAATTCATGGTTTCTTGGGTACTCTACCGCTCGCACAGAACTTTGGGAATTGAAAATCTGATTTTTTAATGTTAGTTTAGGTCTTAACAACATATATACATACATACATATAAAGTTGATTGGTCTACACTACGAGAATAAAAACCACATAAAAAAATGAATCAATTAGATGAAAGACTAGAGTGATAGAAGCTAGAAAAATAAAACTGGAAGCTAGAGACAGTAAAAAAGCTAAATGGTTGCATTGTGGCTAAGTAACACAAAAAGATAAGTATAATTTGAAGGTATAAATGTATGTTATGAATTCTATTAGGAATAAAAGTAATTATAATTATTACTTTCCAAGTTAATGCATGGTAATTTTTAATAATATCAAGAAAATATATTTCCATATAATATCAATAATGAAACCTTAGTTTAAATAAGATGCTCCCTATTTTTGATACTCCTAACATTTTATTTATAACATTTTCTTAAAAAATGGAAAAAAAAGTATAATAACATCTAACTTCAAGTTAGTAAGCAATAAAAAATATTGATTGAATTTATTTACCTTTATAATAAATTTCTTCTATGAAACCATTTCATTATTTAACATTCTTTACCGTTATTAAAAACAATAACAAAGGAACTGTATTATTTTGAGATTTCCTTGAAAGTTTGCTAAAGTATATGTGCACATAAAATAATCACCTTTAAAATTACCGATTGAAGAAGAGGACTTCAAAGTAACTACTTTGTGGATTTAATCTTCTGACTGGAAAATTAATTATCAAACAATTAATGTGTACTTAACAGAGAAAAATGTTTTACATTTTCAGTTTCGTTTTCAAAAAGACATCATTTTAGTTGACTGCACACTGTCCTGCTTTATTGTCAACGTTGTAAAGGAATTTGTAAAGTATTTTTTTTAACACTCAAATTCGAGATAAAAATATATATTTAAATTTATGTCGTTATCTGTTTGTAAGAAATTCTAATTGTACAACTTAATTTATCTAACAATTGAATTGTTTTATAATAAATACTCGCTGCAAACAAAGAATGTATTGTGTTGAAATTCAAATCACTAATTAAAGCATTTTGTGAGAATTTGTACAAAGTTTGTAAATAGTTAATGTAAATAACCCTTATTTGTTATCAGTGTTGCTTAGTGTGTGTACTTTGGCTTACGTTTTTATAAACCGCGGTGAAATGATCAATTTAATGTTGTTTATTGTACTGCAAATCCTATTTACACTTGATGCATTTTCTAAAAAACTAATATTCTCAATTATGTGCGCCTAGATTGTGCAATTAAATGTTGATAACGAGTTTCAAAACCCATAAGGTTATTGCATTCGTGTGTTCGGGTTCAAAGGATTACATCCTTGTTTGTGTAACAATAAATGAAAAATTACCCTAAATATTTTTTTTGTTGTTGTTAAAGTTTAAGTGTCTCTTATAGTATTTTTTTTCCTTTTCTCACAGAGCAATATTAGATTTGTGTGAATATACCTTCGACGAATTTAATTGCTGCATACATCGATTAAACATTTTTAACGTAAAAGTTCTTTGCTACAACAGCAAAGTTAATTATAGCTTCGACAGCAGTTTTGGATTTTTCTACTAGACCTTAGCGGTGGAGCTAACGAGCTATGGTTTGAGAACTTCGTGCTCTTATTTTATGTACGTGGTTTCTCCATTTGTGCTCTTATTACTCATTTCTTGTTACACAACTTTTATCTAAGCTACTTGTTTACTTATCAAGCACTGTAAGCTATTGGAATCAATTTTTGTTTGTTTTATTGAAAAAACATTAACTTTGAATTTTTGAAAATCCTTTAAGTACACCTTTAGTAATTACGGTAAGGTATGTCGTAATTTCATAATTTTACTACATTTAATTAACTTAAGATTCGGTACTTAATAAATAACATTATGTTGGATATAAGCTAGGTAATGAATAAACCGCAACTACGAATTATAATTTAACATAAAGGTAATTTGCATAACAAACTATATGTTTCTCATAACCCTTAAATCAATTATTAACGTTACAATTAAATGTTAAAATATAGAGAGTAGTAAACTTTTATTTTTTTATTATATTCTCAAGATGATAGGTAAATATTTTCTCATATAAGTTCTATTTAAATGATTTATTCTTCTTTGAGGAGGGACACCAAAAAACCAGTCGTGCGACAAGTGCACATTCGTTGCACGAAACGTTGCCTGAAAAAACAAGTTAGTGGTTTTTTGGTGCCCCTCCTCAAAGAAGAACAAATCATTTAAATATATTCTCAAGCTTAACTCACTTAAGTGTTGCGTACGCATTAAATATAAAATTAACAAAGTAACATTTTTAAAAAAATACAATCATTAAAGAATGAATCCAAATTACGTGGTAGTATGAACATAAAAAAAAAAATAGAAAGAAAACAAAAAAAAGTAACAGAGATGACAACATCAATGCTATTAATGAACAACTAGTAAGTATAGGAAGTGTAGGAGTTAATCGATTTTTTACTCCTATTCTAGAATACCAACATTCTTTAATTTTCAATTACAGAATAATTAGATTCTAAAAACACTGTACGAGAATATTCTAGCACTTGTTACCGAATTAGCATAGGTACGGCGATCTCGTAGCTGTTAACATAACTTTGGGCTTGAGGACAATTTGTACAAAAAAATATGCTTAATTGTAGTAATATCGGGTTTAAGGACACAATTTCATTTTCAAGTTCTATAGTGTAACTGATTTTTAAAAAAATTTAACCTTCACATACTTCAATGTTGTTTGAAAGTGTAATCTGTCGGTAGGTACCTATTTACCAGAACGATTTCAATCAATTAAAAATACACATTTATAAATTACTGTAATCATAAAAATACAAAATTTGTTTTAGCTATTGTCAGATTTTCATTCGCTGATGTAAGTATCGCAATCTACATACTACAAATTTTTTCCCCATATAATACTAATAATAATAATAATAATGTTTATTGAATTAAATATTTTACAGAACTAATTTAAATTAAATTAAAAAAACATTTTAATTATAATAAATTTAATTCAATAGAGATAAAGATCGGCATTGCCGTCTTCACTTTTTCCTTATTTATGTAAAACTAGATACAATTATAGAAATCTATTAATATTTTAACATAATTTTGTTATCATTGAGACGCTTGGGCAAAATTTTTTGAAAGTTTATGTAAATTTTAGGCCAGTAAAGTTTTGACTAAATAGAATTATATTGTTATTAATTAGTTGTGTTGCAAAACATAAAAAGCTATTTTTCAATTTATTATCTACTAGTATGTTGCGGAATACAAAATGAGTTAAACTTCCGTAAAGCTAAATCATGTATGATGTGTTTCCTAATTAATAAGGATATTGGGGTTCTTTTGAATTTAAAATTTTAAACAGTAATTTGGCGTAAAGGAACATAGTGAGGCGTAATATATTGGTATCTTTTACTGTTATACCAAAAGCCCATACCACAATTTTGTCAAATTTGCAATTTATTTTTCATTTCACGGTTAAAAATTGTAATATACATTACTTCCATAGTCAACATGACTCAGTACAAGAGCGTTTACCAAATTCCATTTTACATCTTCTGATAACAATCTCATAAATTTTCACAAACATTTTTGTTTTATATAAGCTTTAGTACACTGTTTTATCACATGTTTATCAAAAGTTAACCGATGATCAAAATAGATGCCAAAATTTCTTGTGTAATTACTTTTCTTTATAGTTTTATTATCAACTAGTATACAGTCTTTACTTACTTTTTTAATTGTGCCACTAGTACCAACGCTCAGGATTACAGTTTTTTGCGGGTTTCACAAAGTCCATTGTTCTTTAACCAATTTAGAATGTGTTGAACATTGTTGTTTAGTTCAGCTAGAAGTAAGGTAGCCTGACTTGTAATATTCCACTGGTGTTGCGATAGAAAGTTCACCTGTAAAAATTGCAAATAGCATCGGTCCCAGTATTCTGCCTTGCAGGACTTCCATATTCGATTAATGATTTGTTGGATACGTCGTTGTCAATTTTAACAATTTGAGTCCTATTATTTAAGTAACTGTGGAACCATTCAAGTTCACTATTTTTATTCCATAATAATGCAATTTAGCAAGTAAGAGTGTGCGATGAACTATGTCAAAGGCTTCAGTCTAACAACACTAAGTATGTTATTTCATTATTGTCTGTTTCTTTCAATATCGCTAATAATTTTGAGCAATGTTAATGAAAACCGAATTAAATAGATGGCAGTACGTTATTTTGACGTATTTGATTGTTTACTATTTTTTAAAAAATTTTGGACATTGTAGGCAATATGCTGCTAGGCATGATATCTTTCATTTATATTAATCATCTCTTCAATTAAATCTCAGTTCACTTGTACAGCATCTCTTTCAAATTCATTATCTACTTTAAAATAGAAATTATTCATTATTAACTAGTATGTACATAATACCAAAACAAATTTAATAAAAAAAAAATTAAAAAAAAAAAAAAAAAAAAAAAAAAAAAAAAAAAAAAAAAAAAAAAAAAAAAAAAAAAAAAAAAAAAAAAAAAAAAAAAAAAAAAAAAAAAAAAAAAAAAAAAAAAAAAAAAAAAAAAAAAAAAAAAAAAAAAAAAAAAAAATAAAAAAAAAAAAAAAAAAAAAAAAAAAAAAAAAAAAAAAAAAAAAAAAAAAAAAAAAAAAAAAAAAAAAAAAAAAAAAAAAAAAAAAAAAAAAAAAAAAAAAAAAAAAAAAAAAAAAAAAAAAAAAAAAAAAAAAAAAAAAAAAAAAAAATGTTTTTTCTTTGGTAAACTCCAGTAGCCAGTCAAAAGCTTCCAACTAAGGGGCGTATGTTATAATATGAGCTATATTTAAATTAGTATTACAAAATTTATTGTGAGAATTAATATTATTTAGTTGTTTGTTTGATGCTATCAGATTGCCACACAAGAAACTTTTTTATTTCTCAAGAGTCCAATACTTTTGGAGAAACCAATTCAATGATTTACCACTTTATTTATTGGTTCAATTATCGGAAATTGGATTAAAACTTTTTTAATCATATACTATTTACCGAGAGCTGTCAATATTAACTTCCTAGACAAATAAATGCATTTAATAAACATTCGTAAAAAATAATAACTAAAAAACTACGCCAACTAAACACTATTAACTATGCTATTGTTAATTAATAAATCGCAAAATAAAAGACATTGTTCTTTTGTAACCTAAATTCAAAAATCAGTATCAACTCTAGCAACTACAAATAAAAGGTACGAACTTAAAATAAAAAACAACGATGACTTAAAGCTTGTATTAATAACTGGTGTTCTAACTTCTATATTACCCGTAATTTTAAGAGTTTTGTTGTCCATAAACACGGTAAATAAGAACGAGATTCCGCTTAGATTTGAAGATTTTAAAAATTGATATATCCCATATCCTTTAATTTTTAATTATTTTTAAGTTACTGATGTACAGCAGATAGTCAGAATCATAAACCTTCTGGGATTATAAAGGGATATAAAAATACACTTTTAAAAAAAAAAGAATATATATATACATATATAAAAAAAAAACATTTTTAAATTTTTTAAAAAAATTAAAAAAAAAAAAAAAAAAAAAAAAAATATTATAAAAAAATATATTTTAAAAAAAAAATAAAAAATAAAAAAATATATAAAAAAAAAAAAAAAATAAAAAAAAAAAAAAAAAATATTTAAAATTTTTTATTTTTTTTCAAATTTTTTTTTTTTTTTTTTTTTTTTTATTTTTTATATATTTTTTTTTTTATTTTTTTAAAATTATTTTTTTTTTAATAAAAAAATTTTTTTTTTTAAAAAAAAAATTTTTATTTAAAAAAAAAAATTTTTTTTTTTTTTAAAATAAAAAAAATTTTTTTTTATTTTTTTTTTTTTTTAAAAAAAAAAAAAAAATATTTTTTTTTTTTTAAAAAAAAAAATAAAAAAAATATTTATTTTTTTTTATTATTTTTTAATGAAAAAAAAAAAAAAATGATGGAAAAAAAATTATTTAAAAAAAAAAATAAATAAAAAAAAAAATAATGATTTATGGAATTGGGTTTAAATAAATTGACTTGTCCTTTGCAGAACCGCAATCCTCCATTGCAATCAAACTATTTTGTAGTAAAGTGCGATCCCTGGTGAGAAGATGGAAAAATATATTGAAATTATAGGTGAAAAAAAATTGAATTTTTCGACTAAGTCTTTCTCGGATACATCAATGAAAATAGTACCAACACCTGCGTCGGCGCTCTGTGATTTAGTTTATAATCTCCGTAAATTCTTTTCTAATAATTACCAAAACCAATAATATAAATCTTCTATGTAATAGTTGTGAATTTGTTATATTTCATTCATATTGAAAAAATATTAACTTAAGTAATTCGATTTTAATAATCCAAATTGTATTTATTGTGGCCTTATTGCTGCATACAGGCGTGTGAACTTGAATTATCGCTTGACCTCGTTTATTGATAGAAATATTTATTTATACAAATCTTTGTTCATGAAACACTAACCTCTGTTCTCTATTATTTTCCTTACCGTGATCTTTTTACCCTATTTGTGTTGTATAAAGTCGCTTTGATTGACCCCTTTAGCGTGAAATTTGTAGACCAGAGACGCAAATCTGAAGGTGAGACTAACTTATTAATAAAGTACGTCAATGGCAACCCAGTGATTACGAAGTCTGATACTTCTCGGAATTCAAAAAACTAGAAACTAATAACTAAAAATTTATTTTCAAAATGTAGGCGGTATGAGAAGCAAGCTTAAAGAATTACATAAATCTGTTAATTGTTGTGATTATCATGTTTTGATTCTAGTTGAAACGTGGCTCGATAGTTATATTAGTGATGCTGAACTGAAAATATCAAATTTTAATATTTTTAGACTTGATAGATCTGCTTAATCAAGCTCTAAACTTAAAGGTGGTGGTGTCTTGATTGCTACAAATAAATTCTTAAGTTGTACCTTATTAGAATCATTTTATTCAAATATTGAACATATTTTTTAATAAATTGAAAATGAATTAGTTATTGGAGCAGCTTATATTCCACCTCATTCACAATTCTCTTGTTACAGTGATCACTCATTAGCTATTGATGAAATATGTTTACTCAATCCTAATCTTGATTTTATATTTTGTGGTGATTATAATCTGCCTACTGCAAAATGGGAACCTTGTAACAAAAATCGTAATTTGTTATTAAGTAATAATAACTGTCAACGTGCTCAGTCCTTAGCTGACTGCTTTAGTTTTAACTTATTAAAACAAAGAAATAGCATACCTAATAAACAGGGTGTCCTGCTTGACTTAGTATTCTCAAATTTGGAATTGCTAAATATAGAATCTGCTGATGATTTATTGTTTGAAAATAGTTTTCATCATATAGCCTATACTTTTTCCGCTTCCGTTTCTCCACTTACTGGTACACTTTATACAGAATATGTTTTCTATGATTTCAAGTCTGCAAACTACTCCACTATTAACTACTATTTATCAGCAGTAAATTGGTTTGATGTTTTGTCAAAACTTGGCGTTGATATCATGGTGGAAGAATTTTACAATATATTAAATCTCGTTTTACATAAATTTATTCCTAAACGAATAAAAACACTGTCAACTTATCCCAAATGGTTTAATAGAACACTTATTTATCTTGTTAAAGCAAAAAAGCAAGCACATTGCGCATTTAAAATTAGTGGTTTGCTTGAGGATTACAATAAATTTCAATCATTAAGATTTGAATGCAAAAATTAAGCGCTTCCTTTATAGTGAATATATTAGAAAATGTGAAAATAATATCAAAGTTAACTATAAAAGGTTTTGGTCATTGGTAAATGAGAGTAAAAACATTTATGGCTTTCCTAAACCATTGTTTTACAATAATAAGTATAGTAATTCAGGCGAAACGAGTGTTGATTTATTCGCTGATCATTTTAGTAGTGTTTATGGTAATTGTAATAAATCGGAGGCAACCTTTCCTTATGATGGATCCATCTGTGTAAACTCAATTAGTATTTC
Organism: Abscondita cerata; assembly: GCA_030710515.1. NCBI lineage: Eukaryota > Metazoa > Arthropoda > Insecta > Coleoptera > Lampyridae > Abscondita > Abscondita cerata. Next base: position 231,826 of record JALBCR010003315.1, read on the forward strand.
TATGTCTGATATTTTTAATAACTTGAATTGTGTATCTTTATATTCACTCACTGTTCCTTTATCAATTTTATTTAGTAAATCCTTAAGCACCGGAGTTTATTCTACTTGCTGGAAATACTCTTATATAAACCCGTTACATAAGAGTGGTACAAGAGAAGACTTATCTAATTATAGAGAAATTACGGTTCAGTCAACTATACCTAAGATTCTAGACCAGTTAGTTTCAAAAGTTTTAATGTGGAAATGCAAACGAGTGATATGTGAGGAACAGCATGGTTTTCTTAAAGGTAGATCTACTATCACAAATTTGATGACATTTCAAATATACTTGCTGGAAGCTATGGAAAAGGGTTATCAAGTTGATGCTGTTTATACCGATTTCACAAAAGCCTTTGTTCAGGTTAATCATTATGTTCTATTAAAGAAACTAGAAAGTCTAGGATTTAGTGACCTTGTTAATAAATGGTTAAGTAGTTTTTGTGTGAACGTATACAACATGTAAAAATTGGTAATTATTTATCCAAAGCTATACATGTGACGTCTGGTGTTCCCCAAGGATCCCATTGTGGTCCAATTTTATTTTGCTTTTATTAATGATTTAAGTAAAGTTATCAAACATTCTTCTTTTCTAATTTTTGCTGATGATTTCAAATTATTTACTACAATAAAAATAATTTTGATCGAGTTCAACTGCAAAATGATCTTAATAACTTATGGGAATGGTGTTGTTCAAATTATCTTGAACTCAATTTAAAAAATGTGGTAGTATTTCGTTTAGGAGAAAAAAATAATTGAACCTAAATACTACCTTCATGGTTATGAGCTTCGTTCAGTATGTGAAATAAATGATCTAGGAGTTATATTTGATAATCGATTAACGTTTCTTCCTCATATTAATGATATCACAGCTAAAGCATTTAGGACACTAGGTTTTATTTATCGATTTTCTAAACCTTTTAGTATTGTTACTCTTAAAACTTTGTATATATCGTTGGTTAGAAGTCAACTTGAATATGCTTCTCAGATATGGTGTCCTAAATACAACAGTAATAGTTGCTTGCTCGAGAAGGTCCAAAATAAATTTTTATTAATGATTTCTTTTAAACTCAGTATTCCTCGTATAGAGTATAGTCATTCTCAAATGATATCATTAGTCAAATTGTACTCGCTTCATAATCGGAGAATATTTTTAGATTTGTGCTTTAGATACAAATTGATAAATGGGCTAACTGATAGTAGATTCTTACTGTCAAAAATAAATTTTAATTTCTGTTTCTTTCCGCCTAGTCGTGTTACTTCAAGACTGCTATTTAGATCTGACTTTTATTCAACAAACTATGGTGCTCATAATTGCATAACACGATTTATGAAATATTCTAACAAATTGGCGTTCGACCCTAATTTTGAACTTTTTGCAATAATTTATTTAGTTTTAAAAAGAATTTATTACGTATTAAATACATTTACTAAATTTCATTAACTATTAACAATTTTTGGCTAAATTATGAATGACATTATTCTTATGAATTTTTTTCTGTTTTTAAGATACCTTTTTTTAAATATTTTGAAATGCATACTGTTTTTAGCGGTACATACACACTTTATAAAAGTTGATGTCAAACTTTATATTAATATTTTTCAATATAATTTTACAATTTTATAAATGCAAATTATTGCCGTAAAAAATGCTTTAAACAGCAGTAAAATAGACTTTAAATACATATAAAATTTAAAAGTGTAGTAAATGTTATCTCTTTGCACACCCGCAAAAACTTATATTTTTCAATTAATTTATTGATTAACTCTCTATAGTAATTTTTAATGCTTTATTGTTTCTAAAATGTAAATGTTAATTTTTTCGCTTTCTTTAATGGCACGAAAATTTTACTTCAATATCATTTTATTATTGGAATTGATGATAGTATTAGGAAAAATGTATACTGTTAGAGATCGTATCTTTTATGTACTTCATTTTGTGTTCAGTTCTCTTTTTTTATGTCTTTAGGACAATTACAAACTTCCGAAGGTGACATTCCAAAATACTTTTTTCTAATTCTGACATGTAAAGTGACATTTTTCGTAATCAAAGTAAGTGTTGAAACCATCTACTTTTTGTAACTACTTTTTGTAACTAGTTAGGAAAGTAGAAAATTAGTTGGTATTCCTCAAACCATGTTTACTGTTTGAGGTTACATGGATAACATCCGTTTAGCTCTTTTAAATTTATATATACAATATACACAATGGGAATATGTTAATATGATACTGAATTAAGCACGTTTACTTTGCTTTTGTCAAAATTAGAAAAAATCGTGTATGTAACTCGTAACGAAACATGATTTTTTAACTCATGTGATATTGCGGGACCTCACTTCGCTCGTCCCGCAATTACCACATTCGTTACAAAAAATCATGCTTTTCGTCACTGATTACACAAATACCTATTCTATTAACAAAAGAATTAATGTAAATACATTATGTTATCGAGACATAAAAAAAGACCTCATGCCGTTATCCATAACGACAAGGTTTTCCAAAGTAATTATTATAATTATATTATTGGTTTAGGCTTTCGCAGTCTGTTGGTAATAATTGTCTATATAGAAGTTTAATCGCCGTTGAAGAAATTTTTTTCTAACGTTTCGCTAACACGAGTGGTCAGCTTCATCAGATTTCAGTTCATTTTTCGCTGTTCGATGTACCTTCACTACGAAACTTTAAGAAGAAATTCCAAGATGACGTGAATCTAGCCGACACTAGTTCACAAAAATGTTCAAAATTTATTTCCAAAAAACTAACTTAAGACCTTATTGGCCATTGTTTATTGTGCCAATTTTAAACAAGATAAACCATGACACTTAACCACAACCTACATTAGAAGGATAGAACCGTCACGACAATCAAATATGAGCTATTATAATTGTTATCTTACAGGTGTATGTTAACGTTAACAGTACAATTCGTGTTGTTAAAGTACACTTCTTTATTAGCACTAAAATCTACTTCTTTGTTCTGTTCCACAATCGCGATTTCTGATTAACATTTGTAGAACTGCTACTCCCATCTCCACAAAATCCTTTATTAGCAGTGAAAGCTACTGCCTTGTTCCGTTACACAATCACGATTTCATGGTTTACATTTTTGTAGAACTGTTACATTCATCTCCAAGAATTTTTTAAGCAATACTAACTTTATTCTGCAGAGAATCTTCTACATATCCTTCAACGACAGCATTACTCTTCCAGCCACCAAATCGCTTCAGAGTTTTTACATCGAAACCACAGACAGACAACGAAGTAGCAGCCAATCTCCGAAACGCGTATCCGGTATACAGTTCGGAGTTTTTTAACTTATAAAATTTTGCTGTCAATTGTGGCATCTTTTTAAAACTGTTAATGCTAATGGGTTGTATCGTACATTTTTGATTTCAATAGCAAAGAAATAGTCTTCCTGTGGTCACTTTCTCTGGGCGTAAATTGATCTATGTCCGATATAAATTAATAGGGTTAATTCCAAATCCAGTGGACAACATAGTAAATGACCGTTTCTTATGGGTCTTCGTGTAGGGAACAAGGATCAGGAGAAAATCGCCTTTGTCTTCTATATTGGTGATACACATTTTTAATAATTCATCACATCTACAGCAGCTAGCGATTGCGACAACAGCTACAAGCTACACAAAATATGCAAAAATTTAAAACTTTAATGACATACGTCAAAATGTGTACGTACTTTTACTAATAAAAACGTGTCATTAGACGAGTTAAGAAGAAACTTATCGATTTCATCTTTTGAAAAAATTAATGATTTTTTTTGCTTCGTATCCAACATGTTTCTGTTTCAAGAATGCAGTTATTTTGCAGTACCTCCCTATGTCTATATTTTTATGTAAATTTAGCGCAGCTTTCAGCATTGAGTACTTTGCCCAAAGAGAAGACTACTTATATGTTTGGGACTATAAAATACAACATGTATTAATGCATAACATACCCATACAGTACATGAGTTACCTCTTGAACAAAATATGCCAATAAAACCTCTTCCGCGTTGACAGAGTTCTTCGTTTTCCACTTGACAAATAGATCATATTCTTTTTGGTTAATATATTTGGACCGGAAGCAAACTGGATATTGCGGCTTCCACGACCAATTGGATATTTTTTGGAAAAAATCCATTTTTATTAATTTCGAGAAAATTAGGGTAAAACAATGAGACTGTTTATTTTACAACTATAGCAACCATAAGTCACTACGAAAACTGATACATAGAACCATAGAGTCGGATTCACCGGGTTTTAGGTATGACTCATCGCTACAAATTGTATGGATCAATCCAGGCTCGTATGTCGTAACTAATAAATAATTCCTACTGTAAATTTTTGTGTAATCTGTCAATTCAGTTTGATCAGCTGTTTCAAACTAATTCAAATAATCATAAATTTGTTGTTTTCGACCAGAAATTTTCTGATTTTCTCTTCATTTTTTTAAATTGTGTCATTGAATAAAGGTTGTGGGAAGTTCTAATAATTATAATTTATTTATATATTTGTACAGTTGGAAATGTTACATTAATGTATGCGAACAAGATGTCCACGTATAAAACTTCTTAAAATAATTTTACTTTAGTGTTAAATGCAACGTTTAGTTTTGAGGTACCTATTTAACTGAAATTTAACAATTATTTGATTTAAATACAGTTTTATCTACTCAGAGTGGTTACTGTATTGTGACGCAAAATCAATCAACGTTAATAAAACTAATTAAAAAGGATCCGATCTAATCAGATTCATCTACCCCATATTCCAAACTTGAACTTTGATTACAACCTATACTAATAATTAAGGGTTCCACAAGTTCAAACCGCTGCTCAATATCCCACCACTTCTTCATTTCTTTTCAGCATGTTGAATGCATTTCGTCCAATATGTACCATCTATTCTTTCGAGGGATTGTTTCCACACTTCTCGTACATGTTCATCGGTGTACTGTGAATTCAACTCTCCAACTTTTTTATTATAGTACTCCTTGCAATTAGCCCAAATTAATTCGATTGGGTTAAATTGGCAATGATACGGAGGTAATCTTAGTATCTTATGGCCGTTTCTAAGTGCAAGCTTAATAAATTTTCGGTTTTGGATTTTCGTTAACTAATTGTAAAAGTTCTCGTTTTAACATTTTTTGATCATGCATTACATTATGCTTTAATAAAATGTACACAAATCATGTTTGGTCGAGGAAGCATTGGGTATTTTTTCTTTTAGTGTTGAATGGTAACTGGCGTTGTCTAATATAATTAAACTAGGTTTTGTTAAATTTGGTATCAAATCATTTTCAAACCATTCTCATGTCACCATGATAATCTTCTTTGGGGATTTAGATGAAAATAGAAGTGAAGCATTAGAAATAAAGCCGTTCCAGTTTCCTGCATGTACAACAATAAACCTAAAACCAAATTTTAATTTATTACTTGTAAGTATAAAATCAGGGTCAAACATTTTGCCTTCTCCAAGTGGCTTTTTCTTTATGCTTTGTTTAGAAGCATCATGTCAACTCCTTTTGGTGAACCTCTACTAAATATCCAAGTTTCATCCATATATACAGGGTCATACAATGCAAGATCCTTCTCAGTAAAATATTCTCGTAAAAATCTAACACGACTTGCTGAAATGTGGTTTTGTTCAAATAAACCACGTCTGCCATCATCAAGTTTAAAGGAAAATCCAATATTATGTAAGAGTCCACTTTTGCTAAAGTTGAATACACCAGCGGTAGCAATTTCATGTTGCAATGTTGCAACAGTAACATGTTGCCCTATATTATTCATAATTACTTATAAAAAAAACTAATTTGAGCAATACTTACGATTATTATGCATATTATAAATTGTACATTTAACCACATCTTTCACGAAGTTATCAACGTCACAAGACTTTGACTTCCTACGTTTTTGTTTTGGCACTACAGGTTCTTCGTTCTCCTTCACTTCATTTCTTTTTTAATCGAAGATACAGTATTTATGTTAACGCCACATGCTTCTGCAGTTCGCTAATAAATGAAGCCGTAAGATGAAATAGTATTTTTAATTCATAAAATACCTGCATAACTGACGTGAAAGGCAACAATACAGCATAATGACTGCTTCGGTTTCCAATTTCTTTGGCATTGCAACTATTCCTATGCTATCATAATAATCATTAATTTATTATTAATACCATGTACTTACTTAATCTGCCTCGATATAATAATTGATTAGTATTGAAAAATACTGATTTGAATAAAGGAAAATTAAAAATTCGAAAACGGTGTGGCAACTTGAAGTACGAATGTAAGGTTATGACAATGTAAACAAAGAAAATTATTCGACGTACGTTTTCTTGTTTGCACATAAAATAAACGGCACGACATACGTTTCTCAATTGCATTTTGCTGATATTTTGATTTACAGAAACAGAAAACTGTGTCACGTCGATTATCATAGTTTACTGCAATGAGTCATACCTAAAACCCGGTGAATCCGACTATACTAATGTTACAGACGAATGCTTACTTAAATTTTTTGGATTTTTGTAGTTCCCACGCTAGTCTCCAGTTACAGACCCCTAAGTTTAACTTTCTCTCTAGGTAAAATCCTTGAAAAAAATGGTTAGCAACAGGATCATGTGGCACTTAGAAAGGAATCGTCTCCTTGTTGATCATCAATCTGGTTTTAGGAAACACAAATCGATTTTAGACCAACTCGTTCAGCTAGAGAGAACAATATTAGACTTTTTACAAAGTAGAAAACACGCAGTCGCGGTGTTCTTTAACCTGGAAAAGGCGTACCATTCTGCATGGCGATACCGGATAATACTTCACTAGTGAGATTTAAAGGATGTCCTAAAATCTGTTTGTTCCTTTCTGAACGATAGACCTTTCAGAGTGCGAGTCGGCGATGTGCTTTCTAGTAGAAAAATCCTAGAAAAAGGAGTTCTGTAGAGCTCTGAAGTCTCAGCGTGACCCTTTGCGATTGCGGTTGTTACACCAATTACAAACTTGAAGATGAAGTACGCAGTACAACGAATGCTCAAAATAACTAACATTAAGAGGGTAATTTAGAATTGGTCTCTACTTACCTTTACAAAGATTAAATGTTCCTCAATTCGAGTCATAGTCGGGATTGCCAGGCGCCACCTTGACCCTAGCAGCACAAGTTCTAGAATCTATGTACGTTCTAGCTATTATCTTAATTGAAAACTAGGCTTTCCTAGTTTAGTAGAATTTTAGCTTGAACCTAGCGATGTTAACGAGAATATTATGAACTTGGAAGTATTTGTCAGAATCGAGTTAAATTCTAGCTTAGTTATCGAGAATGTTATGAACGAGAAGTATTAGCCATAATCGAGATGGATTCTAGGGTAGTTTTCAGAATACCATGAACTTAAAAGTATTTGTTATAAACGAGTTGGATTCTATCTATAAATTTAGATAGTTATACTAGCTGTTTGTGCAAGGTTAAGTTATAGCTCGTATTTAACTAGAAAATAAAATTAAATATGAAAGTAGCGCTTGAGATTAACTTCTTGATTCACAAGTACACTTCCTCAAAATTATTTATTATTCTTCTTGAAACTAGGACATGAAGGGCCATGGTTGTTCGCCCTTCATGTCGTAGTATTTAAGAAGAATAATGGATAATTTTTTGAGGAAGGTGTACTTTTAGTTGAATCTAGAAAATAAAATTTTAGTAAAACATGCAACAACATGGAAAGGAAAGATTAAAAAGTAACCCCGCTATGCTGCGTTGAATATTATAGGAGAGACCCGCATGAGTTCACGTTCGAGAACCTTCCCTATTGTTTTTTATTAAACTGCCATTTCAAAAATACAAAAACAGATTTAATTAATATGTTGTTCTAAAAAACAACTAATTTGACCGATATGACAACAGCCACTTTTTTTATTTTAATTGTAATGTTTATCGGTGTTAAGGTACCTACTTTTATTATTAATTACTATACATTATACATATAATTATTTTACTATAAATTACAATTCATAGTATAAAGTATAAATTACAAGAGATTGTTGTAATGCCCAACGAAAGTTGATTTATAATTTTCTTTACATTGAAGAAAAACTTCTACTGCGAAATAAAATTAAATGTGGGATATGTGGGGTTTAGTGCGTTTTAATATTAAAAGGTAAGTACTATTTATATACTTTTACTTTAATTCATTTAATAACATGGAATATGTGTAAATATTTTTATTCATTATTTTTGACTGAAATTTTTACATAACATTGTACCGACCTTTAAGAAGTGTAGCATAAGCCCTTATTAAAAGTACCCTTTCATTAAAGATTTACAGAATATCAATGATGTTATTTATGTTTATAAACAAGTGTTTATTATTATAAATAATATAAATGTATAACGTGGTTATTGAGTGATACCACTGGTGATACATTGTTTTGAGTTGGTTAACAAAATAACATTCATAAAACTTGATCTACTTTTATTGAATTTATCAGTTTAAAATATTTTTTGTACCTGTACTACATATTTCTTCTTCAGTCAACGCTTATTTCATGGAAATTTCCATTTATGCAGTAACGGTTCTAGGGGCAAGGCTTTGTTATTTTTAAGTACAATAAACGCAGGTATAGTATAAGTCTTTAAACTTAACTGTTTCAGTTTCAGATTAGTGCTTTATTTCGCTACGATATGAATAACAAGTTTCCGTTTCTTTTCAACATGTGTAATTTACAAGAACGTATATCTGTTACCTGCATTACCTGGAATACCCTTGTCATTTTTTGTAATTTATGGTTTGTGGTAGGTGTAAGAAAACTTCGTTTTGGATGTTTCCATTTCTTTTTAACTCTTTGAATATGTTACTACAAATGCTTTAAACATTTACTGTAGTGATTAGTTCAAATAACAAATTTACGTTCCTACTTTACTTATTGTATATTGCACATGTTGAAAAGAAACGGAAACTTCTTATTCATCGTAGTGAAGTAAAGCGCTAATCCGAAACTGAAAAAGTTTAGTTTTACCCACTCTTAGTTGAGAATAACTAGTTTTTCAAACACACTTTTGCAGTTACATCGTTTAATTTTTTATTCAAACAAAACTTTGATCAAGTTGCTTGTGCTATTTTACTGTTTATAAGGTTTTTACCGTTGGTGGTTTATTATAAAAGGTAAATAATTATATCATTAATAGCTTTATGTTACATATTTCTTTTTTAAATTTATACAGAGATAGAGGGTATAGTGATTTGTAAATCTTGAACTGGTTTTATTCTCACTTCTAATGCAATACGAGTTCTTACTTCACTAAAATACTTTTATATAGTGTAATTATTTTAGCGTTAAACATTTTTGCAATTGGCGCGAACACATCACAAAAGGACTACCGCCGACGGTATTCTTTTCAAAGATTTATAGAAATAGGGTTTTGAAATTAAAGAATAAAAAAACGTATTTACAATCAATTACAAATAAAGCATTAAAATTACAATTTCATAAGATAAAACTATTTTGTAATTGTTTCGCGTGACTATTATATTTAATTACAAAAGTAGTGTGGTTTGAACATTTTGTTTGATTACTACAAATATTAAACTCATTAGTTATTCTAGTCAATATAAGATAAGATATATACAATGAAATCAACAAAACGGGTTAGAAAACATCGATTTATAAAACAAACGGTTGCGAATTTACAACAAAGCATTCATAGCTCATCCCAAATTGAACTACCCAATTTTAATCATACTAATACTAATAATGAACTTATATATAACTTTCAATATCATAGTTTTTCAGAAGAAATCAATACTAACGATAGTTCACAGATTATTTCTGATTCTGCAAGGGCAGGAGAACCAACGCCTGAAAAGTCTGTTTGTTTGTCTAATATAACCAATAATATAATAGAGTCAAAATCAGGTAAACTAAAAGTTTACTGCAAAGTTTTGCTTTTGAAAAGAATGCAACACACGATCAAATTACTTATTTATTGAAAGGTTTACGAGATATTTTTCCTGATTTGCAACTTCCTAAAGATTCAAGAACTTTGCTAAATACAAGACGTCATATCGAATTTGAAAATATTTTAAGTGCTAAAGGCACACCTGGGCATTTTGTTTTTTTTGGAATCACTAATTATCTGTTCAAAATTTTAAACAACAAATTTATATATAGTGAAATAATGGATACAAAAACAATTAATTTGTTAATAAACGTTGATGGATTGCCTTTGTTTAATAAATCAAGTACGCAATTCTGGCCTATTTTATGTTTAACAATTTTAAAAAATTTTGTTGCTGGCCCTTTTCCAGTTGCAGTGTATTGTGGTGATTCTAAACCCGAAAATGTTAGTTTGTTTCTAAAAGACTTAGTTCAAGAAATCAATAGACTAACTACTGAAGGTTTTATTTTCAATGGGGTCAAATTATTTGTTTATTTATTAGGATTTACATGCGACGCTCCAGCTCGATCATACATTAAATGCGTTAGGAGTCATAACAGTAAACACGGTTGCGAACGATGTACATCAGTTGGAATTTCTGTCAATCGGAGAACTGTATTTCCTTTACATCATAATTTTGTGAAAAGAACCGGGGATGACTTTGAATCCATGAGTGATGAATTGCATCACGTACGGAGGAGTCCGTTGCAAGATATTATTGGTATTAATATGGTGAATGATTTTGCATTAGACTACATGCACTTGGTACTATTAGGTGTAGTAAGAAAATTATTAAACGCTTGGGTAAAAGGTGGCACAACAAAAAAAGTTAAAATTTCTTTGCGAGATCGTTGTAGTATATCTCAGAAACTTATTTATTTTAGAAAATTTATTCCCGTGGAATTTTCTAGAAAAACTCGTTCACTTTCCGAGTTAGATCGTTGAAAGCTACGGAATTTAGGCTTTTTACTGTATGTCGGGCCCATAGTTTTAAAAACCGCACTACCAGTTGAAATATATGAACATTTCTTACTTTTACATTGTTCAATGCGTATTCTTTTACATGAAAATATTATTAACTGTAAACCATTTTTATTAGTTGCCCAGCAAATGCTTCAGACATTCGTTGAACATTTTCCTCAAATTTACGGTACCGATAGTTGTGTGTACAATGTTCACAATTTGCTGCATCTCGCTGATGATATTACTCACTTTGGCTTGTCTTTAAATTTACTAAGTGCATTTCCGTTCGAGAACTATTTAGGTAAACTAAAAAGTAAACTTAGGAGATTCAATAAACCGCTATCGCAAATCTGTAAACGTTTATCTGAAAAGGCAGATATTAAAATTCATAAACGAGCGGGACGTACTTTAATGACGACTAACATTAACCTATCTAGTTCAAAAATTTTGGGAGAACATAATATTTCCCTAAATTCTCGTGACTGCTATGTGATTTTGTCAAACCAAAAGATTTTTAAAATTATTTCAAGCGAAGATAATGGAGTAATGAAAGGATACCAATCAACACATTTAGAAAATCTTTACACATATCCTATTTCATCTAAGAGTATTGGTGTTTATGTCATTTCTGGATTCTCAGATTTAGAGACGAGTGTAAAAATAAGTGATATTAACTGTAAATGTATTGTAATACGCAATGCAGTAGGTCGTTATATAGCATTTAAATATTCTCATTAAAAGTTTGATACTAAGTAAATAATATAAATTTTGTAAATAATAAACGTTCAAACGTATAAGTAGTTTTAGGCATCTCACACCCAGTTAAATACACACATGTTATATTTTAAGATTAGGATTAAAATTTCTGTTTAAAATCAATCTTGTAAAGCAATTATTGAACTCTTATTATTTACATAACCTTTTTGTGATTTACACTTTCACATCACCTTCGTAAAATTAATAATTTGCGTTAGCATCATTATGGATTACGGCTCGTTCAAATGGGACATAATTTACTGGTGGAGTGATGAATCACAAAATTATGATACGGCTGACTACATTCCGTCAATTTGGGCAAATTCTGATAAGAGTCAATATAAATTTCCCGCTGGACAAAAAATGACTGACAACAAAAAACGTCACCTTATCCACAATTGTAGCGAACTCGGCGAGGGAGAGTTTATATGGTGCAAAGCAACTTGTAAAAATCGAACGTGCAGGACCTCAAAGAGGCACAGTCGGTATTAAGAAAAGCACAATATACTTCAAATTTAGACACCGACATTTCATCGTCGGAGGAAGATGTTGAGGCTAGAAACCATCGGCAAAACGTTTGAAGACTTCAAAATCATATAAGAGGCCAACATTTAATCAACCTATAGGTAATAAACCATCGAATAACATAAAAAAATGTGTAGTTTCATTCTATTTTAGGGTCACTGAATCTCACTGACAGAGTGTGTTCACCATCGCCAACGATTATGAATCCGTCTCCGTTGCAACCCTTATTTCAACTAGACGACTACGGCAGTGCAAGTTCTAGGATGTCACTGTCAAATTGTGGAAACTCACCGGCTGCTCGTGATTATAGTACGCAAGCCCTACTATTACAAAATCATGGAGAACAAGTTTTCCATAATTTGGAACCTGCTGGATCAACCACTACAATTCATGATCCAAATAACATGCAACCTGAATACTTACAACAGTTTGCTGATATTGCTACAAAAATCGGTGAGAAAAGCTTAATTAATATCATATATCATATGCTGTTGCATTAACAATTATTCAATTTTTGATTACGTATATTTCATACTATGTAGGTATTTTGTACTGCGCTATTGCAACAAAAAGTAAAAAATGAGTTTACGTGCTTTTGCATAAATGTTACACTTTAACCATCTCTTCGTTTTATAAACTAGTACGTAATCTAAGTTATTGCATTTTTTCATAGTTCTGTTGACACTTGCGTTTTGCAATATTATTTTTGGCCTCGTGAACTGTAAAGGACATTTTTCAGTTGTTTATACTTGTCTTGAAACTTGATTTTTGCACACAATGCGGTAAAGTACGGCTACTATGCGGTAAAGTGGTAGCTTACTTAAAATCAGTAGAAATAATTTTGTTTTTTTTTTACTTTTTGATTATGATCGTCAGCCAAAAAATATTATAAGAACAAATTTCGTGTGTAAAGTGATTTTACCGGGTTCAGCTAATGAAGAACTCGCCCTTCGGGTTCGTTCCTCAAACGAAGCTGTCGCACCGTAAAATCCTACTTCCCACACTGTAATATAAGAAACAATTTCCTTTTCTTTTGATATTTGAATCAATAAAATACAATTTTAAAAAATTCTGATTTAATGAATTTGTTAAAGAGAGTATGATATTCAGAAAATCATAGAAATTATATTACTCAAATAACTTTTTTAAATCGATTAATTAATACATAATGTTCAAGATTATATTTGTTTTATAATTTATCATTTTCATAATCAGGTATTCCTCAGATGATACTCTTTTTTTGCTCTTTCTGTGTAGTAAATAGTAGGTATTCTCATAAGATATGTATTTACAATAACTTTTTTTAGTACAAGCAGAGACAAACAAATTTCAAGGCCGCATAGAAAACTGTATCGTCCAGGGGTTGAACGGGGTCAACGAACGATATGGGGAAATAGTCTTCCAACTCAAAGAATTGAATCGCAAATATGACCACATTATTCTTAACTACAACAAGGAGAATGAAAATAACCCGAGGGAAAAATCTATTATTTCAGAAATCAATAGTCGTTTCCCATTAAAATCAGTCAGTGAAATAAATAATTTAGAAAACCAACTAGAAGATCCAGAAATCATGCCAGTTTTGGTAAATTTTCCATTTGGACTTTCTTCTTATATACATTAAATATTCTTTAATTTCCAGGTTAACATTTTATTTTGTGCGGAGGCGAGACATACCACAAAGGTATTTATAGTTTCATGAAGAAAATGCTTCAACCTGAATTAGCATCACTCTATTCTGGCCAAGGGAAAAAAAATAACAAACTGAATTTTTCTTCTTTGAAAATCTACAAAGCAATAACAGGTAATAAACATTTATTATTATTTTACATCACACGTTATCTATAATAATGAAAAAACTTAATTGCAAAATAAACATTTTTTTAATTATAACCATAAGAGTAAAATGAATACTTTATTTGTGTTTCGCTCAGAGTGCACTGCTTGTCTACGACTTCAGTAGCAAGCTTCTAAGCTCGACACAAAATAAACGCCTTATTCCACTTCTAATAATATAATATATACTATTTTCCGAAATCGGCAGTAAAGTGATTATAATGGACACAAAGTAATACATTATGGGACGACTTTGAAGTGTGCCGGTAGCAATTTTGAAGTTTGCTGGTGCAATAAACAGCATTTACCCCATAAAGAACTATACAAAATTCTTCGACTTCAAAATTATTTAAAAAAAGACAATATAGTGAATATACAGTTCGAGTCTCTAACTTGGAATAAATTCAGTTAATCAAAGATAGTTTTTTTCTATGCTCCCCCACCACATAACAATGGGTAATATAGAAAAAGACTTAAACAAAAGTTTTAAAGTAGAAACAGTAGCTTCTAATGCTGACATTTTTACTAACCTTAATTAGGATATATTTTGTAAAAACTCAATTATATTTTATAAATTATAGATTGCCCCATCTAGTGAAAAACTACGAACTTAAAAATATTTTACAACATTTTTTATGGGTCGAGTTCGTGATAAGAATTTTTTCCCAACGTTGTAGGACGTACGGTTTCCGAGATACGACAGATCGCCATCCTTAATGGATCACCCTGTACAAATTTTTTTTCATCAAAAGGACGGCGATTTAAAATTTTTGATTAATTGAATTTATTCTCAATTAGAGACTCGCACTGTATATTATTTATAGAATTCCCAGTTATCAAAATACTATCATTGTCACCCTATTTAGGTTTTAATTGTGTATCTATTTCCTATCATTTATTAAAGTAGTCAATATTTTTATGGTGCTCTCAAATTTATTATTTTTTAATTAACTTTTGATTTGTTTGTAGATGCGATTCGTAAGAGATTCCCTACGGTAACCGATAAAGAAGTGCTGGTATCCGTATCACAATACTTGTTTACTATAAAGGACAGGTTGAAAAATAAATGAATGAATGAAATTATTTCTTAAATAACTTTACTGTTAGAAATATTAATAAATCAAATTATTAGATTAATTAGATTTATATTTTATATTCAATGTATTTTATATTCAAATATAAACACTAATAAGTTCTAGTTTGATCTTTATTAAATTTGAACACATTCCTAGTTCTATTATAACTAGAAAAAGTGCTTACATTTTATTTACGACTTAAAGCAAATATCTAAGTAAGTGATGTAGGTACATCCTAGCTAACAGATGTAATTAGAATCTAACTTGTCTTCAGAGGTGGGATTGGGTTAGGTGTTACAACTAGATGTTAAGTAGAAAAAGTATTCAAATTCTAACTGTTTTTAAAACTAGAATCGAGCTAGATGTTGTTATTAGACCCTAGCTAAAAACAGGATCTACATTCTGGATACTAGTCGAAGCTAGGATTGACTTAAGTGTTGTAGGTACGTGCTACCTAAACAGGCGTTTCAAATAGAGGTAAAATATAGCATGAAATATTAGTTAGAATCTAAGTTGTTGTGCTACTAGGGTAATCTTTGAAATATTTATATCAAATTCTCAACAAAGAAAAGAGAGCAACGTAAACACTTGAAACAATAAAAGAATAAAATAACTATTAAGTTAAAATTTACACGGGTTATTCCAATTGCGCCTTTAATTCTACATCGTTTTTTGACGCTTAACCAAAAAAAACAAATAAATATACAAGACGGCCAAACTACCCCGGTACCGGGCGATGAAACAGATTTTTAACCGGGTTGCTAAGGCTATTACATTATGTGGGTAAATAAACGAAACGAGTCTGCGGCCTAGTCAAATACGTAATTTTTACTATTAAAGTACCATTATTTTTTACAATACAGAAGAATGTTATAATGAAAAGTTGTTTCCAATTTAGTTATATCCAAATATGAAATTACACCTATTTAGTATGAAAATTTAGGTTTGGTGATTATTTACTAGTCATTCCGTTTTACTTATTCTGACTTGATACATTTAACATCAACTCAAACGTAACATGCCCTGGACTCGGTTCGATCATACTTTACCATCAAACATGATTTTAATACTAACACGTAATTAAAATTAAAAAAATTAAAAAAATAAAGACCCTAAACGCTGTCTAATTTATTTTACCAAACGCAAACTCACAACGAAAGTCACTTATTCACGGAATCACGGATCCATAAAACGAAGAATAATGAATTAGGAACCTTTTGCTAATCCGAAGATCTTGTTAATTAATGCATTCTCTTACGGTATTGCATTTCCCTTGAATACTTCTTTGAACTAAGAGGCAGTCACTTCACTCGCTGAGCGGTTTTTTCGATCATTTGACAAATCGAACGATACCCTCTTAATAGTTCGCGAAACGTAAGTTCCTTTTGTTTAAGGTGTACCTTTAGCTTAACTTTGCACTTGCGCTTTGATCGTTACACGTAATTAAACGTACACTTTTCAGCATTTAGGTGGTTCTTTTAATATTAATTAAAAACAACATTAATTCGCGCTGTTCGGTACATGTCTATTAGTTACATGTCACTGGCCGGGAGTCTGCTTAAAAACTAAACTTAAAAACTATTAACACTCATCAGGTCAGCGAGGCTTCTCTCTTATCACTTTCTACACAAAAAACGTAACAAATTATTGCGCTAACATTTTCTCAGAAATAACAAACAAAACCGACTAATCAGAATTTTCGAACGTGGGTATAATCCGTGTGTTATTCACTTAGTTAAAACAAATCTCTATTTAATTAATAAAGGCGGCCGCCACCGAGCTGTTTTTCAGGGAACAAACAAAGAAAATTTGAGATAGCAAAACAAAATGCAACATGCGATGTTTAAATTCGAAGAATTCGAGTGTAAAAACTATTGAAATAAGCGGTTCATCCAAACCCTAATTCCATGAACGTGACAATAAGCTATTCTTTACATCAACTGAATTAAAAAATATCAAATGACCAAAAACAATATTCCGATAAACTTGACCATGAAACACACGAGCATTGCAATGTAACGAAATAATTTAAAACTATAGTATATTCCATTTCAAAAGAGCTTTTACGAACCAAAATCATTTGACATGACATTTGTGGAATACCGAGACGCGTATAATATCATCTTAGATTCCTATAATTAATCGATTTTTGTGTATACCGACGCGACGAGACCAAAAATAATCATAAAGTAGGAGCAGCCATCGTGGTGGATGAAAAACTGCACGCTACAATACATTATGCGGAACAGTATGCAATATGGCAGGCACTTATATTCTGTGATCTGTCAACCTCAAGCAACTTTTTAATAGCCTCCGACTCTATAAATGTCCTTATTAATCTTTGCAAAGTATGCTACTGTGACCCTCTGTTGGTGATTATGTTATATACTTGGACATATTTAAATAACAACGGAAAAAAATTGTCTTCATATAGGTCCCAGCTCATAATGGTATACCGGAAAACAAAAAAGCAGACGAAGCAGCACTCAAGGCGTGAAATCGGCATTTAAAGCAAAACTGAAGCGAAAGTGACAGGATGACTAGAACAAAGTAAGTAATAGTTTGACTTCCATTAAAAAAAATGTGTATCGATGGGAAACTTTAAAAAACAGAAGTAGACAAGACCAAGTAAAGGTGACGCGACTGAGAATCGGACATACAGCTATTATCCACTTGCACTTACTCACATCATCCCCTCCGCCATCTTGTAATTACTGTGACAGTCACAGAATTTCAGTAAACCATTTACCATGTCATTGCTCTGCAACAAACAATATAAGAACCACTTTCGGACTAAGCCCCGCTTACAGTTAACTGTGGTTTAATTTCCTATACGATAATTGTACAACTGGTCCTAAATGTACATTCTCATATTTTAGAGCTTAAGTTCTGCTTGATCCCATTTAACTAGTTATTTTAAGATTTTCTTTTTTAGTTTTGCTATTGTTGAACTGTTTAATATTATAATTTTATTTGTTAATTAATTTTACAATGTCTTTCTTTTATAAAAGGCTTTAAAAATAAATGTCTTATAGAAACTTAATCAACGAAACCGTACTTTCGTTAAACTGATTAAAGTATTTCTTTAACCACCTTTGTCCAATTTAAACAATGAACATTGAAAGAAAACAGTATTTAATTAGTAATTTGATTAGTATTTTTAAATACATCATTTTGAGACAGGCAAATATAATTTATTGTCGATGCCTAAAATCAGTACTAAATATTGCATTTTATAGCTTTAAAGGTTTTATAATAAATTATTGTAAAAAATTTTAAATATTAATTATTTATGAAATGAACAAGACACGTTTCCATGAGTCCTTGTCACTTACTAAAAATTCAAACTCAATTACTTATTTCAATAGGCTTTTATCGTATAAAATTCATACTGTAACGTAATGTTTAAAAGTATATTTTCAAAGGTTTTCTACTACTTTAAAAAATACATATGGAGTTTTCATGTATTTTATAAAATTATCGGTGCATTTTTTTGTATATCTTCTGCATAAGCTTTTAAAATACAATATATAACCTTTGAGGTTTCAAATGTTATGATGCTAGAGCTTTTACACTTTCCAAACTTTGTACTTAAAATTTGAATTGATATTACAAAATGTAAAACTTTAGCAATTTTTGTAAAAGCAACAATTTTAAGACATACGGAAACTTTTCTGACAATATTTTTTATACACCTGCCAATTTATTCAATAAATTTTTCCTATCGCTTTTTGTTTAAATAAATTTTAGTTAGTTTAGTTTAAAATTTGTTTTGTTTATGTCGCTAGTTTATAATGTATTAATCTTTATGTAGTTTTATCTACATAAGTTTTATTTTCAAATTCAATTGCATGTATTACGTGCGTTTCTTCCAAAGATTAAGAAGCCACTCTTAAAGTATTAAAAGATGAAATTTTTTATATGAAAGAAAAGAAAACGCGTCAATATTTTGTATAGTAAAGCTCAATCCGGTCGTTACAAGCTTTAAGCTTCAAGTAAGCCTTTTGTTTGAGATTTCCTCGTGACACAGATAATTTGACGTTTAAAAGAAACCTTACAGGATTTTATGAAGTGCGTCTTTGGAAACATTTGAAACACAATTAGAAAAGGCTATTGTTCAATTTTGATAAGCAGAATGATAACCTATTCTTTAAAAGCACATAAATAATTTCAAAGCTTTATTGAGAACGTATAGTTAATAATTAATTCCTTTTTGGTAAATTAATAATCTTAATATGTCGCTATTTGACGGGCTTCAATGTATCTGCATAAAGATAGTAATTAGTACTTTTTAACAACAAAGATAGATGTATGAGTCCACTTTCTCTATTGCCTTCTATTAGCATGTTTTCGTGATTTTCATTTTTCGTTGGTTATATATCTTGTTTTGTGCATGTTATTTTTATGCCGATTTGTTTTATTTTTTAGTTAATTTAACTAATAGTTATTTACGTAACATGTGCGGAAACAGATTCTTTCGGGAATGAGTGCCTACTCCCTGAAATCTAAATTTTGTTATTTTTCATGATATAGCTTGACCGAACATAAATGTGTTATACATGGCTGAAGAAAATGTAGAAATTAAATATGGCGCCTATAAAAAAAACAAAAGTTAATTTTGGCTGTGCACAACATAGTAGGCCTAAACAATTTTTGGCGTCATTTTTAGCTTTAGCGTATCCTCTTATCTATATTCTAAAACTTTGTTGACATAGCTTCTATAATAAAGGAAATATGGCGATTTTTTTAAAATGCACAATTTTCTGTTTCATCATGTATCTATGTAACGGTATTGATTTAAATTAAAACAAGCTTAGATTATTTTTGGGCAGATTGACAAGACAGACAGACAAATTGGTTGACGACCAATATCCACACTTATTATACGGTAGTTAGTCATGCACGCAACAATCTAGTAAAATGTCATTTTTCGTTACACATTCTACTGGATAAAGCATTGTTGCTTTTCATACTAAAATTGTGGGAGTTGACATTTATCAACACATGCCCTTAAAAAAATTAAAAAATAAATAATGATATTTTTGTTGAAACCGTAGCATGCACATTCATAAAAGTTTTATTTGCAAGTAATAATCTCAATGCATCACACTAGGATTACCATATTTTATTTAAGCACATAAACGTGTTAAGCAATTTAATTTTGAAACAATAATTGTAACTTCTCAGACAATTATAAATGTTGTCATTAAGTTTAATTAAAATTTACAACTTAACCATCATCTAATGATTTCAATATTAATTAACACACGAATGTTATTAAGGGCTGTATTCTGCCTACAGAAAATAATTACAACGTTCCATAATTAATACAATTAATTGCTTCATATATTTTATTATTAAAAATAAATTCCAAAGGAAGGTTTTCCGTAACTCGGATTATCATAAAACAAGCATTAAACATAAATTGGTAGCGGTAACCGGAAAGCATTAATGGTACGCAGTAGACATCCCAAGAGTAAATGCAATACCTAACTGAATTATATTGTATATTAAGCTCGCCTTGCAATATTCAAAAGGACGATGCTTGTTAAGCAGATATATTTCGCTGAGTAAGTACGATGTCGAAAAGCAATACAAAGCAAAGTATTTTATTATCTTTTTTAAATGATGGTTTTTTTTTAAACAATTTATGTCAAAACTAATTGTAACAAACCAATAATCGTTCATAATGTATTTTTAAATTTTAAGTATTACAATACATAAAAATAAAAACACTTTGAATCATTTGTTTGTCTTATTTTATTTTTTATTTATTAAATTTTAGTATAGGCAACTAAACATACATATGTAGTACATCAAGTTGCCATTTTATGATATTTATAATATGAAAATATAAATAAAAATTTGTCATAATTTGTATCAATGCAAATTCTAATAGTAAATCAACATTAGTCTACAGTTGTAATAAATCTTCAATTTGTTCGCACACACTTTGAGACATTTTTGTACTGTTGGCCACATCCCGATGATAACACTTAATAGCATTTAAGGGTGTTCAGCTTATCTATTTTACAAACTTTTGTCTCACACAATTCTTTAATATTGTTTACTCATTGTTCAAAAGTTAAATTCTTCAAGTAGGGTTATAAGAGAAAGTCTTCTTCTTCTTCTCGTTTCCATCCTGCCTCTATAGGCGTCGCGTCGGATTGTTAGTCACGGTCCTCCTTAATCTATTTCTTCCATGCTTTCCTATCCCTTGCCAGTTTCTTCATCTCTTCCCGTTTGTTTTTACCATACTCTTTTATCTGGTCTATCTATTTTCTTCTTAGTTTTCTTCTCTTCCTATTTCTTTGTTTCCCGCTTTCCATTATTTTTTTCGTTAATCGGTCATTCTTGTCATATGTTCATACCATATCAGCTGCTTTTCTTTAATTCATTTCAGTATTAATGTTTGATATATTTCTTCCCTTAGTTTTTCGTTTCTTACTTGATTCCATTTTAATTTTCTTTCCTTTTATTTTTATGTGTTTTATTTTCATCGCATTAATCTTCCTTTCGTGTTTTTTCGTACATGTTCAATTTTCCGCTGCATATGTAATTATTGTGAGTGTTATTGCGTTATATATTTTGTTCTTCGTTTTTATGTCTATTTCTTTATGTTCTAATTCCGACTTTAACAAAACGTTTTTTTATAAACTCTACGAGCCCAACAAAACCATTAAGGTGAAACCAAGCTTCATCGTTAAAGAATCTTAATCTAATATGCCATTATAAAATTTTGCAAAACCATTGCCAGTGTTGAACATATGCAGTATAATCAATTCTGTCTCAATAAGTTGGGGGACCACTTACACACAGGAGGGATATAAATAAATATCTGTGTTTGGTATGATGTGACAAATCATTATCGAAAGTTCAACTTGATTACAGGTAACGTAGAGATGTACTTAGGTTTCGTGCATGATTTATCAAACATTATCAACTACTTCTGGTGTGGTGCATCGTTATTTTGATTAAACAACAATCCGTTCTCACAAAAAAATTTAATACACCTTGTTTTGCTGTAATAAAACTATTGTATTTCGACGCAACAATTGGAATTGAGTATCTCAATTCTCCATCAACTTAGTGATTTTAATTAAAATACATTGGCAAATAGCCATACAAAAGACCGTAAGTAAAGAATGATTAAAGGTAGAGCTCACAAAAAGTTAGGTTATGTTATATAATTAAAAATTTGTGGTGAGTTTACAAAACGTTACTTTCCAAAGGTGCGTTCACAATAGCATATTTTTTCTAAAATTATTAAATTATAATTTTAATAAAATTACAAAATACGGTCGACGGAAAAGTTGTGTAACTAGCTCTTGAATTAAACGGCGATTAACAATCTCAAATATTAACCCGCTCGCCTCGCTTTTATGAATACGCTCGTGTGTTAAATAACTATTTTAATTAAATCATCAATGTTGACAATATTTTTAAATAAGATCGATCCTTTTACTAAACAAGCCTCGATAATGATCTTGTTTCAGGGGCGAAACGTCGGCCAGTTCTAACTTAAGGATTTGATTTTTCTACACCTCCAACCTTAAAAAGTTTTTAAAAAAGACGAACTTAAATTAAAAACACTTTCTTAATTTTTTGTTTATATCCAATGAATATGGCAATGATTTTTATTTTTACCATGTCATTCAATAGTAATGTAGTCAATGATTGTCGAAATGTATTCATTCATTTTATGTTTTAATTAATTTTAAAGAAATTTGTGATTCTAATAGAAGTGTTGTGGGCAAGTATTAAGTCAATTATATTATTCAATTAATTAACAAATATAAGTCAGTTTAATATTGGTTTCAGTTCACTCGTCAATAGCAATTCAACAGTCAACAATTTATAATAGTCAAATTAGTCAGTATATTAAATAAATAAATTGTAAAAGGAGAATTATTCAATTAAGTTGCAACTAGACCAATTATGACGAGAACAGAGTACAGAAATAGTAAAGAGGACAAAATGAGTAATGGGTGTTATACTTTATCAGTTTACCTTTAACAACTCATCTGTTTTTTTTTTTGTTATATATTTTAGAGGTTAATCTAAGAGTACATTTTGCCCCTGACTAATTATTATATAAATACATACATGGTAAATACTGAGTAGACGTGTATTTTTGTGCGCTGTTATTTTATTTAATTTGCGGGAGTTTCTTTCTTAAAATTTCAACCAGAAATCGTAGTGTTGATAGTCAAAGTTTAAGTGATGATTTTGATACAATTACTGATAAAGTTGTTAAAAAACTTCTAAATAATCAGGGTTTCAAAGATATGCTGGCAACAAAGCTACGCGATACTATACGCAAAGAAGTGAAGAAGAAGTAGCAGAAATTGAAGTTATTTTAGACCCCAGGAGAAATATTCTAGAATTAATAATCTAAGAATATTTAGTCGGAGTCGTCTGATCGTGAAGATACTTGAGAGGTGGTTTCCGTTTCTTTCAAAGAAAAATTATAGATATTGAGCCGGCTGCTATTCATATTGCACACCGCTTAAAAGGTAAAAGATTTAACCTCGCCCTGTTATCGTACGTTTTTTTAATCGTTCCGTTAAAATGCAATCTACGGTAACAGAAGCAAACTTAAGGGAACTAACATTATTCTTAAGGAATATCTAACGTGGAAACGGATTCAATCGCTAAATAGTGCAGCTAAAAAAAGTGTTGGGAGGGAAGGTAATTTGTTTCTCAAATTTAATGACAAAGTGCATAAATCTGATCACAAAATATTTTTGAAACTTTTATAACTACCATAAATTTGATGAAAATATAACACGCGCACATAATTTCATCTTTGTGTGTGTACAACCTTGTATTTATCAGTCCAAAACCTTTGTTATATATTGTAAATGAGTATTTTTATTAAATAGTTAAAGAAACTCTTTTGAACTATGATATACACATCTTATGTCTTACTGAAACATTGCTGACAATCACGTAATTAGTTCTGAAAGTATTAATATTCTTGGCTATGTTTTAATACGTCAGGATAAAATGGAGGAGACGATATATATTACTGGTTTAGCTTTAAAGTAATTACTTCAATTTTGGAACATGCAGGATTGATTAGGAATGAACAAACAAAGTATAATTCTTAATGTTTAAATCAGAAATCATACAACCGTAATTTTTTTATAAATGAATGTTTTTGTTTCATATTTAAAATAGATAATAATATTTCAAACCCTCTTCCTTTGCCTGTAGGAGTTCCACAGGGTTCAACACTAGGACCTCTATTATATAGCATTTATTCAAGCAACCTTCACCGTGTACTTAAATACTCTAAACATCATATTTATGCGGATGATACTCGAATCTATTTTTTATTTTCACTTAAAGATTCTATTCTGGTATAATAATTTTAGTATGGACTTTTCTAATCTCCACAAAGTTGCTTTAGACCACTCTCTTTCTTTGTATTTGTCCATAACAAAATTACTTTTTTTGGGCCCTAAAAATTTTCGTATAACTTTTTTGATCCGAACTTATTAGTTAAAAAGAACGAAATTCTAAATTTCACTGATCACGCCAGGAATCTAGGTGTAACTATACATGTTGATCTTAACTACATGTAACCAGCTGCATTTGTAAAAAACCTATTTGTCCTTAAAAATAAAAATCGTCATATTTTAATTAAGAAAACTAAAACACTTTTATGTCAATCTTTAGTTTCATCTTATTTTTAATTTTTGTGATACTGTGTGCAGTCCTTTCTTAAATGTAGACACCCAATTAAAAATAAAAAAAATACAAAAATTCTTGTTTAAGATTAATATTTTCTATAAAGGAAATTTAATAGGGTAAGTCATACACTGAAAAAAAATTAATTGGTGTAATATAAAGCAACGTATAAAATTATAACGTCAAAACACCACCTCATATCTACTAAGAAAAACTCTTAATATAGAACTGATGTTCATAACAATATCAATATCAGATTTAGCGGTATCCTTACACCTTCTTGACACATGACCCAGCATTTTATGCGTTTATTTTTCTCTTATCAATCAACTATCATATATAAAAACTCAAACGGGTATTTCTTAACAAATTTAAAAGATAGTGTAAATTAGTTTTTAAATAAATTATAACTTGCAAATCAGTAGATATGATGTATTCTTTTTAAAATAAATTTAAATTGTAAATTGTATGTTTCAAAACAGTAAATACCAAATTTTGTGTTGCATATGTAAATATTATTACTAAGCTAACTAAGCACTATCATTTCACGAAATAATGCCGTATACATTAAGAATCGCTCTGTATAGGCGAAAATGTCTATTTATATTATATATATATATATATATATATATATATATATATATATATATATATATATATTGGTTAGTTTAACTCCACTCTAAATATATATATACATTATAAAATATTTGTATGCAAAATTTTCTTTCGAAAAATTGACCCTTATTCAATTTGCGTAAACAATTAATAAAGGAATATACTTTTTAATTAAAATTCTAAAGGTATCATTTTACGAAGTTACATAAATAACACTTAAGTACATTGTTACATCATTTGTTACGTATGTCCTTTCTTAGAACAAAAAATGATTTTTATTTAATGTTACTGTAGCTGCATTAAAATTTTTCCAGTTACTTATCTTAACTTGGCGTCTACTGTGGTTGATTTGCGAAGTTTCAAAGTTTTTCAAATACCATGTCCTATGGATGTATCTACTGTGAAAAATAATATAAAAAACAGAAAAACGAGTTTTGAAGTAATTAAATGATCTAATAAATTTAATTCCGATTTATAATTAGTATTACGTATTTATTTTTTGTAAATTTCTTACATAGTAACACAAATTGATAAAGTAAAAATAACAAATTTCTAAAAAAAGTTTACAAAAATCTCATGGTTCAGCTTCTTTATAACAATAACAAAAACTGCTTTTCCACCAAAACTTGTAAAAAAGATATATAAAAAATGGGTGAAAAAAAATATACGATTAAAGTAATACAAAAAGATAATTATCTACATAAAAATATTGAATTTTTACCGAATTAATTATGTTGACAGTTCAACGAAATGAGTTCATCCAATGATATAACACCTGTAAACACTTGTAAAACAAAATCGTTAGTGATACATTTCAACACGCAGTATAAATAAATGCAAAAAATTTAAATTTCCAAACATGTATTTAAAAGTTTAAGAGCGACAATGGCAACCTCATTGATAATCTGGCTATGTTTTAATACTTCAGGATAAAAATGGAGGAGGCGATATATATTACTGGTTTAGTTTTAAAGTAATTACTTCCAATTGAACATGCTAGGATTATTACAATGAACAAACTTAAAATATAATTCTTTAATAAGTAAAATGTGTGTCTTGCGACATCTCGTGTAAACATTGACACGTATGAATAGTATAAACTAAGAAAAATGCCAACAGTTAACTGTGGCCGGCATGTGTGTGTGTAAAGTGCAAAGCACTATCTAAGCGATAGCTTTAATGCTTGTAACACACGTTGTCGATAAAGCCAAGATAACTTGTACAGAAGTACACACGCAACAAAAGAACACCTGATGCAGCATTTCGCTCTTATTGTGAGCTCATCAGAGGTGTATACTTAAGTGCGGTATACGACTGTACAAGACGGCGGTTGGTCTTTTAGCTCTCGTGGAGCAATGAACATAAGTAAAATGTGTGTCTTGCGACATCTCGTGTAAACATTGACACGTATGAATAGTATAAACTAAGAAAAATGCCAACAGTTAAGTGTAATCGCATGTGTGTGTTAAAGTGCTAAGCACTATCTAAGCGATAGCTTTAATGCTTGTAACACACGTTGCCGATAAAGCCAAGATAACTTGTACAGAAGTACACACGCAACAAAAAATTACCTGATGCAGTTTCGCTCTTATTGTGAGCTCATCAGAGGTGTATACTTAAGTGCGGTATACGACAGTACGGCACGGCGGTTGGTCTCCACAAAGTTGCTTTAGACCACTCTCTTTCTTTGTATTTGTCCATAACAAAATTGCTTTTTTGGGCCCTTAAAATTTTCGTATAACTTTTTTGATCCCGAAATTGTAAATTTCACTGATCACACCATTGGTGGAATCTATGTGCAACTATACATGTTGATCTTAACTAAATGTAACGTAATCGTCATATTTTAATTAAGAAAACTAAACACTTTTATATCAATCTTGTTTCATCTTATTTTAATTTTTGTGATACTGTGTGCAGTGCTTTCTTAAATCAGACACCCAATTAAAAATTAAAAAATACAAAATTCTTGTTTAAGATTAATATTTGGTATAAGGAAATTTAATAGGGTAAGTCATACACTGAAAAAAATTAATTGGTGTAATATAAAACAACGTATAAAATTATAACGTCAAAAACACCTCCCTAATCTACTAAAACTTTAATATAGAACTGATGTTCATAACAATATCAATATCAGATTTAAAGGTATCCTTACACCTTCTTTACACATGACTCCAGCATTTTATGCGTTTCTTTTCTTATCAATCAACTGTCATATATAAAAACTCAAACGGGGGATTTCTTAACAAATTTAAAGATAGTGTAAATTAATTTTTAAATAAATTATAACTGCAAATCAGTAGATATAATGTATTCTTTTAAAATAAATTTTAAATTGTAAATTGTATGTTTCAAAACAGTAAATACCAAATTTTTGTGTTGCATATGTAAATAATATTACTAGTAGCTACAGTATCATTTCACGAAATAATGCGCGTATACATTAAGAATCGCTCTGTATAGGCAAAAATGTCTATTTTACTTATATATATATATATATAAACGATAACTTTTTCGACATCTAGTGTCGACTCGTGAAAGCGTTCATGTACGTAACTGTAAGCAACTTTTGCCACAGGTATGTAAAGCAATTACATAGTCGATCCTTCAATAATAGTATAGCCAACATAACAGTTGGCAAGTATAAAAATTTCGAATCGCCTGCATTAAAGTACGTAAGTGGTTGTACAATAGCAAACTTTGTTGTTTAACTCCGTCTAAATATATATATATATATATATATATATATATATACATTATAAAATATTTGTATGCAAAATTTTCTTTCGAAAATTGACCTATTCACTTGCGTAAACAATTAATAAAGGAATATACTTTCTAATTACAATTTAAAAAGGTAACATTTTATGAAGTTACTTAAATAATACCTAAGAACATTGTTACATCATTTGTTAGGTATGTACTTTTCTCAGAACAAAAAAATGATTTTATTTAATGTTACTGTAGCTGCATTAAAATTTTTCCAGTTACTCATCTTAACTTGGCGTCTACTGTAGTTGATTTGCGAAGTTTCAAAGTTTTTCAAATACCATGTCCTATGGATATATCTAAACGTGAAAAAAATAATATAAAAACAGAAAAACGAGTTTTGAAGTAATTAAATGATCTAATAAATTAATTCCGATTTATAATTATTATTACGTATTTATTTTTTGTAATTTCACAAATTGATAAAGTGAAAATAACAAATTTCTAAAAAAGTTTACAAAAATCTCTCAGGTTCAGCTTTTATAACAATAACAAAACTGCTTTTCCACCAAAACTTGTAAAAAAATATATATAAAAATGGGTGAAAAAAATATACGATTAAAGTAATACAAAAAAAGATAATTATCTACATAAAAATATTAGAATTTTAACGAATTAATTATGTTGATAGTTCAATGAAATGAGTTCATCCAATGATATAACACCTGTAAACACTTGTAAACAAAAATCGTTAGTGATACATTTCAACACGCAGTATAAATAAATGTAAAAAATTAAAATTTCCAAACATGTATTTAAAAGTTTAATAACGACAATGGTAACCTCATTGAAAATTAACTATTTGTGTTGTTACAAAATACTACCTCTACAACCTAACATAGTTAGACTAAATATAAACGGTTTTAAAGTTTATCTTTAAGTATTTTTCCTTGAGTGTTATAAAATTAATTTCACTTATAAAATTGTGATTTGACTGAAGTTCAAAGTTCAACGAAAAAATAATCTCCATTAAATTATATGATGTATGTATTTTTGGTGATAATAAATAGGTATGCTTATTTTTCTGCAAGAAAAACCCGAAGCCTCTGAAACGATACAATAGAGTTTAGAGAAACGTGTCAACTTAAATTAACAACTCGAACTCATCTGTCTTTGTTTACACAAATTTCTCCAGAGTCACTTCAGCTTTATTATGTACATCGTTGACTTTTCCGTTTCTGTGACTAAAATCCCTTAAATTTTATGCGCATAAATAAGATAGATAGATGGATTGTATGATACAGCGGCAATGTATCATGAAATGTATGCGACGAACTAGACGTTTGTTTATTGATTAACTTTTTCTTACAGAGGATTCTCGGTGGTAGCACCAGAATTAGCTGTACCAGGAAAAACTACGGCAGTTCTGGTAACTTTACATGGTCCAACTACTGTGAGACCGTTAAACGTTACTCTGCGATTGCTACAAGACTCTGCCGAGGAGAATACGTTTCAACAAACAATACAAACAACTCAGGAAATTAAAAGGTAAGTTATTTTCTTATTTTGCTGAAATTATGCGCTTGGAAAACTAAATTGACCTACAAAACCAAACAATGACTCCTTTTTGATTTATTAAAGTGCCAAATAATAACTTGCTGCTTATAAAAATCATAATAAAATTTGAAATTCAAAAAAAAAAAAAAAAAAAAATGGTTATATTTTACAACAGACGACACAAATAAATGACGGTAGTACGAAACGTAATAACTTTGTAAACAAGGATTAAAAATTGTCACAGTGAAATTGCCGTTTTTTAAGTAAACAAGTAATCAATGCAAAATTTGTCATAAAATTTATAAAACAAATCACCATTTTTTTTTATTAAATGTATAATAATATTTTCAACAAAGTAATCAACAACTTTAATTAATGTTAACGCAGTAAATAAGAAAAATTAAAATTAAAGTTGGTTTAATCCCCGAGGTAATTCCCGCATGCGAACGGAATGAATTCAGCAAATGAATTTGTGTTTCTACCTTAGAATATTAATTCAAATTTGAATGAGTAAAATACAAATTATTCTTTGAACAATAAACATATTAATATAATATGTTTTAAATTAAGTCTCTTTATATTACAAGTGTTTTCAGAATTATTAGTTTTATTACATCGTGTACATCATATGTATTCTGTTTCTAACATGTAAATTGCGTTTTCAATTATGGTGACTAAATCTGTAATTATAATAAATATAGTTGATGTAACAAAATTTATTTAGTTTGTGTTTACTGTTTCTTTCATAGAAAATTTACATACTTGCAAATACACTCTAGGTTAGTACCACTAAATAAGGAAATACAGTTGTATTTGTTGAAATTTTGACATATACCTACCGTTATTTATGGTATTCATAAATTTTATTTGCTTGTATTCTAATTCTTATTGAGAATTTTATTTTTAATAGGAAATTAAACCCATCTCTTAGCATTGGCTACATAAAAACTAAAATATTGTAGATAAAATACATTTACAAAATGACATTGTTTTATCTAAAGCGTTGTACATTATACAACGTGTGTCACGATCATTTTACTTTAAATAGAACACCTTGTATTTTATGCCATTTTTAGAATCCTGGCTTCAGACTAGACGAAGTATAATAATAATTGAGTTAAATCATCGTGTCCTAAAATCCCTAGATACCACGTTTAATTATACTATTCTAATTAGTTAATGAAACAGATCTAGTAGGTCATGATCGTGACACACCCTGTATAGTGTAATTGTTTTGTTTGTATTTTACAATGTATTCCATTAACTTCATTTTCAGTTTTTCTGTCGCCGCATTTGATGATGATGCAAATTACATAAATTAAAATTAATAATATTAATCAATAACAAATAATTATTTGATTAAAGTTTTTTAATTAGTTCATTTTTAATTAATATGTTATTGAACATTTAAGTTTATATAATTCACGTTGAGTTATGCTTTATGAAGCCATATAAGTAACTCTCATTTCTATTAACGTGTTTTATGTACAACAGTTCAAACATGAGTATCAAATCAAGCGTTTAATTAACAACTATCGTTTCATAATTAAACATTATGGGTGATTATTGCTGCATTAGTAATACTTTGAAACCAATTACAAACAAAATACAACGCTCTAACGGAATATGCAAATATTCAGTATTAATTATTATAAAAATGAATAGAATATTTTTGTTATGTACATTTGAATTTCATGACGAATGAAAATTTAATTTAAATTGCCGAGACGACAACTATAGGTTCATAGAATTCATTTTCTTCTACATTTTGCAGTCCAGTTTCTTTAGTCTTTCATAACATTACCTGATGATGTTGTTTCGAAACTTCTGCTCCAACCTTTCAAATTAGGTAGGACTTCCCTAATTATAAACTAAACCGTGAAAGTGATTTCAATTAATACCGAAATATTAGCGCAAACATAAGTGAAACGGGTTTGTTCGAGAGGCCTCACGATCACAAAGTTTATCACAAAAAGGGCTAATTATTAATTAGAGGCGAATTAAACTAATCGGTTTCTAAAACACATGCAACTACAATCATGTAAGTTTCTTAACCGATGAGTTTTTTCACATATATAACAATGCGTTGTGTTATTTAATTAATAAGTTTTTAAAAGTATTAAAGCTCCTTAAAAATTCAGTGGACGAGATTCCCAATAATTTTGGGCCTTCTTATAGGAAACGTAAACCAGTTGGTTTTGAATTTTATTTTAATAATTAAACAATTTTTGAATTTTTGACGTTCTGGACCCCTATGGTTCCCTTGAGATGTCCTTGATGTCACCAACTCAGATTGCCTTGAGAAAGATTGGCCATCACCAATCGAAACGTCGGCTATTAAGAACATGGTGTATCATTGACGACCCTATTGTTCCTCAACTCCTATAAGAAGGCCCAAAATTATTGGGAATCTCGTCCACATTAAGTTTTTAAGTTATTTGTATTACGTATTGCAGTACTTTTACATTTAATTTTATGATCGAACAAATTGTAAAGTGCATAATTAATTTTTGATATTTATTGTATAACCCGAAACAAAAAACAAAAGTGATTTAATAGCGCTAAAACCTTAACAAACGATTTAGTACAGAAATAGCAGAAAGTTATACGACTTTAGAATTTATTGCATGCACACCACCATCCAAATTTGGTGCAATTAACCATAACATTTAACGTAACAATGGAAACGAAGCAACATAAAATTTACAATACCTTTCATGTTTTCAGATACATTGTTTTTTTATGTTTACATATGCACAAATATAGAGTTGAACCGCAAAATACTTTAGTGTAGTGTAGCAGGAAGTGTTTTACGTGCGGTTATGACTGTTTTATTTTTTTGTAATTTATCCTGTGGAGTAATTTATTTGTGTTTGTACAAAGTATTATGCAGAATTTTCAATTTTGATAAATCTATTTTTCTAACTCCATGCACTGTAAATGATATCACTAGTATAATTTCTGCCCTTAAACATAAAGCTCCTTGTGGATTGATGGAGTTCCAATAAAGCTTATCAAAAGATATGGGCATTTACTTGCTGGTCCTCTGTGTCTCATCGTAAACTCTTCATTTGTAACAGGTATCTTTTTCAACGCACTAAAAGTGCCAATACTATCCCAATATACAAGAAAGGAAATAAAAAACTTAATTACTAATTACAGGCCTATATCAATCTTAAGTGTATTTTCTAAGATACTGAAAAGGCTTTAACCAATAAATTGACTACAGTTCTAGAAAAAAAATTCTCTTTTGTTCCCCAACAGTATGGTTTCAGAACAGAACCGTCTACAGAAATTGCATATATTGAATGCAACACAGTATATTTGGGATTCTATAGATGCTGGCAAACGTGGTTGGTATCTTCTTTGACTTAAAAAAGAGCGTTCGACACTCTCGATCCAAAGATACTTTGTAAAAACTGTATTCTGTAGGCATAAGAGGTACTGCCAATAATTTAATTTTATCTTTCTTATCTGAACGAACTACCAGAGTAACCATAAATTCTGCAAAAAGTAACAGCTTTGATGTTAATATTAGAACTCCCCAAGGAAGTATTTTAGGGCCTTTACTCTTCATTTTATATGTTAATGATTTGCCAAGTCACATAACCCTAAGGTTTAACATTTACGTATGCCGATGACACAGCAGTAATTGTACGTGACGTTAGTGCAATAGAGTTAATAAAGAAAGTAAACTACGTTATTTTACTGTTTAATGACTGGTGCAAGAAAAACAAGCTCATGGTTAATAATAATAAATCAGAAATGCATAGAATTTCTTAGTCGTAATCGTACACCTATACATCTGTTAATCAAAAAACATAAAGACAGAATAATACAAAAACTAACAATTCTTGTAAAATACTTAGGGCTGTGTATCGATAAAAATTTAAACTTCCACGATCATATTATAGATATATGTTTAAAAATGAGTAAAACTTACTATGCAATTTTTTGCAATTAAAACCGATTGTTGATGAGAAAAGTCTGTTAACTGCATATTATGCCATGGGTCAATCAAACTTAAACTTAGCTTTCTTAATTGGGGGACTGGTTCTTGCGCACATAAAGTCTTAGTATGCCAAAAACAAATAATTCGTACTATTTTCGGACTCTCACCACACGCATATTCCGGTATATTCGCAAGTTCTACAACAGCGACACTATTTTCATTAAAAAGAGCACTCTTGAAACGTCCTATAAATGTACTTGTTTCACTATAACATTTAATAGGCCACTCGCCGTAAAGTACCATGTAAAGTAATTTATTTTGCGTCTTCAATGGGATAGCTAAGAGCCATCGCACAGGAGCCACATTTTGCAGTCAGTCCGGCCCACAAAAATGCAGTCGTTCGCTTCAGTCAACATGGCCGTTTGCAGTCGACATGCAGTCAGTTCCTGTCGAGTGGTTGCCGCAGCGCACATGGCATGGGCCACATAGTTGCAGTCGAATATCTAACTAAAAAAATGTATATAGGCCAGTGTCGATCTTGTATTCGTTTACAATAATTGTAGTAAGTTTGAAAAAAATTCAATGGTACGGATGGATTTTTTTAGATGACAATGAACATTTGTGCCTAAAAATTATATCGAGACTGTTAAAAAATTGTTAAATTAAAAAAATGCATTTTTTACCTTTCGCGGATTAACATACATCAAAATGGTAAAGTCCTTTTTTGTAGAGCATAAAATTCTTTTAAAAAAGTAAGGGACGAGGTATTATCTTGTATGTATTAGGGCCCAGACGCCGTTGAAGAAGCGGCTACAATTGGCGTCTTTATTGTTAAGTTGGTGAATTAAACGGATTGCATCATTAAAAATAATCAAAAAATTATAATGCCACGTTCCAAAAATTTTTAAAAAAATTACCAAACTTCAGAAGAGTTTAAAGAAAATTTGTGCCTGAAAAAACAGACATCAGTTTTACCACTAAAACAAAATCGTTATGAAAGTCAAACTTCAGTGTCTTGATACATAAAGAAGAATTACTAAAAACTCATCTTAATATTACACTGGTTAACAAAACCGCACTTTTGCCTGTTGCATGAAGTTTTTTAACTAATCTTTATTAATTTGACCTTGTTGATACCGAATCTATCTTCACTTTTTATTTAGTAGCCTCGAGTTTTGCACGATACATGTACCACTAGATTTTTACTAGTTAGTCAGCAAATTGTCACAAACGGTGAAGTAAGTAACAACATTGTTTAGTAGTAATCGAAATGTCGTTATCAAGAAGAACTTGTGTTCAAAGAATGTCGCTTGAATGCTTAGGAATACATTAGAAATAAATGTCAAGTTTGGTATCCCAAATTTAGTGTGTAGGAGTTGTGTCGAGTCTTTACGTTTGTGGACA
The DNA here is from genome assembly GCA_030710515.1 of Abscondita cerata. Classification (NCBI taxonomy): domain Eukaryota; kingdom Metazoa; phylum Arthropoda; class Insecta; order Coleoptera; family Lampyridae; genus Abscondita; species Abscondita cerata. The sequence continues at coordinate 266,875 of JALBCR010003315.1, forward strand.
ACAATAATAAATGCTATTAGGCCTATTCTGAGTTCTAGTGATGCGCCAGTACCACAGTCCCAACCCTAGTACATCCACTCCTAACATCGCCAGAACGTTCAGAAGATAGTGATGATGGAAAGGATAGTGACTTTATTGCCCTTCTGAACCTCGACCTTTCAATCAAAATGATTTAGATGACCTGATCAGAGAGGTCTTGGGCTTCCTAAACAAGGGTCAGAACTTATAGCTTCTTGATTGAAAGAAAGAAATCTTGTAACACTCAACACAATTATATCCATTTATCGCAGTCGGGAAAGGAATTTCTGAAGATGATGATTTTGTACTTTGCAACAATATTTCTAGGTTAATAACTGCAATGGGAATACGCACCTACAATTTAAAGGATTGGCGTCTATTTATAAATTCCTCAAAACGCAGTATTAAATGTGTATTTTTGCATAATGGCAATAAACTTGGTTCTTGCCTATTGGGCATTCAACAAAAGTGAAAGAAGAATATCCTAGAATATCATTAGTTCTGAAGAAAATAAAGTACAAAGAACATAACTAGGTTATATACGTAGATCTAAAAATGGTAAATTTTCTGTTGGGTCAGGAAGGGGAATACACAAAATATCCCTGTTTAATATGCTTATGGGACAGCCGAGCTAAAACTGAGCACTGGATTAAGAAAAATTGGCCTATTAGGGAGGCCTTAGTTCCGGGAATGCTAAATGTGATCAATGTTCCACTAGTATCAAGAGACCGCATAATACTGCCTCCTCTGCATATTAAATTAGGGCTAATGAAACAGTATGTGAAAGCTTTTGACAAGGAGGAAAAATGTTTTAAGTATATCACAAGAATGTTTCCAAGACTGAGTACTGAAAAGATAAGATCTGGTATTTTTAATGGTCCTCAGATCAGAAAATTAATAAATGATCCATATTTTACCAGTTGCATGACAGTTGTTGAAAACCTGCTTGAAATGAGTTCGTTTGGTTAGTGAAAAATTTCTTGGGAAATCAAAAGTCTCTTCAGCCATTTAGACCGTTTCCCTGAGAATCTGAGTGATCTGAGTGAAAAACAGGAAGAACGCTTTTATCAAGATATTCGCTTTTATGGAAGACCGATACCAGAGGTTACTGGAATCAGCAAAGGAATCGATGGTTCTGTTATTAGTGTTTGTAATAATGTTTGCGTGAAAACTTGAATATTTTTTGAAAAATTCCTCCCTTCATATCTGAATAACTAGATCTGCTACGGGAAAAGGGAACTTCAAATTTGAAATTAATGAGGTAAGTACTTTTAGAATCAGGTATAAAACTTTATACAACAAAACCACTGTTTACTAGTGGGTTATAAGATGTTCTTTCCTCAACTCAAATACTACTTTTCATATTTGTGTTGGAAAGTTAAATGCTACACTTTCAAATTTGAGTTCAGTCATTAAACTGAAACAGAACTACAAAAATGACTATCTTCTCCGCCTAGAAATTAGAAGTGTGTGTACCCATAACCTTCCTAATTTTTCAAAGTCTTTTGTACCAAGAAAAGGAGATATAATGCTTTTTCTTCAAGATTCATTTGAAAAACTGCCCAATTTGTTAGCGGAATTATAGTGGTTCTACAGACCGCATAATATAGTCAGAGCAACCACAAGCAAACCGCCAGAAATGTGGTAGACTTTGACCATAAATTGGGGTTCAGGCTCCACAACTTGTGGTTATCTCTGCAAAAATATGGCTTTTGTACGGCGGCCTTTAGGTTTGGGTCAATTTAACCACTTAGTGACTAGTATTTATTTGCTTACATTTACTTGTTTTTGACATGATTTAAAATAGTATCATAATATTGAATTTGTATTTTTTTTTAAATGTCTTCTAATGGTCAATTGTGTATTGCGCATACAAGAATGTTTCGCCGATAGGAAAATTAATAAAACTTATAGTTATTGTTGTATTGCTTATGAGAAAATAGTTCAAGTTCTTGGTTGTAAGACAAACTTAAAATTGGATTATTAGCTGGATTATACACGATCACTTACATTTAAGGAAAGCGATTCATTGTCTTGTATCGCTTCATTTTTCCGATTTCAAAAGGTAATTCACTTTTAATTTTATTAGTCGTGTATGGATTTCAATAATAAGGAAGCCCCAACATTGACAAAGAAGCTATCTCCTACGAAAAAAAGGTATATAGTTAAATATTTTGAACAGAAGATGTTACAAGTGTAGATTACAACAAACAAGTTGATACTTCCACCTTACGCTGCTGGTCCTAGAGCAAGTTCAAACTTTTGTAATTCCTTACATCATCTGTTGGCAATTTATCAAATAATGCATCGTTGTAAGAGTGAAAAAACCGTATAAATCAGCCCAGTAGGTTTTTTGGGTATAATTTTTTCAATTTTGGTAAAATGTTGTTTCAAAACTTAGTAGAAAACGATTGCACTTTCTATTAAATCGTCAGTTGTAGTTTTGGTAACTAACAATCTCATTATCTAATAATAGGGTTCTTTGCAACAAAGTTTTCTTTTAGAAGTAAGGATACGAAACAAAAGGATTGGTTAATTCATTTGTCGACGTTTCGGTAACTAAGATTGTGTTGCCCTTTTTAGGACGTTAAATAAAAAGTTTGTCTTTATAGATGATTTTTTCGATATTTTTCCGATTCTTTTGAGTTCAATAGAGGCCGAATTACCGGTATGAAGGTAGAAGATTTTTTCTTCTTTTATTTAATTTGAAGAAGAGTCAATCTTGATCACATTACTATATTACGTATTTAGTCTGCAAGGTTATAACAAAGTATTAGACAACATAGTCCCGATGGAAGACCCCAGCGTAACATCAGGGAACGTGAAGTTTAACTTCTTACGCGGGTGACAATACAATACCAATTTAAACAACAAAGTTGCTGTAGTTTAAACGAGCGCAATTTATCGACGTATTTCATCTTTTAGGTTACATGCATGTCGTACTCCTCTAAGCGCTTCACAGAAGACTATAAACTGGCATGGTATGTTTCATGAGTGGAATGAAATTGTGTATTTAGTAAAAAGTTTTGTTTATGGACAAATGGTGGCCATAGAAATATACGACGATATTGAGAAAAAAGAGGAAATATTCAGATTTCCGATAGAAAACACTATGTGTCATATTGGAAGTCTCCTTAAAATTTGTAATAGATCAATTTCCATGTAGTGGGCCTTCAAGAGGAGTCAAGGTTCGATTGCTCATTAGAAACGACAAGCTATTCTTTCGACCTATCAAAAGCATTTACCAAAAAATAATTAAACTAAGTAGCCCTATATTCCATAACCAAAATAAAATTTACTTCAAAAATTCTTAATAAATAATAATTACCTAATAAACTAATACAAATGATTTTAAAGACTCAACAACCAAATTTGAACTAAATAACTAATAACAATTACAATTACTCTAACGAAAAACAATAGAGAAAACTCATCAACGTACCAGGTTTGTCAGATAAAATTATCAATATACTTAAATTCGATGGATTTAAGATTGCACGTTATAACAACAATACTATTTACAAACATATCTACTCAAAACTCAAAGACAAAACAAGTGACGTTGATAACTCAGGAGTTACTTATAAACTAACTTTGCATTGATTATTCGAAGGTATATATTGGCCAAACAAAACAGAAGTTAGGGAACCGAATTAAGAGCCATAAATACAATTGCAGTAAAGGTAACACAGATACCAGATACTGGATATAGAACCAAGTTTAAAAAACGCCTAATCTCAGAGATGATATTCATCAACATTTTTCATAATAATGTCAATTTTAACACAGATACTAACAATTTAAGTAGTATGTATAATCATTTAATTTCCACCATAAAAATTAACAAATCTTAAAGATCATGTTTTTTAACAACTATTACTACAAATAAACGTAAAACTAAAATAACCCACCACCAAACTATAACTACATTAAATTAATCTTATAATTAATAAAACAAAAAAGCAATTCTAATCTCTTTTCGCATCCTTGAACGTACCGTTGTTTATCTCGTGACGTAGACCGAATTTATCTACAAGAACACTCAAATGAAAGAGAAATTTGCAAATATTTCCTAATACATTACTTCATTTTTAACCTTTGACGAAATTAGTACCAATTATATCAATTTTTGTAATATAATAATCATTAAGTAATTTCTTTCACTAATGAACTTTTTACAAACAATGAGTATCTCTTACAATAAGTTAAATAATTACCGATGTTCAACATTACGCTCCTTATAACGATCAATTAATTCGCTCACTAATAACCATATTTATTCTGGTAAGTTTGTATTATCTTGTTGTTTTTTGTCCTAGTCTGAAATTTAAAGTTATTTTGATAAAACCAAAAGAGCTGTGATAATTGTTGTTAAATGTATAAAAATATGTTTGATATTTTAAATTTTATTGTCTAATTGATTGTGTATTAATTTATTTCTTTATTAATAAAGATACCTTGATAAAGACCAGGAATTGGTCGAAACGTTAAAAGGTCGAAAAGAATATGCTTGTCGTTTCTATTGAGCAATCGAACCTTGACTCCTCTTGAAGGCCCACTACGTGGAAATTGATCTATTACTAAAGTCCGTTCAGTCTCATCTGGCGGTTATAGGATTATAGTGTAGGACGTTCGTTTTTGTGTTCATTGTTATAAATCACGCCCTTAAAATACTTTCCATTCTATGCTATAGAAAAGAGAAACAAAGATAGTAATACACTGTCTCAGAGGTAGTGCGTGCTATTCTTGACAGTGTATTCAAACTTGATTTTTAATAACTAGGTAATAGAGTCCAATTTTGAATGACCGACGAATTGTCTACATCTTACAAATAATCCAGAAGTTCTCAAAATTCTACTCAATTTTTTATTTAAAGTATTATTATATCCTTACACAGAGAAAAGTATTTTTTTTTATAAATGCAAAAAAAAGTTAAGATTTGATATAATTTTTTAATTATTGTAAAAATATTTCTGCCTGCAATAAAAAAAATGCACTGTAAACAGTATAATATATATTAGGAATATTAGTACAAAGAGCAATTTTACTTGATTTGTGAGCAAATCAATTAAAAAATGTGATCAACGTACAAAAACATATGAAATAAATTTTTATATAAAAACGAATTCTAAAACGTAATACAATAAAATTACTGGATCGTTTTCCAATATTTCAATGCGGTGTGACAGTAATTGCTGTTTTAAAATAGAATATAAATAATAATAAATAAAAAGAAATTATACATCCTCATCCGAGTCACTTAGAATTATCAAAAATGTCTCCGTCTTCACTATCTTCACCGTTGACCGTAAAAATCAGAGGTCGTACTTCATCAATTATTTTTCGCGGTCGAAAGTGTCTTTTATTATACTTTCTGTGTGTTGGATACATCTTCTCCAGGTATCAGCGGTTATTTTATTCAGGGCCTCATTCCAAGTACTTAGAACGTGTTCTTTCTCTTCCAGATGTAGTCCACCACATTTGTCATAATATTCCTTAAAATGCCCCATACCAATTCAATTAGATTGAAGTGGCAATGATACGGGGGCAAACCATTTTTCAAATAACTCAGAATTCATGTTATCGTGGTAATCGTAGGATTTATTTTGTGTGCCAAAAATTAAACTGCTTCCTCAACAAATCCATTTATATTACCCGCGTGAACAATTACGTAACGTTTACCATTTGATGTCTTGGCTGGTTGTTGTAAACTCTTCGAACTTGCGTCCTGCCAACTACGTTTAGAATTTCCTTTACTAAACACCCATGTTTCATCCAAAAACAAACTGCTTTGAATTTTGGAGTTGACATTTTTTAAATATTTTCTTAAAAGACGTTCCTCATGGACACAACATGACTTTGTTCACATAAACCGAGTCTATGGTTTGTTTTCTTAAATCGGAAACCCATATGCTTTAGTAAATAAGATAAACTAGTTCTTTTTATTTCACAAACACTTTTCGTCTTGATTAAAGCCAATAGAGAATCTAAGGAAACGTGTTCTTTTTTACGTACATTTCGTAAATTAACTCACGAATAGTTTGTTTTTACTATCTGGTAGATCGATAGAACGGATTTTATTTATCTTCCTTTTACTGGTTCTAAATCAACACATTCATTTCTTAGATTGCACAGTCTTTGTACGGTTCTGAGTGAAATTTGTAACGAGTCCGCTGTTCTTTGCTGAACTGCAAATACAGATAGTAGAGGACCACCGCTTTGTTTTTCTTCAGAAAAATAGTCAAACACGTTTAGCACTAACTCACGGCATTGTTTTGTCAACTTCTTTGGCATCTTGCAAAATTTTGAATTAAATCAACCGCACTTGTATAAGTTACACCAACAACTAACAATTAACAATAAATAATAATAACAAGAATAATCACAGCAATCGATACTTAATTACTAGAATGACATTATTATAATTACACCTATTAATGTTATGGAATTTCAAAATAAAGAGTACTTTCACTATATAATTAAAACTATTAATGTCACGTGACAACAAATATCTCAGTAATTACTCCTTAGAAATAAGAAAGTCTATGTAGGTGATGTACCCTTTGGCTGGATGGATTAGGCCCAAAAATTTTTTTTGCTTCTTTGTAACATACTAACTCTACTTCGTCGGAAAAAGTGAAAAAAGAGGGTTAAAATTTTCGGTTTAGAAATCGTCGCATAACTTCCCATCGTATACTATGATGTGGAGTAAAAATCGAGTAGAATTTTGAGAACTTCTGGATTATTTGTAAGATGTAGACAATTCGTCGGTCATTCAAAATTGGACTCTATTACCTAGTTATTAAAAATCAAGTTTGAATACACTGTCAAGAATAGCACGCACTACCTCTGAGACAGTGTATAACTATCTTTGTTTCTCTTTTCTATAGCATAGAATGGAAAGTATTTTAAGGGCGTGATTTATAACAATGAACACAAAAAACGAACGTCCTACACTATAATCTTATAACCGCCAGATGAGACTGAACGGACTATATGTGTGATGATTTGGGGTACAATGGCTAGTGGACAATCAACTCCCATGGTTACGTCAATGATATTTTAGAACCAGTGCTACTGTCGTTCATGCAGAAGTTGCCAGATAACATTTTCCAACCCGCAAGATCACATGTATGTGAGACATAATGGTCTACAGCTTCAACGGTTACAGAGACCTCTTAATATTTTAGATGACCTGTAACATCAGCTTAACGTTGCATTAAATGAGAACATGGACCACAAAAAAATGTCTGCATTGTATCATTACCGCTTGAATCAAATATTTCCATTTACTGCATTTTGCTCATTAGAATTTAGTTAAAAATCGTCAGGATATTTTATTCTTGTAGATTTATTGTGCTAAAAGAGGTTTTGTCAGCTTTTTACCTAATATAGATTATATCAATTAAATCAATTAAAGGATAATCCCAACACAGAAATAACAAAAGTAACGTAAACATAACAGTTCAAGAAATCACATATTATTAATACTGCAATTTATTTTATGGATACAGGGTTACATACAATCGTTCGGTAACGAACATAACGTCGCTGATTAAAAAAATCAAAAATTTTTAAAATCTTTGAAGGTAAAAGACATCTTTATTAAAATGGAAGGTTGAAACTTTTATTTTAAAATTTTCTAATTTGATGACTGTAATAAACACTCTGTAAATAAGATTAAATATTTCTTGAGCTAAACATTAATGCAATATTACTTCCTCCTTCTACTAATTTTCAAAATTTTAATTGGAAAATAACAGAACTATTGTTCATTTATCGACTGCATTAAATGCCACTTTTTAAACTTTGAATAATAATATTCAAAGAACTATCAAATTTCAGCAAATGTTTTATATGACAATGAATGTTTGTATGAACACGTAGAATACCAAGAATAAATAAGGGTGTTTTATTTACAAAAATCATATTTTTTATGCTCTAATTTCCTGATACACCCTGTACAATTTTCAATATTTTTGAAAGATGCGCGTTTCTTACCTCTAGCCCACGGTCAATACAGTTTTTAAGCCAATAATACTGATTAATTAAAATCTTACTTTACTCTATCTTTGGGACACCCTGTACAAGGTACATACATGCCAACTTAACAATAAAAAAATTATAATATTGTAAACTCAGGTGTCTTGCTCTTTGAAATCGATAGTAGGCAACAAATTAACCAATTCGTCTACAAAGGCCGGTTAATAAATAAAAATTCATTCACTTAATAAGGCTAAAATTCACAAAAAAATAACTTAATTTACTGATTTTTAGTAAAAATACGCCTGGCTACTCTTTATTATCACATCAATTTGCTTTATTTTATCTATCCAACATAGTATACCGTGTGTCCAGTTTAAAATCATGGGATATCGGAAACGTTGGAGATACAATGCCGAAGTTAAATAGAACAAAGTTGCGTTGGGATATGCCTATAAATAATCTAGGTTTACTTTATTCAAAAAACCGCTTGAATATTTAAATACGGGTGAAAATCAAAAATCGGTGTTTTAGAAAAAACCTTAATATTTCACTTATTATAAGAGGCACGTTGATCAAATTTTTAGAATAGATGTAAAAGATCGTGGTCATCAAAAAAATGTAATAAAAAGTGTCTATTTGATTATGGTTGCGCCGAAAAGAGTGAGGGCTAGACATTTGTCGGAATGGCCACGATCTCTTACACTTATTCTAAAATTTGATGAACGTGCCTCTTATAATAAATAAAATACCGATTTTTGGTTTTCACCCTGTATTTAAATACTTAGGCCAATTTTTAATAAAGTAAACCAGATTATTTATAGGCATACAAGTACGTAGCTTTTGTTCTATTTAACCGACATTGTATATCTAACGGTTCCGATATCCCATAGTTCATTTTAAACTGAACACACTGTACAGTTATCTAGTGTTTAAATAACATAGTAAATACCTATGCCAACTTTTCACGGGACACGGTATAATAACAAATGTAATCTACGACTGTTTAATCTTTTGCACATTTTTTACGTTGTAGTTGTTTGATTTGATTTCACCAAGAAGAACAAAAATAATACAAGATGGTACATCTGTATGAAAAATACTTTCAGTGTTTGTGCATGCGTTTATGTAAACGCTTTCTTTCGGACCTGGTCATCAAGACCCTCCCGGATAATTAAGACAAAATGTACAACAAAATTTCACAAAAAACAATCACATTACACACTTAATTAATATTATTACATGTGAATACTAGGGTGGGTAAGGGTTGGCATGATTAGGTTTTAGTAGTTTTCCTAAACATTGAAGTAAATGCTTTGCCAAGATGAACCAATCCACAATTGCACACGGTTTTGTCACCACACTGTACAGGTTTATACTGATCTTGTTACGGTCAGTTGTTAGGAAAGTATGCCCCTCAGCGGAGAGTAGGGTGTGGGTTAGGAAGATCGACGTTATTCCTAGAACCTATAGAAAAAAAATAAAAAGGTAGGGCGCCAGGTTCGAGTAACGCTGTAGAGAAGAATCTGACCTAGAACCAAAGGTCAGCAGCTAACTGTCCGCAGCAAAATATACAGTAAAAGAGAAAAATTCACGAAAGAATTCAACATAAACTCAGAGAAACCTTCACATAAAATTTATTCGCCCCAATACACCAATGTATTGTGATAGGTAACAGCACCCAATAGACACAGATATATTAGAAATAAACACGAACTAAAGCGGGTAACCAAAGTTAAAGTAAAGAGAATTACCCAAATATTTACCACTTCTACGCCACTGTCTCGTATATGCAATTGATTTTTCGCGTACTGAAGGTACGCTTATGGTGAAACTTAACCTAGAATGTATGTCAAGTATAGTACTGAGTAACGTTACAGATTACATGAATGAATGAAGACGTGTAAGGGAAGTTTTAGGACTAATTCAATCACCGCGAAGTTTAAACGTTTGTTCAACTTGGACTTAAACTTGGAACGAGCTCGTACCGAAGGGATTCAATGGAACTAAAACGTTTGGCTTAATTGTGATTGAGGTTTAAATTATTACACGACTTATACACCACGTATGTATTAAATACTATTATATATGACTAGTTAACGTTCCAGGCATTATTAGGCAATTACACATTCGAGCGACAAATAATCCGCAATAAGTTCTATACGTTCGCGCCTGATAGTTGGTGTCAAGGGGTGACTTCTACTTAAGTGATAGGTCGACTGCAGGTTCACGTGCAATTAAAAAGAGATCAAAACATCTGACCTTTTACGCAGCAGTATGAGCGTTCCCCTTGCTCCCAATTTTACTAGCGGTTTCTGGAAGAGCCTCCACCGTAATCTGCGAATCTGACGGAATATTCTCGTGTAGCTATTTTGGTACAGCACCTTCAAAAGACATAAATAGAACAGCAGCAGTCGCAAACTGACGAAGAAACCACAGGAAAAGAGAATATATATCCTTAACAGGGACACATAAACCACCCTCTCTAGAAAAAACATAGGGATGTTAGCGAAAGATAAACCCAGAGGGCAATCGTATACCTGATACAAAGCGTCCTCTAGCATAAAAAATGAAGGACGGTGTTTATTAAACGGTTCACGTGGAGCACAATCTTTTAAAGAATTTTAAAATTCGTCTTTATGTGGTATGATATTTTCTATCTACAAAATAAAGTTTTTAAAACGTTGAAGTATTTCATCAGCTTGATTAACCCCATAAAGCGAGGAAATTTTTAGATGAGGGTTTATCTTCCCCTTCGTGAACGGTTAATTCAAGAAAAGTTTACCGGAAGAACCAAAATGCAGCGGACCAATCGTAGACAGCCTCGAGCCGTCAACGCCGGAAACCAATACAAAGTTATGTCCGCGAAATTGGGTTAAGGAAGTGTGTACACAGGAGAAGCGTTTACACTTCGAATGTTACAATCTTCTGGGGCACCATACATAACACTTACATCACAATACAATATTTAAAATGTACCATACGATTAAATAAATAAATAAATAAATAATGTGAACATTCCGGTATATTTGGATCTTTTTGGTGGGCAAAAGGTTTCGAAATCTTAATTTTATTTTGTAGTAATTTGCTGACATAGCTTTCAGCAATAGCCGAACTTTTCTAGTATTCCAAGCGTTTTCTTGCTAATGGTCTGTGAAAAGTTTAGGGTTTGGCAATTCAAGGAATGCAGCAATTGGTCTAGGCATTTTTCTCGGTGTGTTAATCCCTATTAGGCTATTAATGTCAATACTCATTACGATACGTTAAAATAAATCGTCGGTTAGTTACTTTTTTGCGCCTTAAACTGGCATATTTCTTAAATAAGGTAATTCAATACTCATCGGCCACGCAAAAGTTCTAGATACATTGTCTTTTATTAGTATAACCACAATATTTGTTTGTTTCTCACGTCTGAGCGACCAATTGTACCCCATAACTAAGATTACCCTAAATAATTGGTTTTAGTGTATGTGGAGCTACGATAATGGAAACTTGCTTTCATGGCTAAATATCTTAACTTATATTTTTCTTATCACCTGGGTTCTCTGTTCAAGTTGCTAGGATAGGGCAACAAGCATAACCAGTACTGGGCTAGTATGTCTCGGCGTGCTGTTACATTGGTAGAATAGGCAACGCACTTGAGGGAACGATTTTTGTTACTTCGTTTGTGAGGCTCCTAGGGGCCTGGGAGTAATCTAGTATTTTATAATTAGCAACTTTTATGAATGTACTTATGTTTTTTTCCTCCAGAACTTGAGATGTTTGTGGTGTATAATTTTACAAAGTTTGTTTTAACAATGTTTGCGGCTTGGTATATTTGGAGATGTCAACATTGAGTAATTTGTCAATAAATTGGATGCCTTGTACTTTTTTTGTTGTAATTGAAAATACACAAGTAGGATGTTTTCAGAGACATTATTTGAATTTTATTTGCTTGGTACCATGCTTCACATTTTTGATACTGCTTCTCATATTCGTTCTAGGATTTTTCAAAGATTTTACGTATTGCGGAGGGCGTACATGTAAGGTTCTCCATGTTTTTGTTTTATATAGTAGCTAATAATAATTATAATAATCATAATAATTTCAGGTATTTTTAAAAGTCATGGGTATTTTTAGGGTATTTTTGTCAGAATTTGGATATGAATCAGCACATTAATTATTAAATAATTGTGTATGAAATCCTACTTTAAGAGTAATCGTGCCCAAAGAAATTAAATCGTGGGTAAAACTACAACGATGTTTGGCCACCAAGCAATATGCAAGATTTGAACACTTCACACTCTATTATTATAAATCACTACTAATCACAAAATATGAAGATGTCAATACCTACGTACCTGATGCTAAAAAAAATTATTATGTTAAAAATTAACTAACTTGTTATTTGAAATTTTCTCGTACACAGATAAAGGTAGTATTGCGAAGTGGTCACTTTCTAAAGCAGTCTAAAAATACCTTTGAAAATACGTGCAAAACACTAAATTCTACCACTTTCGACTTTTGGGATTTATTTTATATGAAAATAATAACTTGCTTCAAATTTGATGTTTTATTTACGTTATGTACTTATCAGAACTTAATTTTACTGTTGTTCCATATTAAAAGAGTGTTTACTTTAAGTGTAGCAAAAGTAGACAACTTTTAGAAACAACTAGATTTAATAAATGTATCACGTTTCAGACAGCACATTATGTTCTACAATATCCAGACATAAACTTAATGCAAACGGAATGCAAATACTATACGCTATTCCCATGTCTAGAAAGTTAAACACAATTTACTAGTTAAATAAAAGTAAATGATTTGAACTTTTTGTTTGAGTTTTTATTTTCAAGTATGCAAATTTATTTAAATTTTAACTGCGCTCAAGTTCCACATTTTTATTACTTAATTAAACATACAATATACCTACTGCAATTTTATAATCATAAAAGTTTTGTTTTAATTATATTTTAAAACAACAACAAGAAAATTGAATAATTGAGAAATTTAATTAGATAGTTTCCTTCGAAAAGCTCTCAAAGATAAATTTTACAGCTTGAGGATCTCAAGCTCTCTAAAGGTGTTCTCGAGTATACACGTTTTCTTATTAGATAGTAATCTGTGCTTCACTAATCTTTAATTAAAATGACATTCCATCCTCTTGTTGTGTACTCACGTATCTTTTATGTAGGGTGCGAAAACAGAGTATTGATGAGATCCAAACCACTTTGAGCGAAATACATACCCTAGAGACAGACCGCTAAATTAAATCTTGCTCGATTAGAAGGCAGTCAGTCAACTGTGGACTGCAGTTCGTCTAGTTTCACGAATCACCGATCCGAAATATTGTCGTTCCGGGTTTGTGCTTTTGACGGTAATGTTTTTCCGAGTCAATTCATAGTTTCTGTCAGGACGATTATAAACACCCTATAAAAAAAATTTTTTAGTTAATAAAAAGATAATTTATATCTGCCTAATGCGTTAAAATTGCAAACATCTTAAACACGTTCTGATAGATATAGGAAAAAGCAATTTCGGAAAAGTCAAACTGAATTCGAAATTAATGCCTAACCATCTTTTTAGGGTACGCCGTTAGTTAATTTCCTTAGGGTTGTGTTCTTACGCTCTTTGCACTCGCAGCATTATTGTAATTTCCTGGTCATTAAATTAGGTGCAGCAATTCCTTTCTGTGATGTTTCCTACATTACACATTTGCAATTTCTATTGAACTACTTAATGCATTTCAATGTGTTTTCTATAACTGAAAACGTCGCAAAATTTCATCCTTCTAACCCTTACATTTATTTACTTCCTTATGAAAATTATTTATTGCAAACTGGGTTTTCTAAAGTTTAAGAATTTAATAAAATCACATTTTAATTTAGTGCATGCACAAGTTTTCACTATATGGTTTATTCAAGCATTGCGGTCTATAAATTTTACGAGGCGTTCCAATCGCTGCTAAGAAGAAAACGAAAGCAAAATGCTTTCAATAAAACAAAAATCATATTTACAACTTATGCTACATAAAGTAAAACATAAACGTGCAAGAATAAACAAATACGTTTTTTTCTTTCTACTGATAGGTACCCAAAGGAATTATAGATATAACTTATAGATTGGTAGAATTTTAAACACAACTAAGTATTTTTTTTCCTCACCTAGCGAGCGTAAACCGAATAAATGAATATAAAAAATTCTATGGGTTAGTTTTCAGTTATTCAAAATTTTACTAATATATTTCTTTAGAAAATTTTCCAACGCTTTCTGATTTAAATGTACACTGAAACTAATTAAATTCAAGCCACATTTACTGTTTAAAATTAAAGTTTTTATAGATTAAAGTGGGTGCAGCTCATAAATAGGTTATGTAATACCGTGAATTTAAATTTTGTTATTATATTGTAGGATTAAAAACGTTTTACCAGTCTGGTTTTCTAAAGTATTCGGTGCCTGTCGGCAACGTTCTTCGGACGGCATGGGCGCTCATTTTGAATGTTGTTCGTTTAACGTCAAAATTAATTTAAAAAATTACAATTTATTTCAAAGGATTATACTTGACGGAGTTCAATATGTTCCTTTTACAAAAGACAATTATAAACTAAAATTGGAAATTAAATGTTAGAATAAGAGTTATAATTAAAATAGATAAAATACATTTCTAGAGAAAATGCATCAGCACTAGATAAATATGTCTACTATTTATCTATTGCTGAATATTTTATTATTATACTCCATCCCAAGAGTCTTAAATAAGTGAAAAAGAAATTTAAGTTTTTGATTGAAGTAATGAATTATCAACAATGTCTAAGTTTCCAAAATGTGGTTTAAAATATTTTATCAATGTTTGTTTGAAGGAGTCACGTTTATAATATACATATACAATAATACAAATAATACATATGATAAATATAAATACAATAATAATAGAACAATAATTAAGGGTTGTTGTTATTGGGGCTTCTGTTTCTATAAGTCTACGTCTTTGTTTATTCAATTTTATTTTGGTTTTAACTAAATCTTTCGTATTTGTGGAAGTTAAGTCAATTTTTTAAATATTATTAATTTTAGTTTTATACATTTGTAATTCGCTAACACTAGGCAATTTTAACTCGATTTCTTTAGTTGAAGATGATTTAATTGTAAACATTAACTTATTATGATTAATCAACACCGAACAATTAGTCGTTATGAATTAAATTTGTTTCTTTTATATCTTTTCTATCAATATTATTTTACATTTAATGGTGAACTAACTAACCAACTGGCGGTGACTATTTGCAATATTTTAGAAGTGGCTACTTCAAACGTATAAGTTTCACAAGTTTGATTATCAGGAAAGGAAAGTAATTGCGTTTCGCAAAGTTTTGAATTTGGGATATTGAAATAATTATCGTTTGATCAGAAATAATGATTTACTGAAGTTGATTGACAGTTATTGAATTCGATAAGAACACTAAATTTGTTATTATAAAGTAATGTACTATCACAGGAAATAATTATTTATTATTTCATGTGTAAGCTGGAATAATTTTTTTTTTGATATATTTTTGTAGTACTAATAGATTCATATAAATGAAGATTTTCTAGCTAGCAAATTTGCTTATAAATTATGATGATAACGGTCCATTAGGATTATCGGAATTATTTAAGCTTATCTAAGAATCAATTAAGTTTAACGATGCGTGATAAGCAGATAGTATATATAAGCTTCCCGTTGTTTTTATTTTTAGTATCGGTATCGCTGATGATAACAGCTTAGCTGTTGAAACACGTGTCCGAGTAAAGTTTTTGGTGCAGTTTTTGGTGTTTTTCTGTTGGTTAAATAGACGCTGCAGTTGGTGTTCCTTTCCTTTGTTCTAATTTGGGGGAAATGGAAGACATAAATTTTTGTTATTATAAGGTTGCAGTTGATTTAAAGATTTTGAAATTTGAGTCAAGGTTTGAATTAGTTCATTATTATCAATAAGTGAAAGATGTAATTGTTGTTTTAGAGCAAAAGTTAAACCGAATTCTAATTCTGTCCAAACATTAATAAATAATTGAAGAGATTGAATTGATTCATCAATTATTGAATAAGTTGATGATTCGATTAATATTTTGTGAATTTTTACATTTTCTAAAAAAATTTTATTTAAATTATTGTTTAATAATTTTTGGTTTTTTGATAAATCATGTACGGTGGAAATTGTATCATTTAAAATTTGAGCTTGTTCTAAAAGGATATTCTTGTGAGTTTTAGTTTCATGTTTTAATTTAAATATAATGTTTTCATATCGTCGTCTATCGTCTGCACTTAACTTTTTGTTATAAATTTTATTACGATGCGTAGTCATTCTATTAATGATCGCTTTGGTCTATCAATTTGAATTTTTGGAAATAATTGATCTAAGAGTGTATCAACTTTATGTACCGTTTTTATATTAATAACTGGTTATTGCGATTAATTCTATTTGTACATAACGTCGGTTTCCTAAAGGATAATGTTTATTTCCTAGTAACTATATTGATTTAATTAGTGTAATTTCGTAACATTTGATTATTACTAAGGATCGGGGTATAATCCATTATTTTAATTATTGTCCATTCCGATCCTTTTAAACAGGGTTGTCTTTTAATGTCCGTATGGTTACGTCAAGTCTACAATTTTGTTCCATGTAAGGAGGAAAAGGGTAATTGTCCTGGAAAAGACATTAATTCGTTAGCGTGTCTTTTTAAGATAGTGTTTGTGGGAGTATTTCTTAAGTCATAGGAGTCATGTTCATAAATTTTGTTGAAAGCATAAAGTCCTATAAATTTTGAAGCGTTAGTTTTAATGTAAACTTTATCACACATACTAAAAGTTTGATGTTTGCAAGGCTTGTTGAGGTTTTCATTTCGATTTTCTTTAGTAATTGTTTATTTGGTTTGAAGAGCACCATATAAAGATTTCATTTTTTCTTTGACTCGTCATGTAATTTTTATAAAATGGTTTTTCGTAATCTAAATCAAAAGCGTTTTTACATTCTGTGTGTCCAAATAAAATTTCAAATCAAGAAATTTTAAATTTGAATGTATTGAGTGGTTATAAGCCATTACATAATATGGAATTTTTGTAATTTCTGGCATGTTTCCTAAAAGTCTATAATGTTCAATAAGAGTTGAGTGAAAACGTTCAATAGGTAAGTTCGATTGGTGATGATGTAGGGTCGTAACATGTAATTGAATTTTGTGAAGTTCGGTTGATTTTTAAATACATTATCTGCTACTAAAATATCAGGGGTGGTATAAAAAAAATATTCGAAATAAAGCTATTAAAGCATTAGGCTTCATTTTTAGATGCTCAATAAATTTTTTCAAATCCAAACACAATAAAATTGTTATATATCTCATTGGTACGTTCACACTTAGAATATTGTACCCTAGTTTGGTCACCTTATCATTCAACCCTTATCACCAAAATTGAAAAAGTGCAGCATAGGTTTTTAAGATTTTTTTCTTTCAAAGCTAAATTACAAACTTCAACTTACTTTCAAATCCTCTCTTATCTTGATTTAAACACTTTACATTCTCGAAGAATACTTCATGATAACGTATTTTTGCATAAACTAGTTAATGGTATTTTAGATTGTCCGATTCTTTTACAATTAGTTAAATTCAACATTCCATCTAAAAATCTACGTAATACAAATCAGTTCTCGTTAAATATTAGTAGAACAAACTATCTTAAACATTCTCCACTTCAAAGAGTAATGAAAATGCGAATACATTCGTTGATACTAACTTTTTTGGCAATGAGTTTAACTTTAAAAAAGACATGAAGAAATATTTATGTAAAATTGATGTTGATTTTTATAAGAACCACTATTAATCAGTAAAATGTTTTTTTCTTTTTCTTTTATAAACATACTTTTTATTTAAAATTGTACATTCATTCATTTATACATATCTGTTTTTGTTTTTTTTTGGGATATTTCCTGTAAATAAAATTATTATTATTATTATTATTATTATAAGTTGTAAAATAGTAAAATAATCTATCAGTTATATCGATCATATTACTTGATCGTAATTGGTAAGCTTGTACAAATTTAGAAAAGCGTCTAAAAATGTTAAATATTTGATTTCTCCAATTTGTAATATGGACGGTATGAAAAGGGCGATTGAAAGTTAGAGTTAAATTGAAAGGTTGTTTTAGGGGTATCGGTTATATTTTTGTGTCTTACAAGTGGTACAATTGTTTTATGTCTGTATTCATTCCTTTCCAATAATATTTTCATTGTAAATGTTCAATAGTTTTTACTATTACTTTATAATCAGTTTTTCCAAAATGGTAATTAGCTAATTGAGATTGTAGTTTGTTTACATCTGTAATATAGGTAACTAATTTAGTACTTCTGTAAAATTTAGGTGTATTGTCACTTTCGATCGAATTTAGATGAAGAGAGAATTCTTTATACAAAACTTCGTTGTGAAAATATCAATAATAATTAGTATTTGGTTCTAAGTATTCTTAAAGGAGTTCATTAAATATTTAATTTTTGTTGTCATTATGAATATAGACTGAATAAAGACTCTTTTCATCTAATTTACATATTTGTATTTTTTTAGGTTAATTTGATTCTATAAATTCAATTTGTTTATTAAGGTTTATCTGTGATATATATTACTGGTGTTAAACTTAATTGTGAATGAATGTTATCTGCTAATGTATTATTATCTTCATTTTCAATTGGTAACAAATTATTATAATTTCTGGTTCAAATATTGGAATGTCGAATAAATCTTCAATATTTGGAGTTTCTGGTCGTTCAGAATAATACTATAATTAGGTTTTGGAGTATTTAATCTATCTACATCATCCAAAATTTCATCAATATCATTTATTATTTCATCATTTACTGTAACTGGATTAACTAGTTTTAAAGCTCATCTAGCTAATTTTGAATTTGGTTCTTTAAGATTACAAAGCCAAACTAGAGGTCTATGATCTGTATACAACACAAATTTAGTACCGAATAAATATGGCCTAAATTGTTTTGTAGCCCCTACAATGACTCACGTTTACGTTCAATAGTACTGTATTTTTGTTCTGTTTAATTTAAAGTACGTAAAGCGTAACTTACAGGTTTTCCATTTCGTTAAAGTCGCTACTGCTCCAAGTGCAAATTTTGATGGATAAGAAGGAACTGAAAAGTTTAGGGAACCCATGAACAGTCAATGTTATTGTATAGAAGTCCGTACAAAAATTTAAGAGAACTACAACTTCTTCTGAACTCAAGTGAAACAAATTCGAAACGATTTAGTAAAGCGGTATGAGAAAAACCTCATTATGGATATATTTATAACATTGATATTTAATAAACCTCCTCTGAACATTCATCAATCTGACACTTATGTAGAGGAAACCAATCCAATTTTGTTCTAACAATTGCAAATTCCTAAATGATTTGAAGGTGCGTATTATAAAACCCATGGTTTTAATCACGGAAGCAATTATGTTCACACTATATCCTGAAATGTTTAATTTACTGTCCTTGATTTTATTCACACGGCATAAAAAATTAGAGTTAATACGGTAGTCAAATAGTATAACATCAAACTTTTTTGTAAATGTGAGTACTTTACATTTACAAATATTAAGCTCAAGATTGTTTGTAGTGCACAAATTAGAAATTGGCAGTAACTGATTTTGTAAAAATAAACAATCGTCAACTGTAGAGATGGAATGAAAAGCTTAAGATGGTCAGTAAAAAACAGATGCTTGTACGCAATCACTTTGTCATTGATGTCACATTGTGATATGGCGCGTAAGTGTCAGAAGTGTGTAAACACTATTACAAGGTATAAAGATTTTATTGATTGTAAAGAAAATTATTTAAACAGTTTCCATGCTGAATATTCAAATATGAGTGTTAAACAGTTAAATAATTTAAAAATTAGTGGTGAAATACAACATTTCTGTTGTAACTTATCTGAAAACATCAGTTCCAATGAAGGCGCTTCAGTTCTACACAATGCTAATGTATTAAATTAAAGTTTAATATAAACAAATGTAGAATTAACGTTTCAAACATTGTTCTTACTTGAAATTTCTCAATTAAAAATACTATTAAGCAGTTAACTAAGGAAAATGTTGCTTTAAGATTTGAAGTTAAAATTTTAAAAATTTAATAAATACAACAGAACTACAACTTATGTTAAGGTCGTAACCGTATCTAAAGCCTGATACCCAGAAATTTTCAATTTCTAAACAAACATTGACTTCAATGGCAAATAATATTAATCAAACGTCCAATGATCAAATTTGTCCACAAGTATAGAAATCCAAATTTTATAATATTGTTTGTTTATAAGGAGAAGATGCACTTCAATTTCATAATTTGAATAATTTCTTTATGCACTAGAACGGTTGAATTTTAGCACATTTAAATGTTCAATGTATAAAAAATAAATTAGAAACTATTGGAGTCTTTTAGACAGTCAAAAAAATAGATGTTTTGTGCATTACCGAAACTTACAGATGATGAAGTTAATAACGTAACAATTTCAAACTTTAAAAATTCCAGTTACTACTGCAGAAGAAATTATCGTCATGGGGGTGTCCCTCATACTAGTGAAAGATTACATTCGTGCACTAAATTTACCATACTTTGTTGATCTTTCTCCAGGAAAAGATTTTAAATGTTCAAACTTTCTGTTTATATGCATTTACAGATCACCAGATTTAGATGCAAATATATATTTTTTGCAAAACTTGAAGAATGTGTTTTAAAGATAAGCAATAGCAAGAAAGTTTCAAAAATCATTTAATGTAAACGGGGGTGTTTTTTTGTTTTTGGGGGTTGTTTGAGTTAGGTTATTTTATTTATGTTTTTGGGGTATAATGGTGAATTAGTGGATTAGGGTTTATGGTATAAAATTTGGGTTGTTGTTTTTGGATAAGAGTATTGGAGTTTTTGTTTTAAATTGGGTTTTGGTGGGGGGGGTAAGTGTTTTTTTTTGTGTTTGGGGGGGGAGTATGATAGGGGTTGTTTTTTTTTATTTTTTTTGGAGGATAATTTTGGTTGTTGGATGTTTTTTGTTTTTGGGGGGGTTTTTTTTTTTTCGCTTACTGAATGCAGAAATAGTGCTAAACTACGTGACCAGACGAATTCTTTCTGTCTATCAGGTCGGTTTTGGTACTGGGGGTTTTGGTAATAGAAGGGGGAGGGGAGGGGGGGGGGTAGAGGAAAGGGGGGGTAAAAAGGAGGAAAGGAAAATTTTGGGTGTTCTGTATTTAACATCGCTCGAGCATAACTTCAATGTCTGAATCTGAAACATTTACGTATTTACTAATTTCATAGTAGTCAGCAAAATTATGCATTGCGGTATTTCTGATCATAGTTCACAAATAAGATGACTGTAAATACAAACAAGCAACCTGTTTACGTACGTTTTTTTTTTTTTTTATAAAAAAATAAAAATATAAAAAATTTTTTTTATTTTAATATTATTTTTTTTTAAAAATATTATTTTTTTTTTATTTTTTTAAAAAAAAAAAAAAATTTTTTTTTATCATATACGAAAATAACCTTTTAACTTTCAAACATACTAGCACAAGAATCTGCAGTGACATATTTGTCACTGAGTATTAATTTTTTTTTTTAACGTCAATGTTCAATCCTCTAATTTTATTAACACCATTAAGTACCACCTCGAAACCAGCTTTAAGTTGATTAAATTAAATGTCAATACAAAAAAACCGTGGATTACACCAGAAATTATCTTCAACGTAAAAACAATTATTTCTTATGTACAAGTATGGAATAATACCAGATTTTATTTATAAAAAATTTAGAAGAAACTACAAACAAACGCTAAAAAGTGCTAAAGAAAATAGTGTAATCAACGCAATTGATTGTTCTTCTAACAAAGTGAAGAAAGTGTGGAATCTTAGTAATAAATCTGTTATAAACAATAGAGTTTCTACACAGACTTCTTTGCCAGTCATGTTAGTGAATGATATAGAATGTACAAAGGAATAGAACTCTAAACTGCAGCGTCTATCTGTAACAAAAAGGAAAACACTAAAAACTGCACCAAAAAACTGGGGCGTCTAGGATGTGTACTAGACGCCGGTTAAACCAGAGAAAGAACTTGTGTCGTCGTTTTGTGTTTAGATGCGTTTATTGACACTTATTTACAGTTATCGTGATGTGTTATTTACATAAATGAATGAACTTGGCGTAGGTCGTGGGACATAGTAAGTTTGTGTACTATGTGCTGCGTGAGTGATATTTGATATCGTGGTATCACTTGTCAGGCCGAAGATCGCTGGCCGGGTTGTATGTTTGCGACTCGTTCGTCACAACCGCTGGTCGGCGTCGCGACCTGATCGACGCCAGTTAAGTGTCGAATCGAACTGGACTTAAACTACACTAAACTACACTTAACTGTAACTGATGGAACTTCGACTTCTGACTTATTCTTGTTATTGTACTTATTTCGTTTTTATATGTACAAAGTCGATTTGTTTGCTTTGTAAGGCAAGGTTGTTAGAAATGCTTCCCGGTTGCCAGCATTTCCTTAATCGTAATTGTTGGTTTCAATTCCGCATTCCACGTCGCAATATGCGAATGTAAGATTGATCGTTGTTACATACAGAGATCGCCAATAGAAAAAAAATGGTGTCTCTTAATAGGTTAAATAAATCGGCTACCATAAGCACATCTCAGTTATTAATTGCTCCACATCATCACTAAAATACAAAAGCCTTGAACGCTCACTTCTACTTCCAGATAACATAAAGCAATCACAAAATAGGTTCACAAATAATACAGATACAAAATACATATTCAAATACTAAAAACTCCACAATAATTGCACATTTAAGATAACCAGCACCAGCTGTCGATCAATTATCTTTTCGTGTATTTGCCAGTGTTGACCGAAGCTGAATTTATTCCCAAGAGCTTTGGGTTAATTAGTGAATTGAGAGTAAATTATAAAAGCGCCACGTTAACTAAGCAAGTGATAGTCCATCGCAGTTAAAATTGGCGAGGAAAGCGCTTAAAACACAAGAATAAACGTCGAGAACACAAAATTATGTCCAGCTGGTGCGAAAATTAACTCGCACTAGACGTGAACGTCTGATTAATTTTTCAGTTACAAGCACTCAATAAGAAAAAAGTAAATTCAGCGACTATCGAACGTCAACCGGTTTTACCTAAATCAAGCCTTAGATTGGGATTATTGTACTGTCGGATGTATCAGGTTAGAGGGCGACCTCTGTGTCTTTACTAGGCTTGCTATGTTTCCTATCAACTTGTGGTTTTCATAGGTTTAGACTCCATCCTAGTTGGTGTCTTCTACGCTCTAGTGCGGGGCATTTAAAGAGGATATGATAAGCTGTTTCATCGTCCTCTTGACAAAGTCTGCAGGCAGGTTCACCTCTGTAGGTGTTGTTCCTGAGCATGATGGTTCTGAAGGCTTCATTGCTTGTTAAAAAACTGACAACCTGTTTAATTTGGGTTCTGTTCAATCTTAGTAGGGCTTTGGTAGTCTGTGGGTTAGGAGTATCTAGAAATCTTTTGCAGTGTGTGGCTTGTGTGCTATTTCTCCAATTCCACTGATGTGTATTGTTAACCCATTCATTTATTATTGAGCGGGCTTGGTTTTTAAAATGCATAGACCAGGCTCCGGGCCGGTCATTTCTTCGCGGGCTGCTTCTTTTGCAAGCTGGTCCGCTTTTTCATTTCCTTCTATTCCTTGATGTCCTGGAATCCAGCATAATCTTACTGTATTCTCTTGGCCTAGGGTTTGAAGTATGAGTTTACATTCTTTGATCAGTCTGGATGAGGTACTGTATGCGTTTAACGCTTTTAGCGCCGCCTGACTGTCTGAGAGAATGTATATGTTTTTATTATGCAACTTCTTTTCGATGCCTATGTTGGCGCAAATGTTTATTGCATGCAATTCAGCTTGAAAGATGTTGCACATTTTACCTAGACTGACTCTTTCGTTGGTTCTAGGGTTAGTGCTATATACACTTGAGCCAGATCCCCTTCACACTTAGATCCATCAGTATAGAAGATGATGTTCTTGTTTGTTGGGGTTGGTAGTTGGGCCGGATCCCAACTAATGTGAACTGTAAAGTTCTTATCAAAGATAAATTCTTTGGTTATTTGGTCAGAGCCCATCTCGAGTATTGGGTTGCTGATTTTGATATGATCTTGCCATGTCCTAGATTGTTAGCAGTGTTCATCCAGTGACCAGTGCTTTGTAATCTGTAGGCTGTCATCCTAGCTTCTCCTTTCAGGAAAGTCTGTAGAGATGGCAGGTTTAAAATGGCGTTCAGTGCTAAACCAGAGGTGCCTTTAAAGGCTCCGGTGGTGCACCTACATGCCAGATATTGAATTCTGCTAATTTTTGAATAGCAGTGGTTTGTGTTATTTTGGGCCACCAGGTGATTATTGCGTATGAGATTATTGGTCGAACTATGGTTTTGTATAGCCAGAGGGTCAATTCCGGCTTGAGCCCCATGTACTACCTACAGCCCTTTTCCCAATAACTAAGGCATGTATACATCTGGTGATTGTCCTGTCTAGGTGGGGTTTCCATGTTAGTTTGGAGTCGATGGTCAAGCCTAAATACTTGACCTCGTTCTCCCACTTGACATTTGCATCAAACAGTTTTACGTTAGTCCTGTTTGTTTTGTTCCTTCTACGGGTGATTATTTTCCGTGCACCACTTCTTGGTTGTCTTTAGTGCTTTTTTTATTGCATTGTCTACTATTCCTTGGTATATACCTTGGATCAGTATGACAATATTATCTGCGTAACCTTGAGTGTAATAACCTTTGTTGTTCAATTGGATTAGCAGTTCATCGACTGTGAGGCACCACAGGATTGGAGAAAGAACTCCTCCCTGTGGACATCCTCGCGTCACTTGTACTGTCTTTTCCTTGTCGAGCAATTTGATTTTCACAGCTCTGGTGTTGAGCATTGCCATAGTCCATCTTTTCGTTGTGTTATCGATATGATGGCTTGACAGTGCTCTTTCTATAGAGTGATAGGAGGTGTTGTCGAAGGCTCCCTCTATGTCTAGGAACGCGCCTACTGCATATTCTCTATACTCTAATGTTTTTTCGATTTTTCCCACTAATTGATGTAGGGCAGTATCACATGATTTACCTGTTTGGTACGCATGTTGATATTTATGGATAGGGTAGGCCTTAAGGGCTTCTTCTCTCCAATGTCTGTCTACTAATCTTTCTAGCGTTTTGAGAAGGAATGATGTTAGACTGATGGGTCTGTAAGATTTGGCTTCCGCGTAGCTGTTCTTACCTGGTTTTGGGATAAATACCACCTTAGTCACTCTCCAGGCTTGCGGAATGTAGGCCAGAGCTAGACTTGCTTGAAACAGGTCTTTTAGTGGATTAAGTAGTATTTCTATCCCTTTTTTAGCATTATCGGTTGAATGCCATCATTACCAGCAGATTTGAAGGGACTGAAGAGGGTGAGTGCCCACTTTATCCTTTCCTTGCTGGCAATTTTCTTTGCTGTTTCCCAGTCCACCTTCTCTGGGGTGTATCTGGGTTCTGGCTGATTTGGTTGTTCCACTGCTCCAGGTAGATGAGTTTTTATCAGTAGAGATAATGTCTCATCCTCCGTTATAGTGTATTCTCCATTCTCCTTTTAAGGGTGCCTACGGGATTTGAGGCTTTTTTGGAGATGATTTTGTGGAGTCTAGCTGTAGAACGCGTGGTTTCCACTTCTTGGCAAAAGTTTTTCCAGGCTGCTACTTTGGCTGCCTTAATCTTTTTGCCATAGTCCGTGAGGGCTTTATGGTAGCTCTCCCAGTTTTTTGTGATTTTAGCCCTGTTGAATAGACGTCTGACTTCTTGTCTCGTCTTTTCCAGTTCTTTATTCCACCAGTTAGTTTGTTTTTTGGCTTTTGTCTGACTTGGGTTTACCAGAGGGCAGCTACTCTGAAATGAGTCAATCATGGCCTCTTTTAACCGGTCAGCGTTGAAGTCTAAAACTGCTCTGTTTGGAGATCTAAACTGGTGATTTTTTAGCTTATCTTGTAAGCTTTGTTTATATTGTTCCCAGTCTGTCTTCTTTGGGTTATAGTATGCTTTTTGGCTTACTTCCCGTTGAGACAGTTCGAAACTAATATAGTTATGGTCAGATAGTGATGGTTCGTCTAAGACTCGCCATTCGTTCACTGACTGACTGATTCCCATATTTATTATGGTGATATCTATTACTTCATGTCTGTTAGCGTTGTAGAAGGTCGGGGTGTTACCTTCGTTAACTACTACCAAATTGTTAGTAAGGATAAATTCTAAAAGTGACTCACCCTTGCGTTGCAGTCTGAGCTGCCCCACGTGGTGTGGTGCGCGTTGGCGTCACATCCAAGGATGAGGTCTAGATCATTTTGTGCAGCGAATGATACTAGTTGTTCCACCTCCTCGCTGGGCGGT
Source organism: Abscondita cerata (assembly GCA_030710515.1). Taxonomy (NCBI): domain Eukaryota; kingdom Metazoa; phylum Arthropoda; class Insecta; order Coleoptera; family Lampyridae; genus Abscondita; species Abscondita cerata. The sequence goes on from JALBCR010003315.1 coordinate 293,309, forward strand.
GGATCTAAGGAATTTGATGGAAGGTAAACTGAACTTAAGATAGTTTGGTTATTTCCTTCTACACCAGTCCTTTTTATTTTTATTGTTGTGTTGTCCCTAGAACAGAATTCCATTAGTGGTATAAAATCTAGGTTATTTCTTATTAATATGCAAGTTCTAGGACTTGTATGATTGTATATAAGCTTACCTTTGGCATCACCTAAACCACAGATTTGTCCCTTGACTGTCCATGGTTCCTGGATGAGCGCCAGGTCTATGTCATCTGCAAGTAGCTTCCTGCTTAGGTTAGCAGCAGCTGCCTTGCAGTGGTGTAGATTAATTTGGAGGACTCTCAGGCGTTTCCTTCCTATCTTTGGTGCGGATAAGGAAAGTGACTCTGTTGAGGCCTAAGTGCGCAACACATTTGATAGACTGAAGTGCTAGTTTTGCACTATCGTCAATCATAACTGTGAACGTTCTGCCGCCATCTTGTAGGGGATTGACGTTCAGTATCCTCCACGCTTCGGTTTGTAGATCGACCTTGCGTTTGTTTTGATTCCTGATCAGTCGGAGGATTACTTCGGGTTTTTGTTTATCGTACCACTTCGGCACGTTAAACAGCACTCTGACAGAGTTTAGTACTTTTGCCCGCTCTTTTACTTCTAGCTTGGCGTTAGTCCACGGGCGCAGCTTAGGTACTTGCTCATTCAACCAGTGTTTCGTGAGTTCGTCCTTGCATGCAACCACGTAGGCACCTGCTTCGAAGTAGTGGCTGGTGAAAAGTGGGGTTTTCTCTTCTTCTTCCATCTTGAAGATGAGATCAATCAGGCTGTCTCTGACTAGGTCTCCTTGATCCTTTGTCAGTTTGACATCTGGGTATTTGGCGGGATAGATGGCCATCTTCACCGAAGTAGTTGCCTCAGCGAAATCGAGTTTACTTTGAGCGCTTTCGTTGGATGAGGACGGCTTGTCCATCTGTCGCCTGGGCTTCTTTTTGGTTTCTGCAGGGAGGGGTTAGAGTCTTCGGAACGTTGTCTCTTGTTCCCCACCTGAACTGTAGAGGTTCCTGGTTTGGAAGTTGGATCTTCGGCCTTCTTCTTCTCCAGTTTTTGCTTCCTTTTGAAGTTAGGGTCATACTTAATGCCCTTGGCTTCGCAGGCTTGCTTAATTTTCTCTCTGCGTTCTTTCGCTGTGAGTTTTGGTTTTGAGAGAGACACTTTGCCTAGTTGGTTGGCTATGTCTTCACTCAATGCGCCCTCATCCTGCTCGGGGACTGTCCTTGACTAGGTGTCTGGACTGTCGACTCTGCAGGAGAGGTGCTAGTGGTTGTTGTTGTTGTCTCGGTTATTGTAGTCTGTGCTGCAGTAACCGGAAGAGGTAAAGACACCATCATTGCGTCGTCTTCCTCCTGAAAAGAGGGTTTTGCTATATTCTCCATACAAGTGAAAAATAATTTACAAAAGAATGTGTGTTGGCTAAATACTTCTGGAGGGCGCCTGGTATCCAGAAGGCTCCGTTCATGACGCATATTGTAAACCCCTGCGCCTACACCTGTTGGTGCTCTGTTCTGCACGGGTCGCATAACACATTCGTAATAGGGGCTGTTTGGAACCAGAAGGGCTGATCTTCTAGACAGCCACGCATCTCTTTGGCCGGTTCCCCGCCGTGAGATTTAGGATTTTTATTGAGGTTTACTCCTCTTGGTCCAGGCAACTAAGCCAAGACCCCCACTCCTCCTGCCAGCGAGACATGACCACTAGCAGCAGGGAATGGTATTTCAGTTATTGATGACAATAACTGGCACCGTGGACCCCAGAGTGCAGTCCCTTGGCCACGACACGACAGCCGGGATGGGGGGATAGATAGTAAGAAAGGAATACTCCTTAGCCCTCGGATAACCTAATAGCGTCGGGAGTTGAAGAAACAAGAGTGAAGAGATTGGCCAAGGTTGGCCATAGGTAACTATATAGAAAAAAGGGGTTTGACCTTTCAGACTAGTTGAAGCAAGATCAAGACCCAGCTAGGATCGACTCCTGGGATTGCCGGTTCCCGTACTGACAAATGTCAGTTCCTGAAGTCCCGTACTCATCAGCCGTCATAGACGTTGCCCAGACTCCACCGCGTGGAGGTGAGTATCGGTGTCGAGCAAAGGAGAGGCTAGTGATGTCGCAAAGCTTCAGCAAATTGCTGAACTTAATTAATTAAATTATAAGGAAAGTTGAAAAATATCAGAAACCCTTTTTAAAAAAAAAAGCCCCCCCCCCTTCCCCCCCTCCCAGGAAAGTGTTAGTTATGTTGTTTGCTTTTCGGGAAAAAGTGTGTTAATAATAAGACGATTTTGGCATTCTATACATTTATACATATATTATTTTGTAAGTTTAAACAACGTGTAATTAATTTAGTCCTAGAAATTAATGCGCCGCTTATATTACTCTGTTACACTTTATTCCGGAAGCCATTAATATACAAAATAAACATCAATTGGCTTAAAACGAAGCATTGCGATACTTCAAAGTTTGAATAGAATAAATTAGAAACAAAACAAAAATTAAGTACGATTTAAAAAAAAGCGTAATTGATGCTGTTTGCGTAATAATAAATAATAATCTATTAATGGATTATTTTTAAATTCTATCATGTTATTAAAAAATATTTAGTCTTTTTCAATATATTTTTCAATAATATATAATATAATAATCTGTACAGCACTTTATAGATGGACATTTTTAATATTTTAGAATGTTCCAAAAAATTCTTTTTGTACAAATTTGTTTTTCATATAAATTAATATTAATTATTCCAAAAAGTAGTAAGTAAAGGTTGTTGTAAATTATGTTATCTACAACTTTGATTTGAACTATATTTTTAAATATATTAGTGGGATATTGAGTTTTGTAAAGCATCACTTATATACATCTTTTTCTTTTATTAACAATTAAAGACGTTAATTTCCTTTTGGCAAGGTAGTATCGGTGGAAATTAAATGTTTTCTATAAGCAAACTAAACGGTGGGGGCGAAACAGGACTAGATGCAAATATCTCATATGTTGAGTTTTCCTTTCTTCAGTTAAAACGTGATTTTAAAATACATAAAAAAAGTCATTTGAAACTATTTAATTAATCTGTTGTGTAATATTACAAAAAATATTGTTTATTTAGAAACTATAGTTATTTATTGTAAAAAGTTGTCTCCAACCAAGAAACTTCATACTTGAAAGCGAAACTCGATGATTTAATTTTTTTAAGTAGATAAAACGTAACTGAAACACAAAGACAATACAACGCATTAATCAAATATATTTCCATTTTACTTCACTATACGTTAGCCTAATAATGTCATCTTAAACAATACAGTTATGCACTTGGCAGGGATTAATATCTCTCAGTATATGAGAAAAATGTAATATTTAACAGGGTTTCGTATTGTTTTGTTCTGCATATAATTTGCCAAAATGTAACTAACAAAGATCATTACTAAACATCCGTATATTTGCTAACTGGAAAAGAATTTGATTTCAGTATACTATATGTTGCTATACTGTATGTCGGTAATAGGCATAGGCATTTACTATGTTAAATTAAAAATTAACGTATATATTTTTTTGTTGGACAATTAGAACACAATATAACAATATACTATTTGGATCGATAAAATAAAACAAGTTCATGTGATGATAATAAATATCCAAAGCGTATTTTACTAAGAAATCTCAAATTGTGCAAAAAACAAAACGCTTTTCCGTAGACACACGGTATTATTAAAGTATGTTTGTACAACTAAAACTTTGAGTGGCATTAATATTGTTTTACTATTTAAATGAGCCAATTTAGTTATTTTAAATGAAAATTATAGCAGGTTATGGCATAACTAAATAGCCTTTGTTTCTCAGCTTTTCTACCACATGTCTAAATCAGCTAATTCTTCATCTAATTCCGATACTAACCCTACATGTTTACGATAACACCAATTATATCAAAATTGACGCAATCATTTCTTTTCGAAATGGAATGACCCTTAATTTTGACTTCTAAACTTAATTTTGTATTAAATCGCACTGGTAAGGCACGTGTCTTTGACTTATGAATCATTTTATGCAAAAAATCAGATATGCAGGGGTCTCTAAAGACATGCGCTACTTTTGTTTGTTTTTGATTTTTGTGTCAAGTGTCAAATAGCAGCTACTTAAACCACTGTATCTAGATAAGTTAATTGTCATTGTAAAGCCTTTTGTACATATTTTGTTCGTTTTTGATTTTTGTGTTAAGTGTCAAAAGGCAGCTACTTAAACCACTGTTTCTAGACAAATTAATTGTCATTGAAAAACCTTTTGTACGTATCAAAGGATTGATATCGCTGATGATGATATAGCTATTGAAATACGTGTCCGAGTAAAGTTTTTTGGTGCAGTTCTTGGTGTTTTCTGTTTGCTTTTGTACGTATTTCAAACAAAATTATAAAAATAAGTGAAGACATCATTAGAATAAGTATTGGAAATACTTTAATACAAATGAAAAACATAAATGTACTATTGTTGTATGTTTATAAATAATGTTTTTAAATGCCCAGGGCCAAAGTTTTATCATACCGTGGTTTAATTTTCCCAAAATTCTGTGAATTATTGATACTACTCTTCTTATTTTTACTTGATGTTAGGTTTCCTTGCTCAGAAGGCCATCTGTAGGAGTGGGATACGTAACAAAAGAACTGCTTATTCTATTAGTCGACGTTTCGGCAACTTAGTTGTGTTACCTTTATCAGAACGTATATTTATTTAGGTACAACAATTTTTTATAATTATATAAAAAATATAATCAACTGACTTTCTTAATTTGATGTATTAAATGATTTGTTGGATAAAAATTTTATTTTGGAGTCTAGAGATGCATATCCACCTCCGGTTTGTAACTACGGTAAGCATAGGTGATGGTTCTCCGGTACCAATGACAGGTTTACAATTTTTCCTACAATTTTCCATTTATCATTTTTTGTTTCGTTTTTCTGTTTTTAATCGTTCAGCATTAATTGTTTGTTCATCTATCGATAACTTGAGTGTCTGTACATCATGAGACTATGACACTGTTTCTGACAGATTTCTTGTTTTAATTACGTCACAACACATTGTTTCATAATCTTTATTATCGTTCGAACTGTTAGTAGTTTCTAGTAGATTAACTTTATTTATAAATTTTTTCTTCGGCGCTATGAGTTTTTGTTTTTTATTTTAGTTTTAGGCGAATTTTGTTTCTCACGCATAGATTCAATTGCATTTTGTCTTATTGTTATCAATTAATTCTTAAATCATTCATTTAAGTTGATTATGTTCAGTTCGCACCACTAGATATAGTTATAAACAAATTATTATATGTTAATAATTTCTTATTTAGGATAATACAATTAACATGGTTTTGAGATGTCTCATTTGTCATGTCTCAGGTTTCTTCTGAAGATTACAGGTTTATACTTTCAATTGATCGTCATTTATCATTGTCATGCAGTTTTCTATTGAAAGTTTGCCATTTTATTTATTACGAGGCAGACACTTGCGGGGTTGCAAATTTTTCGATAAGGTAGGGCCATCCCGAAAACGAATAAAGGATGCTTAGTTGATAGTTGCGTTGATGCGGATATAGTGTTAGTTGCTGCGTTGATTGCACCTTAAGGGAGAAATGTGCGGATGCGTGTACTGTATTTGACACCATTAAGACATTAGAAACTAGATACGATAAGCTTCGTGAGGAGGAACCGACTGTAGTGTCAACTAGTGCTATAATAACACGTCCGAAAGTTAAATTGCATTAATCAACAAACTTTTAACAAACGTTTATCCATTAAAAGTACAATTATTATAATTGCAATAGTAACAGTCACATGTAGAAATTTGCACACGCGGTAGTGACTGCATTGACAAACGTTGTTGTTTTGTGTTTTCAGGTTTTTGCTTGATCAAATCATCAATGTACTTCTAACCTGCTTACATTTTAATTGTTATTAAGTGTAAACCACGGTATGCTAATTCAAACCCAGAAATACGCCAAAAATATTGATGGTGAAGGACGATGCTAATTTTAATAAAATTTATTTTGTTAACGTAAACACATCTGCGAAATAATTTTTTGTTTTGAGATAAATGCAATGATCGGACACATTCTAAATACGCAGTCGTTTATGCTCATATGCATTAATTGTTCTTGTTACAAACTCCCAAAAGTAACTACATGTCGTACCTATCAATAATAGTATATTATTACATGAGCAAGTAAAGATTTTGTCAACGAAAATGAAGTTTGGTGCACAAGCCGAATGCAAGTGCATGTAAACATTTAAGTGGATAATAGTATATTAAATAACAAGTTTTATAAGGGTTGTCCCAGTAGAAAACTCGCCTTCGGCTCGTTTTCTTACCTGGGACGCGTGCGCCAATGCCCTTATAAAACGAGTTGTTTATGCTATTTTTCTAATATGCGCACCTTTTTTTCCTATTTTAATAGAAAAAATTTTTTTTAGATCTAGGGAATATTGTGTTGGTTGGTAATGTTCCCCGCCAACTTTATTTTAAAATTTAACTTTTGTCATTTCAAACAAAAATATTATAAATTATTGTTACTTACTGTTAATAATGAGTGAAGAGATTTTGTTTGCAATCCGCCCGAAATTCGGCAAATTGCTGAAGCAACCACCCAAAATTTGTTACCCGACAAGTCGGAAGCGACATACAAAAAACAATTCGCTAAGTTTGAAGATTGGCGAAAGGAAAATAAAATTCAAACCATCTCAGAAAATGTTTTCTTGGCATACTTCGAGTCCCAGCGGCAAAAATATAAGCCTTCTACCCTGTGGACCATTTACTCAATGTTGCGGTCGTGTTTATCAATTAATATGAGCATTGACATTTCAAACTATGTAAAATTGCAAGCTCTCCTGAAAAGGACGTCCCAAGGCTATATACCAAAGAAATCTAAGATCCTGGATCTTAATTATTGGCTACAATGGGGCTTTAAGACGCGAGAACTCGCCAACATGAGTGTGGATGACATTGAATTTAAGTCCGAATTGGTGACAATTTCAGTGCCCTAAAACAAAAAACAATAAGCCCCGATTGTTTGCAATCACAGAGGAAACATGGATTGCACTGATAAAAGTGACAATCACCAGCGATTTTTCTGACCTATAGAAGTGGCAAATGCATAAATAGTCCTATTGGCATTAATAGGATGGGGGCTATTTGCAAAGAAATTGCCAGTTTCCTTCGGTTACCCAATCCAAAGCTTTATACTGGACACTGTTTCAGGCGATCTAGTGTGACTCATTTGGCTAACCGTGGAGGTGATTTGCTGACTATTAAGAGGCACGGAGGTTGGAAGTCGAGTGCTGTAGCAGAAAGTTACGTCGATGCATCCCTAAAGAACAAAATTGGTGTATCACAAATGCTTCGACCACAATATACTGACGTTTCCTTACCTGGACCTTCCAGGGAGGAAAATCCATCTCTGCAGTTTAATTATGGAAGTAATGAAACTGTTACGGTCCACAATAATAGCAATGTTCCAAGCATAAATGTCCAAGCACACGATACAGCAAATGTGACCATCAATGTTTACAACACATGTCCATGTAGCAAAAATAATTAAATTTTTCACTTTTTTATAATTAAATTATAACCGTTTGTTCGTATGTACACTATTGCGTTAATTTTTTTTTTGTTACAAAATAATGATATACGTATGCAGCTCGATGTAAACTAGGTAACTAACGAACTTCTACTATTTAAAATTTAGGGAATTTGAGACTCAAGCTCTCTGCAACACTCATACCACTTGAGTAGTTGGGGTCGTACGTTGAAAACACCTTGTAATATGTAATACCATTGATTAAAAAGGTAATACCTTATGAGTAGATTAAGAAATTGTAATAAATCCACAAATATTTACTATAATTTTATTTCAAATAATTCATAAAGCAATACAAGTTCACAAGTACCTACCTACCTATTCAATAACAAAAGTAAAAAAATACTGTATTATTATCATTTTCAATTATAGATAATGTAAGTGGTCACATGGGGATTACCAATTTCTTGAAATTTGTGAACTTGGATGCGTTTTGTAGCACCTACAATATTTGGTATTGTCACCATTTCGTCCTTTTAAATAACAGAACTTGTCTTTCGAGTACTAGAAAATGAAATAAAAAACAATGATTAATTCGACTGTACCTAAGTGTATGTCTTATTTATAGTATGTAACATAAAATTACAATTACTTACGTAAAATTACAATTACTTCCGTGCAATTACAATTACTTACTTACTTAAAATAATTTACCCGATGTTGACTTGTCAGATGACAACTTCATCATCTCGAACTAGCACTACCAACCATATAAATGAAAATTATCCTAAATCTATTAAAGTACAGTGTACTCTTATAGACAGCTATAAACGACTCGGACTGAGAAACATTAACAAACGTATTATAGACAAAAATTAGAAAAAATCCTTTAATTGCTAGTACAATACTATACTATATCTACGATAGTAAATGAAATCTCCTGTCTTAATTGCTTTTCAGTATGCTTGTTCCACCATATGATGGACTTTCTTATAGGAGTAACATTTTTTTTTAGAATGGGCTATTAAAACTTCATGTACTAAACGTTTTAGTCAAAAGACGTTTGACCTTTCTCAAGGCAAAAAACGGATTGTTGGAGTCACAATACAAAAAAATCTATGTACGATAATCCACACACAGAAAAATAAAATTAATTCTTAGTTTTGATATTTTTTAATTTTGAACATGAAACCTTATGGATCTCAAGTAATTTAAATCCAAAGAAATTTAGCGCTAATCATGATTTTTATTATAAATTTTAATATTGAAGTTTGAACAATTAGTAAAAGTTAAACGAGGGTCTTCACAGTATTAATACAATTTGTTTTTATGTGATAGAATTGGCCTGTTAATTTTTTTTTAAAATCGCATTTCTTAAATTTGTACCATTCTGCTACACTTATCGATCTCACGCTTTATGGCGCTTAAGAGTTAGTGATGTCGCCTCCTCCATCAAATAAAAGTGTCGCAGATGATCTTCGTAGCCAGTGTCCTGTATATAACTGAGAAGTTTTAAAAAAATAGTAACATTTTGAAGACTGATATATTTTGATAAATAAAGCTTGATCTAAATCTTCAATATGCCTAAGTTTCATTGAATGCAATTTTCGAGATCTGCAGACACTCATCCGCCATAAAGAAACACATGTAGGTAATTACACAATTTGTAAGAATTTCTGTTATTTACCTTTGTCGCAAGATATTTATCGTCTGGTGCTTTCTTGATAAATTCCATTATATTTTTAAGGTGTCAAAGTTTTAGGTATGTATGCTTCAGATTTGCGTTTCAAGAATGCTAGAAGGTTTTTGTAATTTTCAATATAATCGTGATGAATAATCAAAGTATCCTTAAACATTCAAATTCAAAGCGAAGAAAATGAGTACTTTTCGACAAGCACCACAAAATAACATAGTATTTTCAGAAAAGGAGGTTGAATGTTGTTCTCCACTTTAAAAAGGCTTCATAAACACACTCATATTTGAGCCGAAATTACGAGTCAGGTGGAGTACAGGACATCTCATCTTCTTCTTCCAACTTCTTAACATTAGAATTATACAAAAATTTAAATATTTAAATTTTTACAAACAACATTTTTAAGCATTTTCCTTAGTTTATACTATTCACACGTGTCAATGTTTACACGAGGTGTCGTAAGACACACATTTTACTTAAGCAATATTTTGTTTAGTTACGCTGCTAAAAGTTGTCAACATTAAAACTAGGCGAACATTATTTATTTATTTATTCGTATGGTATGTGTAAATTTTTCATGGATACAAACTTATCAATTTTACTGAGATTTAATTGAAATCTATCTTCACAATTACATATGGATAAAATGATAATTTGCAGAAGAGCTTTTATATCAGTAATACTTACATTATGCAATTATCGCACATAAAATTTGTTATTTAAATACGCTATACGCTTTCTTTATTGCAGGGTTACGATCATAATTTGCTTCAACAAGAAACTTTTCGATGTGTTAGAGTTTAATGTTTTAGATTTTTAAGCACATAATTTTCAAATTTCTTTTTAAAAATACCGTTACTTTAAAATTTTCAAAATGTCAATACTTTTGTTTATATTAAGACAAGTTTTAACATCAAATAATTAGACCACATTATTGAAGACTTTTGAAACTAAATATTAAAGAGTTTGGTACATCAAATTATGTAAAATGCATTCATATAACATATTTATAATTTATCTGTGGGCAAAACCTTTGCTAATTATAGAAAATTGGACATTGTTCTGATTTCAGTTTTATTATTAATGTTTTTTTCACAAATTTTTTTGTTCCTTTGTAGCTCTTCTTGCATTCTTTTGTAAGTATTAATATTAATTATTGAATAAAAAGAAAGTGTACCTATTTGACAAGCCCTAAAATTAGATAATTTATTTCCAACTTCAAAAAATAATTGTATCATTCTTAATCCTTGCCATTGTACTTTTATTCTAAGTCCATAAAGAAACGTATCAACGGCTAAAAACAGTTATTTTTTCTGAACGCATCTTTAATAAAATAAGAAGTTATTATATTAACAGACACTTTCATAAATCCGGTAAGCAATTTTCCACAAGAATACACTTTATTGACCGGCGCTAATAGATATACGTAGTAAAAACCGTTTTTTATGTCCATTGCGGTATTAACTTCGACCTCACGTACACCTCCCTTTATCTCAGAAATTGTACCACCGGAAGAAGTTTTACATAAATCTACGTTTAGGCGGCAACTTCGGTATTCTTTGCCGGAAATGGGTCACTAAAGATTCTACACGATCCGGAAGTAAATGAAACTTATATCGGTTATAAAATGCGATATTAAAATGGAGCTCATTATTAACCAGTCTACTTCATTCTTTTCTACTAAACTTTATTGAACTTACAGTTATTTACGGTCCAAAGTTTAATAGGTCGATTCCTTTCGATGTGTTTTGGTTGAAGTAATTGTAAGAGTTCTTACGAACAAACGTCACATTAACGAAAAAGATTAATATCTTGATTGTGGTACATCTTTAGTTAAGCACCAAATTGTCTGTTGTAGATAATTTTACATTTAGCGTGCTACTGACAATGTCACAGAAAACGTCTGAAATGATGGATGTTCCTTTATCGATTTTTAAACTCGCAAGAAACTGAAACTAAAAAGTTTAAAAATTTGTTATTTAAATTGGTTTGATTGATATTTGAAAGATGTTTTTAGAATCTATAAAAATACATGCCAAATTTTAAATTTAATTTTTTGTTCATGTTTATTTTGCCTCAACGATATAATACAAAGAAAAATGTTGATCTACTTATATAAATTCTAATTTTTAAAAGTAATGTATAATGACAAACTAAATTCATTCTGAAAATTGTATTAATTAAATCAATAAAGTATATAGTTATGTCTAAATTAATGGGTTAGTGGGAGGTATTTGTATAATATTACGTCTAACACAAACAAATGAAAAATATAAGAATACATTTTTAATCTAGAGTAGTATTGAGACGTATATTAAAATAAAACATTTTTGTAAAATAATAAAAAATAATTTTAGCAAACATATTTTGTAATTTTCCAGCAAACTGTTGTAGGTAAGTATAACTATTTGCACCATAAACAATTCAGCTTTGAATAATCTGACATTATAAATGTGGATGGAAATTATAAAATAAGTTTAATATCAGAAATGTTACATAAATATAGCATTCCTACAATATAATTCCGAATTTAAGATATCACGTTGGTGTCATGATACCTGAGTTTGTTTGATAATTATAATCGTGTAGAAATAGTGTGCATACAAATGAAGTACGTCGTTCCTAGTTAAATATTGATTAAATTAAAAAAACAACACTTTGTAATAACAAAATGTACTAAAAAGTAGAAATTAATATTTACGTTGAGCTTTAGGAAATGAAATGAAATTTTATTGTTAATGTCCTGTGAAAACACTGCCTGAAAATTTTAAACTAAAAAGTATTGTAGCGCTCTCATTAATAAGTAATAGGAAAAGTTATTTATACATATAATTTTTTCCATATATCTTGATTCTGAAGACAAAAAAGCACTTTATTCCAAGGTTTTGTAGACTAGAGTTAAGTTTAAAAAGTTGTATTATCCGTACATCAGGTACTACTGCAGGACTACAAACAAAACTTACAACAATGTCTGGATCATTTGTTACTGTTACTTTGTCATAAACTTTAACTATTTCAAGAAACGACAACATGTACAGATCGGGTTTAAATTTGAATTCTATGAAGTTGTTTACATATGCCAGAATCTGACAATGAGATTTTTCAACTAACTAATGCACCGAACTTTTAATTTTAGAACAAAAAAATTTTTTTTGTTTTAAATAATTTCTTGCATTATTGGATTAGGAACAAGAAAATAAACGCTTTTTATTTATATCTTATTTGTAGAGTATTCTTTATTGTTTATTGTTATTTCTATATTTGAATTATTGAAATTTAACAAAACAAATAATATATACTCTAATTAGTATCCAACTGACGTAATTGAATTGCTTTGTAAATCAATATTGATACAATTACAATAGTTTCTCGGTAATTAAATCATCAAGTCATAAAGTTTTTACTTATTGTGATGAAACAAAATAAGAGTACACTTTCTTTTTGGAGAATGTTTTTACTTAAAGCAATTCCAAAAAACATCAATAAGCATGATGACAGTAACTATAAAACAATAAAATTATGTAAAATGTATAATAGTATATTATGCTACTAGGAGTAGAACGCATTCTTTTTGTGTTGAGCGAAGGTATTGCGGCCGAAGCGCAGCTGAGGCCGCAAAATACTTTGCGAAACACAAAAAAGGCGTTCGACTCCTTGTAACATATACTATTTTTTCTTTAAGCGTAAAAACCAAATTCTTGAAGTAATTGAGGTGGTTTTAGAATGAATAGGCAACAGCGTTAATTCAACTTTACAACTGTCAAACATGACTGTCAAACAACATTATTTTTTGTTGTGTGTATTAACACGGTTTATAAAAGGAAAATTTTTGTATTAATTTGTAGAGTAAGAAAGAAAGCTATAATTATTTAACAATACAACAATAATAATAATTAACTCTTATTTCAGATGAAAACTTAAAACAAACATTCTTTTGTAGTAACTATATAGTGGAAAAAATACCTATTTCTTATTTATAGTAATATTAAAGGTACAATTTTGTAATGTCGAGTTAATAATATTTAATCCACTACTTGCTGTTTTAGAACTGACATTGACGTCATTATAGTCGTGATGGATTTCATATTCACTTGACTGGGATATGCTCGATGTTGCGGTGGAAGTACTAGGCCTGTTAAGATCACCTGATGTTACGGTAGATGTGTTACCTTCATCGCACCCTAATATTCTATTGGCAATTTCACGTTTGTTTGAAAGGGAGTCTTCGATGTATCCCTCAGCTACATTGTTAGATTTCCATCCACCGTGTCTTTTAGAGTGGTAATGTCTCCACCATTGTCAACTAACAATGTAGCTGAGGTTCGTCGCAGTGTATGACCAGTGTATTCCTCTGGATTAGGTAGTTTTAAAAAAAGTTGCCACTTGTTTTGGTATACCTGAAATTTTATGTATCCCCATAACGACACGGTGGCATCTACCATTTTGGTATTTTAAAAGAATCTTGTTATGTTGATGTCATTAGGTCGAAGTGTCATATATTGTCTACATAAATTTAAATAAAAATCTCCAACTCCAACAGCATGGAATATTGTGCCCATAATGACGAACTTTTCATAGTTTCCGCCAAATGGGAAAAATACGCTAACATAACATTTTCTGTGTAATTGATTATATTATTTTCTTGCGCCCATTTCAAAAATTTATTGTGCAGCAAAATCATATATTTTGCGCGATTTGTTGGGGATCAAATTTTCAACTAAGGCATCGGCGATTTGTTTTATTTTAGGTGGAGTTCCTTCAATTTGCGACATTTTTAAAAGTTTAAATTTTTTAAATGGCGTTTCTGCTTAAAAAGTGCTAATACCTCTACCGGCAAACTAAGTTACTAATTGAGCGTAAAATAATAATATTATTGTACGCCGTAAAATAATAATATTATTGTACGCCGTAAAATAATAATATTATTGTACGCCGTGCAAATAATGTAGTCGTTCTATATATTCAATGCGGTATAGTAAAATTCATATTTTAGCACGCTTGAAGAAAAATCCATCACGACTATAATGACGTCAATGTCAGTTCTAAAACAGCAAGTAGTGGATTAAATATTATTAACTCGACATTACAAAATTGTACCTTTAATATTACTATAAATAAGAAATAGGTATTTTTCCACTATATAGTTACTACAAAAGAATGTTTGTTTTAAGTTTTCATCTGAAATAAGAGTTAATTATTATTATTGTTGTATTGTTAAATAATTATAGCTTTCTTTCTTACTCTACAAATTAATACAAAAAATTTTCCTTTTACAAACCGTGTTAATACACAGAACAAAAATAATGTTGTTTGACAGTCATGTTTGACAGTTGTAAGTTGAATTAACGCTGTTTCCTATTCATTCTAAAACCACCTCAATTACTTCAAGAATTTGGTTTTTACGCTTGAAGAAAAAATAGTATATGCTACACGGAGTCGCAAAGTATTTTGCGGCCTCAGCTGCGCTTCGGCCGCAATACCTTCGCTCAACACAAAAAGAATGCGTTCTACTCCTAGTAGCATAATATACTATTATCTACGACCACTACTGTAAATGACAATTAACTCACGGCTTGCTATCTTTGTATGGCGCATTTTACACTTACCCGTTGTGTAATGTGTAAACAATACATCCCAAATCCACCTTGCATGGTGCTCTCATACATTTAACTTTAATCGATTTAATATAGTATATTGAATAAAGAGAATTCTGTGTAATCTCAATACAACGACGAAATTAAAAAAAAAAATTTGGGGTTAAAATTTGTTTGTTAGGAAATCTAACCACAGAAAAATAAACTATACAGAAATTCCACTCGCAGATTCTTTTGTCATTTTATCAAACTCGCGTATCCAGAACATTATTAATACGGCCGATATAACTTCTTTGTTTATTAGTTTATACTGGGTTCCCCATACTAGACTATTTAAAAGTCGAATAAAAACTTTCTAATCAAAGTAAATTAACTTTTTAATCGACTAATATGTAGCTTATTCTGTGGGATTTATGATTAAAGTAAATAACAATTCAAGTTTTAAAGATCATGTCTTCCAAATGTCCTCCTTCGACTTCAATGCGTTTTTGAATTCTAAGTTCAAAATGTATCATCACTCGGCGAAGCAAATCTTCATTTACCAAAAACCTCCACAGTCCAAAAGTCGTTGTTTGGTGCGGTGTAGCATCAATCGGAATTATCGGTCCTTATTTTTTTGAGGATGAAAATAACCGTTCTGTTACAGTTAATTCCGAACGTTACATAAACATGTTGCAAACGTTTCTTATCCCAGAACTAATTAGACGTGGACTAAATGGCTCCAAATTATTAATTTTTTTTAATTATTTTTTATATTAATTATTATGTACGAAAGTACATCTTGTAACCCTCAAGCAAGCAAACGCCATGTGTTATTTGGAAGTACCGGGAAGATTGTATAAAACAATTACAACTTCTTTAAAAGTACGAATTCAGGTAATACAGTCATTAGATAACATTTTATTTGGTTATATTTAATGGGATTCTTATAGGCAACACATTGTCATTAATTGTACAAATGCAACCTAACACCTAAACTTTCTTCTCAATCTCGGATGGTCATTAAAGACGAGAAAACCATTGGATACTTCGGGAAAGAAAACATTTTACTTAATATAACAATGGAGCAACATGAAATGTGTATTTTACTTTGTTCGTACATGGTTCGATCACTAATTATTAAAAATCAGGATCACTAATTATACAATACTGGTTGATTTTTAAGATTATTGTTATGTGTCTAGATAAAATGTATGTACCTACATGCATGCTTCACCGCATATTCGTAAAGAAGGTAGCAATGAGAGATGGTATTTTGAACTGATATTGCGGAATTTGTGAGAAGAAACGGTAAGAAGTTTGTCGAAGAGGACTACATAAATAAGAAACATAATGGACAACGTGTTTTATCCTTATCCTCATTTTTTGTATTAACCATAAATCGTGCAATGTTGGTTACGGACAATCTTGATATCTATTTTTAAAAAAGAAGGACATCGAGAATGTTACTTGTTGTCTAACAACATTTTGCAGTGAAGTAATGATCAGTTCAACTGATTAGAATTAGTAATTCAAATAATAAGCAAATGGTAAAGATGAACTTATGGCAATATAAATTGCATCAATATCAGCTAATTAAAAAATCACCGATGTAAAATTATAGAAGTTGCAGTCATAATGTGGGTGCAGTATCACATGGAACATTTGGCGCTAAAAGTCTGTGTTTTAGTCGAAGTAACGACAAATAACTTTAAATATCCTTTTTTTGTTAACTGTAAGTACATACATGTGTTGTTCCAAGTGCTTGCAACTTTAACGTAGATTGTAATTGTTTGTAATATAGCTACCGTAGAATTTAATTTGTTTTAATAAAGATATTTGTGTGTTGTATATTTTCTGTTTAATATTCGATTAGTTTTCCTTTAGACACGCTGCATAGCTTTGTGACACAATCATAATTCGAATGGTGAGTTCTTCAATGATACGACGTTTTCTTCTGATTCAGAAATTTAAATTGACATTTCCTTTACTTACAACTTATGGACAACAAAGTATAAGACATGTAAAAATACCTTGACTGCCTTCGTAAATAAACAAATTACAAATTCTAGGGATTTAGGGATGGGAGGTGTAGGGGCCGAGGGAAGAGAGTGACTAAACAGAACTCGGAGAAAGTGTAATCAAAGGAGTGGAAGGGACGGCAAAGTTAAAAATAAGGGGAGGGGGAACTAAAAATTTGGAGATGAAATTTTTGGAAGGAATTATTTTGTGGGTAAAAACTATTGGGGGTGTTTACAACTCTCGTTGTGTAATATACTATTAAAATTGACTTAACCAGTTCTTTAAGTATTATTATATGTTATTATGACTAGTTTTGATACTATAAAAAAGCAAGTGTCATTCTCAGGTATAGTCAATAAAACGATAAAAACAACAATAAAATGAGAACTTGACAAATAACGGTTACTTACGTTTAAAACATAAAACTTAATATTAATGCTGAAATTATGCTGATATAATATTAAAAATTGAATGTAAAATCAAAAAACTAATACAAAAATTTAACTAATAGAAGTGGTAGGGTGTCAGAAATTATAGTGATAAAATAACAAAGTAAAATAGTTCGGATCATTGTAAACTTGTAGGAATACTTTTTTTGTTTTTAATGAATTCAATGTATAAACGTGGATTTTATATTATTTAAGCAATGTACATTTTAGAATTAATAGAATTGTATTTTTTCAATAATAAAGACTCTTAGACCAGGGAAGAGGGGTGACTTGTAACGTGCCACCGAGTGCCTCCATTTCATAGATAACTATCTATTTAGGCATATTCCAGTGGCAAACATTATTCTCCATCGTCCCATGAAAGCAAACCATTCTTACAATTAAAAGAGGCGGGACTCGAAATCATACGCAAGTAATTTTAGATTAATTGCATGTACAGATAAAATAATAATAATTCAAACTATAATTTTATGTTTGCATATGTACCAAATTTATTTCACAAATGTATTGTATGTATATACCCTGTTCTACAAGTATATATTCGGAATAAACCCTTCAATTGCTTTCTCTTTTCAACACACAATTTACCATTTTATCGGGTTCAGTAGTTTAAACATGAGTCTTATTATAAATGTGGGTTTCAAATAGCAGAAAAACATCGACAACAGGAAAGCGTACTACGTTACTTAGAAAAATGAAAAAAATTAGTGAAGGCAATGTCGAATCTTTATCTGCACAGGCTACATTCAAGTTGTATTGAATGGTACGATGACAGTACGAAGAGTGCATAAGCTCTGGGTTAAGAAAGACAAACGCATTGTTATAATGTCTAAATTGAGATCAAAGTCAGGCGATTATCACGATGATATGAGAAAATGGTTAACTGTAAAATTAAATCCAAATGTTTAGCCTAATTCCGTGCTAGCTTCATACCATAACATTCTTACCGAGCCTAATTCAACGTGTGCCAGGAAGAAATCTGGTTTGCAAAAGTGGGATTATACATATTTAAATAAAGTGAAACAAAACCAGATCTCTTTAACAAAATCAAAGTTAATTAACCGGTTCATAATAGTTATTTATGTACCAAGGGTATAAAGTAACATTTTATTCTAATTTTAATACAAACCAAAAAAACCTTAAATTAATAGTGAATATTAATATTTTCGTGTATTTTGCGGAAATTTCCAGGTCTTCTACACTTTCGTCATTTTATTCTATATAAAGCAACTTTATGTGTAACAAATAACACAGATATTGGCAAGTTTGTAATAATTGTAATCAGTTAATTAAATTAAAGAAATAACCTTTCACAATTATAGGTTAAGTAAGATTTACTCCAGTACTACACTCTTAGAAAATTTTGCTTTATATTTAGATTCGACAATTTAATTTAAATATTTTCAAAAAAAAATTTGATTTTTAAGAATAATTTGTAGTGATTCTCATGTCACTTCTCGTGCATAGTTTCGTACCGTTAATTATTATTTTGTCTATGATTAATCTTGGATCAACTCTGTATTAAAACGATATATGCGGGCCTAAAAGTAAAAGCGGACTTAAAAGTAAAAAATGCAGGCGCAAAAGTAAATCGAGCGAAAAAGAGTCGTTTTACGCTCGCGGAAGCAGGTGTAAAGTGAATCATTAAATATAGAAAGTGCAAAAACATTATTTAATTCATAAATTAATGGGTGAACACAATCATTGCCACCCTAACATACGGATTGAATTCAATCGAATTAATGGGGTTAAAGTTAAAAATGATGTAGCAAATCATAATGTTACTTTTAAATTATAATATGTCTAAAAATTGATGGTAAATAAATTTAAATCAATTCGTTGTGAAGAATTGGAAACTGTAGGCAACTGTAAGCAAACAGAAAAAAAAGTGGAACAATATTTAATTGATGAAGTGGATGATATAATATTTACAGTGAGTATACCCACTGGTAAAAGTTAAAAGAATTTACAAGTAGTGACTCGGAATTTATTTAGGCATCCGTCAAATCTTTGTTAAAATGTGAAAGTTATTAATTTTTGAATATTTAATAAAATACATTTTAGTTGTTCAGTCAAGTTTTTTTACATAGTAATTCAAAATTCATCTAAAAAGGATTTTAAATATATTGGTAGTTGGAGCATGAATTTTTACTTTTAGCATCAAACTAATAATGTTATAACTGATTCATTAATTACATTAAACATTTGTAATAACCGAGTAATAACTATGATCATTTCATCGGTGTCGTCTAATTTCTTTCGTCTATTCTTAAAACGGCAAGAGTTAGATCTACTGCCAAAAAGTATTTTACATTATCATTTCTTAATTTTCTATCTATCCATCCGTGTAATTATAATAGGTAATAAAATTGTGATCAGAGTATAAATGTAATTTTGTTGGGTTCTAAACAGCTGATGCACAAGCTGGGTTATGTTTATACGCATCAACAGTAGATAACTGAAAAGAAACTTTAAAATAAAAGTGTTAAATCGATAATCAAATCATACCTAATTTAAATTATTAATCCATCATAATAAATGTATTTGTTAGTAAATACCCGAAAGGAATTTAATTTCTTCCAAGCCACGCCACTGGGATTTCCACGTGTCCTTGCCGCTTTAAAAGTAAATTACGAATGAATAGTAACTTCAATTGCTATAATATAATTTTTAATATTACAAGTAAAGTCTAAAATTGGAATAGGTAAACATAATCTACGAGTTTTGGTTAAAATTTTCATGTAAAATTAAATTACATTAAAACGCTGATGAACGTACGAAATGTATAATACCCCTTTTTGAACACGTATCCTAATTAAATAAATAAAAATAATCACAAAATGCGAAGTGGGATCAATCGATTTATCTGCATCCGTTAAAATGGCGGACGTTTAATTTTGGGTCACAACCGTTGTACTGCAGTGTAGCATATTACTGAACCCCCCTTCTTTCCTGGTCTAAGTAAATACTCTTGAGAATGATTAGGAAACTCTAATGAAAACATCGACAAAAAAATTAAAAACGATGTATTTATTTTTTGACATCAATTTTTTGTATATTACAAGAAGGCTTCCAGATTTAGAGATTCCTATTACTAAAAATTATACCATAAGCGGTTGAGCACCATGTGCTTACGTCTTGTTTACTCAAACGTGACGTCAAAAGCGAAACCATGGCACTAACCAGCGTTTTAGCGTGAATTTTATTCTTTGAAATTTTAATATTTTTTTTCTACTAAAACTTTATTTTTGCAGAAATATGATATTTGTTATAAATAATTTACATTTCTGAACAATATGGAACAGTTTTTCAAATTTGTCATCTTGTCTATTCTTCTGAAGCTTAGGATGCATGTGTTTTATTAGTGCTGTTTATACGTTAATAATATACTTTTTCATGTAATTTTTTTTTAAACTAATAGTTTAAAACATAATTAATATTTTCTTGCAGTAGTTGTTTATGTACAAAGTTAGTAAAGTAATTGTTGACCGATTTTAAAATATAATAAAATGCTACTTTACTGCCGTAAATCGTTACGATAGGGAATCACTTTAATGTCGGTTGATGATAAAGAAAATTATAGCAACCGGTATTAGTTTTCTTATAAAATATTTTCCTTCTACATCAAAGCGTTCGGAAAGTGAAGTACTGCCTAAAGCTGCGTCCTCACTGAGTCGACACTGTCAATTGACTCTGTCGATCGACGTTGTTGATTAGCAAGTCGACAAAACTGCATCTGTCCACACCAGGTCGACAGAAATGTTTGTCATGTCAGACGAAGATGACGCATTAGTTGCTTGTGCCGCATATATTATTATCGCCAAAAAGAGAAAACTTCCCCGTAAAAGAAGATTTTGGGTTCGACCAACCCTGCGAAGTAGAGTTAGATACTATGCTAGCGATTTGATAGAGGATTTAAGGAAAGATGATGTCAACATATTGAGCCTTGAATACAGGTGTAATGGTGGATTTAGAAATTTTTTTCGAATGTCGGAAAGTGAATTTGAATATTTATTACAAAAAATCGGGCCAAAAATTTGTAAAGAAGATACCAATTGTAGACCTGCCATTCCCATAACGGAGCGTCTTGCTGTAACGTTGCGATTTTTATCAACTGGAGATTCGTACCATTCACTAATGTATCTTTTCAAAATTTTAAAACAGGTGATTTCAAAATTGTTCTGGAGGTGTGCGAAGCCCTTATTGATGTATTACAAGAATATATAAAGGTAAGTACTTAATATTTATTATTATTTACGAGATACATATAAAAAAGAAATACCTAGTATAGCTACTTTTTAATCAAATTTTAACGACTACAAAAGAGCAAATAAGAACAAACAACAGTAGTACAAATAAGCTAAAACTAAATATTTAAAGTAAATCCTAAATGAAAATAGTACCGCGCATATCTGTGTTTATTGTGACGTATGATGTCGTGGAGTTTGCAGCTGGGTGAGAAATTATCCACAGCTTCATCTTCATCAGTAGTCATTGTAGAAGTTGACAGTGCAGGAGTTGAGGGATTACAAGAAGAGCATGAAGAATATGATTCCGGCGACTGTTGCGGCGGTAAAATCGTTAGTAAGCCACCGGAATTATCTGGAGGCAAAAAATATTGCTGAGACAGAGGATAATAGTGATGTTGCTGAGACCGAGGATAATAGTGCTGATGCTGAGCCTGAGGAGCCTGCTGCTGTGGTTGTTGTGCTACGGGATAATTATAATTTCCCAATTTTGCTTCAAACAAAAGTGTACTTATTTTGTGTTGCACTATAGCTTGAGCATAAGTAGTAGGCAAGTTTCTTAATGTCACAGCCACTTCTTCGCCACATATGGTGAACACATCCTTTGGTTTTTTGCAGCTAATGTTTGCTTCATTGCTTCGTATGCTTCATCGAATCTTCTTTTCCTTGATGGTACATGAGCAAAGAGTTGGAGACTTGAACTGTTTTTTGGAGTAACATTGTCCTTTGCTTTTTCAACATTATTGGCCTGTGAGTTACTCATCGTAGAGTCTTGTGAGCTGTTGTTTTCATCATTTAAAATGCAATGTTGCGTGTTCTCAAGGTCATCAGTGGTATCCACATCGTTGGCATCGTCCACGGCATCGATTACCGATGAAATCTGTAATATAAATATTTTTTATTTTACTACTGTTGTAACTGTTTTCAGTTTAAAGATGGTCGTTTGTCACGTACACACCGTGAGGACGCAACTTAATGACTAACTTTTTGTACTCACCACTTGGGAGATGACGTTTTGTACTCCTTACCTACGAAACACGTGCACGTAAAGCAGGCAACGGAAGGCGGTAAAGCTGCGTACGTGGCAAACGACCATGACAATCGACAAAATAAGTCGATCGACGTGTCGATTTGTTTTCCATCGCCTGTCGGTAAACATCAAAGAGCAGTCGATCGACATTAGTGTGTTGACGTGTTTTCGACGTTTGACATTCAACAAACTGTTTTAACCATCTTGTTGACATCGTAGTATTCGTGTTTTGTGGTATTCGTTAGAAGAAATGGAATGGGAGCAAGATAAAGTCATAGCCTTTATTGAGGCATATAAACTGAAAAAGAATCTATGGGATTCCAAAATGAAAACTATAAGAACAGAAACTTGAGGCACGATGCCCTGATGGAAATTGCTAATCAATTTAACATGGAGAAGCAAGCTGTAGAACAAAAATTAAAAATCTTCAGAGTCAATTTTCAAGAGAATTGAAAAAATAAAGGATAGCAAGAAATCTGGCACTGGTACCGAGGATGTGTATACAAGTAAATGGTTTGCTTTTGAAAGTTTGAAATTCTTACTGGACAAAAATAAGCCCAGGGAGATATTGGATTCAGATTTTGAGAACTAAAAACTTTATTTTTATTTTTAAATTTATGTTGTCAAACAATACATTTTAACATATTTCGTATTGCCACGGAACTTCTCCTTCGGGTGTCATAAAATAGTCTTTTAAGGTGTTTCTCACTTGCTGGGCATGCAGTGCACTTCGTCTGGGTATTCTGGGTAAATCTGCTAAGCCAGGGTGATTATCATTTCTCCAAGCTCCTGGAATAACGTCTCTTGAATCAGAGCAATCAGAATCGAATGTTCCAGGAGGGTTGTAAATGCTTTTAGATGCACTTTTTCTAAGAAAATTGTGCAAGTAACATCCTGCTAACGTCACCTTGCAAGCGGTTTGGGGTTCCAATAGCAATGGTTTACGAAATATTCTAAATACGTTAGATATTAAGCCAAACACATTTTCTGATATTCTTCGAGCCCTGCTGAGGCGATAATTAAATACTCTTTCGCTAGAACCTTTAGTGTGATTTCCTGCATATGGTTTCATTATATTTTTGACAAAGGAAATGCATCGTCTCCAACAAAAACATATGGGCTTTTTAGTTCACTATTTGGGAGTTGATTTTCTTCAGGTAAATGCATTGTATTGTCCTCTAGAAGCTTATTAAATGTGGTACTACTAAACACGCCACCATCTGAAATGCGCCCTTGGCATCCCACATTAACGTAAATGAAGTTGTAATTTGCGTCAACTACGGCAAACAATACAATACTAAAAATCCCTTGTAATTGAAAAATTCACTGCCACTGTTTATTGGAGCCTGCAACGATATGTGTTTTCCGTCCATAGCTCCGACGCAGTTCGGAAAATTCCAACGATTGTGATAGTCTTCGGCAACGGCTTTCCATTCTGCTTCGTTTTTAGGCATCTGAAATAAAAAAAAGTAATTTTAATATTTTTAATTTTATTTTTCAATCTTTAAACTGAAAACAGTTACAACAGTAGTAAAATAAAAATATTTATATTACAGATTTCATCGGTAATGGATGCCGTGGACGATGCCAACGATGTGGATACCACTGATGACCTTGAGAACACGCAACATTGCATTTTAAATGATGAAAACAACAGCTCACAAGACTCTACGATGAGTAACTCACAGGCCAATAATGTTGAAAAGCAAAGGACAATGTTACTCCAAAAAAAACAGTTCAAGTCTCCAACTCTTGCTCATGTACCATCAAGGAAAAGAAGATTCGATGACTCAATGGTCAATGAAGCATACGAAGCAATGAAGCAAACATTAGCTGCAAAAACCAAAGGATGTGTTCACCATATGTGGCGAAGAAGTGGCTGTGACATTAAGAAACTTGCCTACTACTTATGCTCAAGCTATAGTGCAACACAAAATAAGTACACTTTTGTTTGAAGCAAAATTGGGAAATTATAATTATCCCGTAGCACAACAACCACAGCAGCAGGCTCCTCAGGCTCAGCATCAGCACTATTATCCTCGGTCTCAGCAACAGCACTATTATCCTCTGTCTCAGCAATATTTTTTGCCTCCAGCTAATTCCGGTGGCTTACTAACGATTTTACCGCCGCAACAGTCGCCGGAATCATATTCCTCATGCTCTTCTGGTAATCCCCAACTCCTGCACTGTCAACTTCTACAATGACTACTGATGAAGATGAAGCTGTGGATAATTTCCTCACACCAGCTGCAAACTCCACGACATCATACGTCACAATAAACATAGATATGCGCGGTACTATTTTCATTTAGGATTTACTTTAAATATTTAGTTTTAGCTTATTTGTACTACTGTTATTTGTTCTTATTTGCTCTTTGTAGTCGTTAAAATTTGATTAAAAAGTAGCTATACTAGGTATTTCTTTTTATATGTATCTCGTAAATAATAATAAATATTAAGTACTTACCTTTATATATTCTTGTAATACATCAATAAGGGCTTCGCACACCTCCAGAACAATTTTGGAAATCACCTGTTTTGAAATTTTGAAAAGATACATTAGTGAATGGTACGAATCTCCAGTTGATAAAAATCGCAACGTTACAGCAAGACGCTCCGTTATGGGAATGGCAGGTCTACAATTGGTATCTTCTTTACAAATTTTTGGCCCGATTTTTGTAATAAATATTCAAATTCACTTTCCGACATTCGAAAAAAAATTCTAAATCCACCATTACACCTGTATTCAAGGCTCAATATGTTGACATCATCTTTCCTTAAATCCTCTATCAAATCGCTAGCATTGTATCTAACTCTACTTCGCAGGCTTGGTCGAACCCAAAATCTTCTTTTACGGGGAAGTTTTCTCTTTTGGCGATAATAATATATGCGGCACAAGCAACTAATGCGTCATCTTCGTCTGACATGTTGATTTCGACTGATCGACAAACATTTCTGTCGATCTGGTGTGGACAGATGCAGTTTTGTCGACTTGCTAATCAACAACGTCGATCGACAGTGTCGACTCAGTGAGGACGCAGCTAAGCAATTGACGTCGATCGATGTCGATCAATATTAATCGACGTCGATCAACAAACACGAACAACACGTCTACACGTGTTATTCGACGTCGATCGACATGGATTCAAATTAGAAACACTTTTATACTTACCTCATAGTTACTATAAAAAATTGTTTTAGTTAACAATATATTTTTTGTTCGATCAAAGGCGCTACATGGTAGTTAAAATAATATACTTTTTTGATACACATACTTAACTACTTAAAACATATATTTTTAAAATTTAAAGATTCCTTTAATAATTAAAAAAATGTTCTTTTGTGAAATGCTATCTAAGTTACTAATATAATCCCTAAAAAATTATCATTAAAGATAACGTGTCAACTCATCGTTCGACCTCGATCAACGCGTCCACAAATTTTCGGTCGAGAAAGAACTAATTTTGAGAAATTCGTTCCAGTCGTTTTTGAAAAGACTAAAACTTATGGGATTAAATTCTCCCTTAATTTAGTTGGATGAAAAAATGAACATGTGCACTCTTCTTTACTAGACATTTGCCTATGCATAACTGCTATTTCATTATTTTTCGCACATTATATTCATACTGAAAATCCCGTCAACATTATTTTAGCAATTTTTGCTTTCATCTCTATACGATGCGGAAAACTGTAGCATTTGATGATTTTTTTTGTCTACTACGTACTACAATTAAAATTTGTTTTAATTCATTAATAGGGTAAAATGTTAAGATCATTAACAAACTTAATAAGTGCAAGTTATTTAAGGTTGAAATCTATTTATAATAAACATTTCTTTATTGAACAAAAATATTTGTAGTTTGATAATTAACGATAGTTCAATAGGTCAAGCGTTTTACCTTTGCAACTAAGTAATCACATAATGCAATGACCTGATATCTGATAAAAACAACTAACGTAAGAACCAAAACTTGATTTAAATATAATGCGAGTTGATTATTGTTTGCAATAAAATAGTTAGTGTTCATCTTTTGGTGAGGTAGGACGCGAATAAGGTAGGAACTTTTATTATTCCAATGTGTGTCCACAAGGGCTAATATATGCGTACCTATCGAAACTGTTTTATTATTAGATACAGTAGATAGAAGAAATTTTCGTTGTCTAAAGAGCGTTTTGTAGCCCCAATGCTTTTGAATTTTTTATCGTTAAGAATAATTTCGGGAGTGTCGCGTTAAGTGTAGTGATTAAATTTTTGCCGACATTACTAAATTTATACAAGATAAGTACGTTCCATTCTCATAAATTAACCAGTTTTAGTTGGTTGGTTTGTGAGATAATTTTTTTTTGTCAAGTACCTAATTTTTTTTCTAGGTACAATCAACTTCAGTAGAGTGCTGCGTTTGACTAGTTTTCTTCTCGTTTCAATTCAAATCCCATCATATCTAAAATTATTTTCTTTGTTCATAATCATTTATCACGAAAGCTGTTAAACTACAGCATAATAAACACGTAGCGGAGTATCTCTCGACCGGCGTCTTTGAAGTCACTAATTCAAAAAATATAACCTTGCAACAATTCTATTCGGTTTAAAAAGCAGAGTCAAACCACGTTTAATTATTACAATTTTTAAATCGATTGTGTGTTGTGTACATTTTAGTGGTTCGGTCCTGGCAGGCGGGTTTTAACCGTTTTCCTGCCATTTTTAAACCAAAGTAATTGTCATTTCCGTCATTAATTTAATAGATCACGATACACTGATGTGTATTTCTTGTGCTGTGTTTCAACAATAACATAAAATCATATTATCATCTTGTTTTGGGGGAGTTATTTTTACTAATATTAACAATTTTATACATGCTTAAAACATCTACTTATAGAGACTAATCGTAACAGGGTCGCTGTGTTTTGTGTTTACGAGTACAATTCAGTTGTAAAGATGATGTTAAATTGCACTTTGTTTTAATTATTAAATGTTACACACTACGCAGTTACCAATTAAACAAACGGTTTTGGGTATGATTTGGTTATGTTTTGCACGATGGTTGATTTGGTGTGTAACAAATAATGTTGTAATTTATTTATTTAGGAATGAAGAAGTTTCGATATAAACAAAAGATTTTAACAGAAAAAAACTAGCGTCTTGAACTAACGTTAATTGAAGATCTCTACTAGAAGTGTACGCAACCAAACCAGTCCAGTAATGTCGGATGTACCTAAAGTACTAATGATAATGTACTGATTATTTTGATTTAATACAGTTACTTCAATGCATTTATATGGACAGGTTAGTGAAAAATTAAATACGAGGAATCTATGGTAGAGTACGGTAGGGTAAAGCCACTTCCAACGCACTTATGCAATTGTCGATTATGCCTAAGTTACTAATAATACTGTGTGTTGATTTAGCGGACTTGAGGGCAGCGTACTTAGTAATGTACGTAGTATTTAAAAAAAAAGAAGAAAGAAAAATCTGGCATTAAATGGAATTCCGAGGAATCATTTGGATTTATTGTGGAAAGCCAACGTTCACAATTTAGATTATCGTATGTTGTTGTCGCGTGTGTCTAAATTACTAATGATACTGTGTGTTGATTTAGTACGGCATCGTATTGGGTAAAAAGTATTTGGAAATAGGAAAAAGAAGAATTTAGCATTAAATTGAGTTCAGAAGGACCACTTGAATTTACTGCTGTAAGCCTACGCCCAGAAATCCGTTGATAATAAATAATGTTATTGTCGGTTGTGTCTAAACTACTAATGATACTGTGTGTTGATTTAGTAAAGTAAGGGCATTGTATCAGGTAAAGGGTATTTAAAGAAAAGAAGAAAGATGAATTAAATGGAGTTCAGAGGGACCACTTGAGTTTACTGCGGTAAGCCAACGCCCAGAAATTTCAAATTTCGAACACCATCCGTTGGTTTTCAAATGTTGTTGTTTGAATTACTAATGATACTGTGTGTTGATTTAGTGAACTAAAGGCAGCGTATTGGGTTAAGGGTATTTCAAAATCGAATGAAGATGAATTTGGTATTACCTGGAGTTCAGAGGGACTACTTGAGTTTACTGCGGTAAGCAAACACCCAGAAGTTTCAAATTTAGAGCACCATCCGTTGATATTCTAATGTTGTTGTTTGGATTACTAATGATACCTGGAGTTTAGAGGGACCACTTGAGTTTACTGCGGTAAGCCAACGCCCCAAAAATTCAAATTTAAACTACTGTACGTTGATTAAAAAATAGAAGGAAGAATAATTTAGTATTCGTTTCAACGTAGATTGGAGTAGTATTCGTAAGTTAAAAATGGAAATTTTAATTACCAATGTTTATAATATTAAAATATTTTCAATGTATAACGGACGCTAACAAATGTGTGTTTTTTTTTAGGAACGTCATGTGACTATCGTATCGTACATAATCAATTTACTACTAAGAACAGTAAAGCCACCAAAATTCAAGCCTACTTTACTGCTTAAAACTACAATATGGTAAAAATTATAGACGGCCGTATCAATTACGCGGGTAGGCGTGACCGTACCACTGTATCCTATTATTTACTTGAAAAAGTAAAGAAAATATTTAAGTAAGTGTAATGAAAATAAAATTATGTTAAAATTTTCTTGAAATGTTACAAAAAAACAATAATTTTATATCGAATTGAGGTATTATAAAAAATCTCTATAATAGCTGGAAGACTAACTTAGCGGGTGACCCAAGGATGTGTAATTAGTCCATACCTTTTTTTGCTATTGAAGATATCAACATGCGATTTTACCACCAAGTAAGCACACTTAAGCTACACATTATAAAATTATTTTGAAGTATTATTAAATAACAGAAGGAAATATTGAGACTGAAGATTGATGAAGAAACTTACATAGGTAAAGTAACTTTAATTTACGTTCTGGTTTGACGTCATCCTATTCTTAACTTAAACAGATTTTAGATGTATTGTTTTTACTTTTGTTTCATAAAAATATTCTTTCATCCATGTTCATTATTGTTATTGTTAATGATTTACTAATATTTTATTAAACCTCAAGACTTCAAACTCTTACTACCAGTTGTTTGTTATTTTATAAAAGCAGAAAATTAGATTATCACATTAGCTTTAAAATTAATTCTTATTTCACTTCGGATATTTGTGTACATCAGGCTACTTTAAAAATTAAACTTCTTCATATTAAAATAGTTTTTTTGGAAAATGTCAATAAACTTTTAGAATTCACCATACAAACTGCAAATTAGTGGAAAATTTATAAAGTACGTAATCGACTTGTGAACAGAAATACAAGATGTTAACTGCACGCTTAGCCTACTGGTCAGTAATCTTTCAAATGTGAGCCTCTTTTCTAACAAAGGGTTTAATAACGCCAAAACGAAAAGAGCTAGACCCATAATATTCTATACAAAGTTCTATTATTTGCTCATGTTAAAATTAATTATGTAAAAATATACAAAAAGTAACTTTTGTTTACCACTCTGTATATAATCAAAATATTTAAAATATCAAAACCGCATGTCGATATTTTCAATCGAAAAAAGTTATGGAACAATTACACATACCTGGGTCACCAGTATAACTTATATTATTAAATTAAAAAAAAAATTTTTTTAGATATTTTTTAACAAGTGTTAATTCAAACTTTTATGTAACAATGCATACATCAAAGTAATATACAGGGTGTCTTTAACTGAGTGCCCATTAGAAATATCTGGAAAACCGTGATAGCGAGAAAATCAGAATTTGGTATGCAGCCATTTGTGACCAAGATCTAATGTTTTAAAATATTTTTAAAATGGCGTCACTTTTGGAAGTACCGGAAGTTGAGACAACTTGGTTTTTTTAAATGTAATGACTATGATTTTATTTTCTTTTATGATTCCAAGTTGAATTTTAGGACAACTTTATGTAAGGTACTTTTAACCTAAAATGTCAACTTTCGGTGATAAAGATTGTTTTATGTCAAAATTGGCAAAAATCATCTATGTACGAAAAAAATTGTTGCAGTGGAACTAACAAAGATGGAATAGCAAAATTCTGCCAGTGAAAAGGCAAAACATTGCACTTCATCCTTCTCGATCTCAATTTTGATAATTATCTACAGGGTGGTGTGAAAAGAGAATTGAATTAGGTCAATACAAACATGCCAAAAAGTAATTTTATTCAAATGGGACACCCCATATTTAATTACACGTGATGAAAGGTCATTCTTTTTTGCATTGAATAATGTAACATTATTCTATTCTGACAATAGAATTTTTTTAATTCATTTGAATTTGATATTTGAAAGTTAAAAAAATCATATTTATAGTCATTTCAGATAACAATTTCGAATTTGATGATTAGCTGTCAAACTCGAAACACGTGTAACAATATAACTCTTGAATGAAGCTCTTTCTTGAAACCGACAACAGTTGTTATCTAAAATGCCTATAAATATGATTTTGTTAACTTTCAAATTTCAAATTCAAATAAGCCAAAAAAATTCTATTGTAAGAATAGAAGAATGTTACATCATTCAATGCAGAAAAGAATGACCTTTCAACACATGTAATTAAATATGGGGTGTCCCATTTGAATAAAATGACTTTTTGGCATATTTGTGTTGACCTAATTCAAGTCACTGTTCACACCACCCTGTAGATAATTATCAAGATTGAGATCGAGAAGGATGAAGTGCAATGTTTTGCCTTTCCACTGACAGAATTTTGCTATTCCATCATTGTTAGTTCCACTGCAACAATTTTTTTGTACATAGATGATTTTTGCCAATTTTGACATAAAACAATCTTTATCACTGAAAGTGATGACTTGAAATTCAACTTGGAATCATAAAAGAAAATAAAATCATAGTTATTACATTTAAAAAACCTAGTTGTCATCTACTTCCGGTACTTGCGGAAGTGACGCCATTTTGTAAATATTTTAAAACAATAAATCTTGGTCACAAATGGCTGCATACCAAATTCTGATTTTCTTGCTATCATGATTCTTCAGATATTTCTAATGGGCACTCAGCGAAAGACACCCTGTATGTAATTCATAGTTTACAAAAAAATTTACAAAATAAATTGTGTGTCTGTTATGGGTTTAGAGTACATAATTAAATAAAACGTTCAAAAATTTGTACATAAAAAAAACAATTACAAATGAAAATAAAGCAGCGCTTTCTACTGAATCATAAATTTAGAAGTTTGTTTTATGACCAATGTTGGAAGAGCTTAAAACGTATATTCGTAAAGTTTGCAACTTAAATTTCCAACAACAAGTTTAAAATATTGAATCCATTTGACAAATATAATAATTGTTAACAAAACAAAATCTAAAATTTATTCAACGAAAATATTTACATATAAATAAGAAATATAAATATCAAATTATCTTAAAATAATAAATTGCTAAAATATACAATTTCGAGCTTAATATAAAAACATTAAACATAAATTTTGTGCGTTTTATTGAAAATATATAAATTCAAAAATCCGTTACATATGTAACAGGGATAGGTTCAATTAAAAATTTATGTTATAAAAGGTTTACTAGAGCGTATGTTTGAATTGAACTTATATGTTGGATATAAATTGGTTTTTTAATTCCAGGAAAAGCACATAAAATAGATAGGTACTATAAACATATTTTTGTGTGGATTTTGTTTGACATGCTTGAAATTTGTGATACAATTACTTTTTATGTAGCAAGTGACAAAATGCATGTTTTTTGTGAGGAACATGATTATTAGGTTTTACTCCAAAAATCGCATTTTTAAATTTATTTATCTCAAAATTCCCTTTAAAAATTATTGTAGAAGTTAGGTTTAAAATCAAAGAAATTTAAAATAAAATCCTTACTATTTGTAACATATCTCTTGAGAAATCTAACCACTCATAACTTCTCTGATGTGTTTTTAGCTTTACCGCAAGGTATAGAGCAAAGTGAATTTATTATTAATAGTAACGTTATCATCATCATCGTCATTATCTTCATCGCCTTTAAAAACCCTTAGACTATTGAACGCCATACGGCGTTTCAGACAAATTGTTTTTCAAGGTTGTCAGTCTTTGCACGTTGCATTTTTACTTGCACTTCGTTTATACTTCACTTTTTTTACTAGCTACTTGTCATTTTTTTACTTTTAATCATCTACCGCTTCCTCCGTTTTTGCGCATATGTCTCTTAGAAAAAACTTTATTTTTGTTTGATGCTAGGTCCTTGCGTCCTTCATGTCTCCATCTCTTTACATTCCTTTATAAGGTTTTTTTCCCAAATCAAATTTAGTTGTCCTTGTTTCCTTTTTACTTGAACGTTATAATCGATAGCTTGCCATGCAATATATCTGCTTGCTTTTCCCATGTATCATTTTTAGCCTTGTAATTTTCAACAACATTTTCATTCTGCTTTGGTGTTGGTTTAGGGTCTATGACTGTGGGCAGTAAAACAAAACACTGATAATGTTTGATTTGAAGATCCAAATTTTCGTGTACCTCGAGAGCTCATTTGAACACCAAATATCTTGTAATAATTAGGAGGAAGATTGTGTTTAGCAAATCCTTACTTTTACATCAGCTTAACTCCTCCTCTCCTTCATACTTTAACACACTAGCAATATAATTTAACCTCTCTTTATTTTCTAGTTCCGTTTAATTTAAAACTAATTTCTTGTGTGTTCTCAAGTGTTGTTGTTAGCACCTTTTTGTTATTTATATTTTTCTCAATCTTACATTTTTGCCATTTGCCCAAATGAATGTACATTTTCTTGTAGGTATTTTGCATTATAACCTCTTCTAATTTTTTTAAGTCTTATAACATATTATCAAATCTCGGCATTAGGCCAGTCAATTATAAAAAAAAAAAAAGAATAAAATACTTTGTTTAACATTTTAACGGTTCTTTGCCTGGTATTTGGTATTATTTTAGTATCTGCCACAGTCTGAACGTGTCTATCTTGCTTTCATAAAGTTTAAAATATCAAAGTATTCTTCATTTTGCAATTCCTTATTTTCTTTTGTTATTATTGCATCCATTTCAAGGTTTAAACCTTGTTTGGTTCTCTTTATTGTTGGTTTTCTTTAATTGTTCTAATTTTCTTCGTCTTATTGCAATTATTTCTCTTACTGTGTTGCTTAATATGTTTTTCTTCAATTTTTTCACACGCCCTGTGCATTTAAATTTTCGAAACCTGGCTTTTTTTCAATTTTTTTTCAAGACTTATTCGTAAGCAACTGGTTGTTATACTTTACTATTCTCTTTTTAATTTAGCCCTTTTTGACCAATGTCGGTTTCTACGTCATATATGCGGTATCTGTCGTTGCGTAGGTATATTATTTTACTGAAAACGGTTGTGTCCTGGCAATGATTTTTGCCATACAAACAACCCCGTATTTTCGTGTGAAATGCAGTTCATTTTTTCTTGAATGAATTATTAGTTGTTTGGCGCCCGTACTGTACAGGTTCCACTTGCATAACGTAGTTCTAACTTTACAGCTGAACCTCTGTTACTTTATTCCTCACGATCTTTTGGATTTGAGATTACTTATTCCACTTATTTTTATTTTTTATTAATGTTAACACCTTTCTTAGCTTTTAGCTAACAGTAGATAGGTAGGATGATTGTGATGTACAATTTTATGAAAGTAGAACACTTTCATTTGAGCTTATGTTTTCTTCTCCTGAAAATAGATACAACCTTTTATGTTTTTGCGGATAGATTTTTCGAAATTTTTTATTTCATGTTCTTAAACATAATGCAAATATGAAAACATGAGATCTTATGATGAATATAAATAACCTAAGAGGACCACGGGAAGTATTGTCTCTAGGGATAACTTTTTTTAAATTTAAGATTAACGAGTGATGATAATTTCTCCTAATAATGTTGACACAGTTGTAGAGAATCCTTCTTAGTGGAGAACAGGGCAAATAAAACTACTTCAAGTGATTATCTTGCGACGTTTCGGAAACGTTAAATTTAAATAATTAAACAAAGTGTTTCCTTCCTCAGGCGCTGGTGCCATGGTAGTGAATTGTTCATTGTTGAGTTACGAAGGTATGAAGTCTGCGAGTAATGATAATTTCTCCTAATAATGTTGACACAGTTGTAGAGAATTCTTCTTAGTGGAGAACAGGGCAAATAAAACTACTTCAAGTGATTATCTTGCGACGTTTCATTATCATCACTCGCAGACTTCATACCTTCGTAACTCAACAATGAACAATTCACTACCATGGCACCAGCGCCTGAGGAAGGAAACACTTTGTTTAATTATTTAAATATAACGTTTCCGAAACGTCGCAAGATAATCACTTGAAGTAGTTTTATTTGCCCTGTTCTCCACTAAGAAGATTTACAACTGTGTCAACATTATTAGGAGAAATTATCATCACTCGCAGACTTCATACCTTCGTAACTCAACAATGAACAATTCACTATCATGGCACCAGCGCCTGAGGAAGGAAACACTTTGTTTAATTATTTAAATATAACGTTTCGAAACGTCGCAAGATAATCACTTGAAGTAGTTTTATTTGCCCTGTTCTCCACTAAGAAGGATTCTCTACAACTGTGTTTAAGATTTACCTTTATTTTTACTTATTTCGGATTAAACTTGAATAATTAATTACAAATGCAATTGGTACATAAATAATATTACAGGTGTACAAATAAGTTTCCGTCGTTCTTTATCAAAAATGGACATTTATTGTGAAAGAACTGAACATTATGTTTAAAATATGGTCCATCGCTTGCTACTACTGTTTCCCATCTTTTTGGCTTTTCCTTGAATGCTTGACTTAATCTTATCAATTGTGTTCGGTAGATAGCCCCAGTAATGGTTTCGTTCGGTTTGAGCAACTTATAATACACGACACCAATCTGATCCCACCAAATACACAACAAGAGTTTTTTCCATGAATATCTGGCTTAGCTGTAGAAGCATGCCCTGGTGGCTTTCATGATTTTTTTCCTTTGTTCATTATCATAGTGAATCCATTTTTTACCACCAGTGATTATACGGTGTAGAAAACTCTTTTCTTTATGCCTGGCAAGCCGCATTTAACATTTCTCAGCGTCAGTTTCTTGTTTTGAATCATATTCAATAATTTACCAATAATTTCAAAAATTCCTGCAAATGACGCTTATTCGGCTCAAAATTTCACATTTTCCCACACAAAAGATTATATTATATTACTAGGATTAGAAGCTGTTACTTAACACTTATTCATTATTTTATGAATTAAAAAATCTTTCTTTAAATTCTTAAATTCTACCCAAAATTTTGAAAATATATAAGTACAGATACTATTACAAATTGTCCATTTATTATCATAATCCTGGATAAAGTGATATTTGTTTGGAATTTAGTAAGATTTGTTTTTATTTTTCATTTTTTATACTAATCAACAAATAAAATTTTTAGTTATTTACTGTAAAACCATAATTTTCGTAGAGTTTCAGCAAGGTAGATCCTCATAGGTTCTTTTGGGAATCCTTGTTTTTGTTGTTTAGTTGATATATAGTGTTGCGTGAATCCTTACTCAAAATATTATAGCGTTGTTAGCAAAAAACCAAAACTAAACTTTATTATTGGTAAGTGTTTGAAAAATTTCCCTTTTGTCTAGAAACTGATTATAAAAATAGTATTTTGGCCCAAAATTAACATTATGGTTATTTTTTGTCTTTAATATTAAAATCTATTATAGGCAGTATAATTTTACTATAAACAGAAATAACGTCTGCAATTTATTTTATACTATCGCCAAGATAGTAGATAGTACTTTACGCTGTAATGTATAAATGGTACACTAAAAAAATTCATAACATTTAAAATGACAAAAAACGTCCACAGTATTATATAGCACACAAACTGGTAGAGAATGTAATCAAAAATATTCAAGTAATTTATTTAATTAAGGTTTTTGATCATGTTCGGCGAGTATCTTATTCTTTTGGTAAATATTCAATAATTCACGCCCTTTAACACAATAATTTAAAGATGCTTTAAAAGTTAAAAATAAACGTGATAAGTTTTGATATTTAAAAAAAACTTTCTACAACCTTGGATACACTGATACTACCGATTCTGCTGACACTGACAACGTAGGCGTGGAACAGAGTACATGCAGCCTCTACCTGTAAAAAAACTTTTGAAAAAAAGACAACAAAAATTAAAATCAACAACAAAAAATTCAAAAAGTACAAACATAAAGTTTGCATTTGCATACCTGGAGGGATTGGGATTCTTCTTGTTTTTAAGAGAGTTTCTCCAGTAGTTTAAACCTTGAAGAAAATTCTATTTCCACGGTCGACATCCGGAAATAATATGTTGATGTCACTATCATCAATATCAAATTTATGCCAGGGTGTTAAATTAAAACCTAGTGATAGAGTGTTTGGGGTGGTTGTTTTAGGTAGTACCCTTCTGCAACCGTCTCGTGTTTGTTGTAGACTGTAGAAATTTTTTATTCTTGCTTGAATACTAATACTTCACTAATAATAATAATGGTTGAAATAATTACTAAAACAGGATTCTCTTGTATGAAGGTATAATTGCTACTTGTGGTCTGTACAAGAAAAAGAACGCATCCCTTAAGTGCGGACATGCGCATACAGTTATGCTTTAACGAAAGAATTAACAGGTTTGAACATAGCCGTTACTAAAAATAAGTACTTGACCATAATAAGTATTTTCTTTACCTTCGATTCTGCTTGTAATCGACTCATCAAAATTCCAAGTATTCAACAAATTTCAAACAGTTAATATATTAAATTCTGTATTTTCTATCCACTAGTGTTCAGATCACTCAAACTAGAATTAATTGCGATCATCCTTAACCAACATTGTACGAATGAATATAACGTAGATATGGATGCCCGTTTTGACTGTTAATTGGTAAGACAATGATCTTAGTTTAAGAAAGTGTATTCTTGGTTTGAGATAAATAAATTTTAATTTAAGATAACCTGCTTAATGGAAGCGTAATGTATTTTGATATACAAGTTCAAACAATAATTCATATTGGTACATGCAGTTTCAACAATTAATATTTGATTATCGCTGGATCATGTTACATTTTTTAGTTATCTAAAGCGTCAGGGTTTCCTTTCTTTGCCGTTTACTGTAGAACATTTTATTAAGAAGTGATAAAAAAGTAAATTAGGATTTTCTTTATTTATCAACTTCCTAAAACTGTTAGTAGAAAATAAATAATCAAAATGGTTAAAACATAAAAGTAACATTAAATAAAACGTATAGTCAAATGTAAAATATTCTCATCTAATTCACAACTACAGTTAACTGAAACAGAAACATAATTATCTAAAACCGTTTTCGGTAAAATAAAACGTTTTTAATCAATATGTATAGGTGGTTGTACATTTTAGATTCAAGTTTTAACAATTCTAGCCTAAAGAAAAATATTTTTACTAAAATGAGAGTTAAGTTTTGGCAGTAGACATAATTTGAAAATATACAGGGTAGCTTTTATGTATGGAACCAAGGCTCTGTAGCCAAAACGGTTGAAGGCATCATTCTGGAAATTTTAGGGATCAAATCTGAAGCTATTTTACATAATTTGACACAATCAAAAAATTTCTTTGCTCGATAATTTTTTGACACGGCCGCCATCTTGAATTTTTTTAAATAGCAAGATGGGTCATGTGATATATCATTTTAAAGCTTATTTTATTTACTTTGTAACTGAGTTTGAATATTTGAGTTGGATGGTAAAAGTATGCTCAGAAAAAATACAAATTAATTTACTGCTCACGAAATAATTATCGAGAAAAAAAAAGAACAATAAGACTTACATGGAGAAACAAGCATCATTAGATTTAAATAACATCGTATGTAGAAAGTCAATGTTCTTAAGAAAACTGAAATACTTTAGCGAATTAAATGCTCAAAATGTGAACCATTTACTTCCTGACAGTAATGTATACGATTTAGGAAAGAATTAATCGAATTTATCAACCAATTTTCTGGAATAGCTGCAATCTCAGCTTCAATACGGTTTCTCAATTCATTTAAATCGTAGGGTCTGTTCTTGTATACACAGCTTTTCAAATGGCCCCACAAGAAAAAGTCCAGAGGGGTCAAATCAGGTGACCGGGCTGGCCACTCGAGAGTTCTCCTTCTCCCTATCCAGCGTCTTGGAAAAGTTGTATCTAGATAATTTCGAACGTTTATCCCATAATGGGGTGGGGCACCGTCCTGCTGAAACCAGATATCGCCCCTAACAGCATTTGGGTCGTCCACGTTTGGAAAAAGTTCCACAATCCTAGGGATAACATTCTCCTGTAGGATGTTGAGGTAACTGTTGGCATTGAGATTCCCTTCTATGAAAAATGGTCCAATAATTCTACCTCCAATTATGCCACACCATACATTTATTTTTGAGGATACTGGGTGTGCACTGTTTCCATCCAATGTGGATTCGTGTCGGAATAATATCGGCAGTTGTGTCTATTTACGGCGCCATTGAGAGTAAATGTGGCCTCATCAGAGAACAAAATGGAACTTGCAAAATTGTTATTCTCCGCAATTGCTTCCATAATGTTCTCGCTAAACTGATCACGTCTATCAAAATCGTCTTCCGATAATTCTTGTACTAAATGTACCTTGTAAGGGTGATATTTGTGATGCTTTAGAATTTTCTGAACTGAATATCGAGACATATTATGGTTTAGTGCAAGCTGATATGCTGATGTTTTAGGTAACGCCACCTAAATTAAAAGGCGATAATACAAATAATTGCAGAAATAATTATTAGAATAAATTTTTAGGTATTTCCTCCAAATACAACTTCAATGTTTCTAGTCAGTTGCAAAGTAAATAAAATAAGCTTTCAAATGATATATCACATGACCCATCTTGCTATTTAAAAAAATTCAAGATGGCGGCCCTGTCAAAAAATTATCGAGCAAAGAAATTTTTTGATTGTGTCAAATTATGTGAAATAGCTTCAGATTTGATCCCTAAAATTTCCAGAATGATGCCTTCAACCGTTTTTGGCTACAGAGCCTTGGTTCCATACATAAAAGCTACCCTGTATATACTTCTTAACATTTTAAGACAAAAAATCAAGACCTTATTTTAATAAAGAGTCTACATTAAAAAAAACAGAAACATCTTGAATCAAACAATTAAATCTTATTTATTAGTCATGTAATTAAAATTAAGAACTAGGTATTATTTTACTATTAATAAATTTTGTACTGTTTTATGACTTCTTTAAGATTCTTATTTTAAACCACTACTATAGACATGTTTTTTCAGTGTATGTTGTACTAAACGGCAAAAATCAACCATTATTTATTACTTTGCAGCTATTAACAGACTTAGGTATGAAGAAAATATGCTTATGATACACATCTATGTCCTGTCAGAAACAAACTTACAATAAAGTTTCAGTGCAAAAAACGTTTACAAAATAATTGCTTACTAATTTCACTACTTGCTCGTTTACTTCTTTTGCAAGTCAAATTTCTTAATTTTGTTTTTATCTTTTTTTTCCCAAATTAAAGTTTGCTTGTTTTTTTAAACTAAGAATCATTTCTACAATTTTAATAATGGCAGTAGTTATTCATTAAAGTTGTAGGTACCAGAAAGAGAAAGAAAATTTAAAAGCTTTGAACAGTTTTATACAAACGAATCTGAATGAAATACATCGAAATGCTTGATTTAGATTTTAAATTCGATTGACATTTTGTTAATTATCGAACTCGAATTAAACCACTGTCATTTATTTATGTCAATTTGCATTCGAAACTTCTAACAAGTTATACCACCATAACTACTGGTAAATATTTCTGTATTTTCTGTTAATACCAACCTAGTTTTTTTATATGAAAAACAGACATTTTATTGGAACGTTTTTACAAGTTTAAGCGGTGTTCTGTGAAGTTGAAGCCTTCGAGAAATGCATCCGCGTTATGGACGTTTGACCTTTGAAAACATTTATGAAAAAGAAAATGGTAGTTAACGCTCACGCGTTAATTTTTGAGATTGTTAATCGCCGTTTAATTCAAGAGTTAGTTACACAACTTTTCCGTCGACCGTACTTTGTAATTTCAATAAAATTGTAATTTAATAATTTTGGAAAAATATGCTATTGTGAACGCACCTTTAGAAAGTACCGTTTTGTGAACTCGCCAAAATTTTTAAATTGTTTAACATAACCTAACTTCATAGTTTCTACTTTTTTGTGAGCTTTTTTATCATTCTTTACCTTTTCGTCTTTTGTATGGCTATTTGACAACAGTATTTTAATTAAGGTCACTAAGTTGATGGAGAATTGAGGTATTAAATTCCAATTGTTGCATCGAAATGCAATAGTTTTCGTCACAGCGAAACAAAGTGTATAAATCTTTTTGTGAGAACGGATTGGTGCTTATTTAAAATAGTAATGCACCTACAAAAACCAAACCAGAAATGGTTGACAATGTTTGATAAATGATACAAGAAGGCCAAGTACATCTCTACGTTGCCTGTAAACAAGTTGAACTTTTGATAATGACTTGTCATATCATACTAAACAAAGATATTCATTCATATCGCTATTGTGTACAAGTGGTCCACCAACTTATTGAGACAGGATTGATTATCCTGCATGTGTTCCAGCTTAAGATTCTTTAACAATGAAGCTTGATTTTACCTTAATGTTATTTCACACAACATGTTTTATAAAAAAAAAAACATTTTCTTAAAGTGGTTTTACTACACCTCCAAAAGATATTTTTAGGAGTCGGAATGTTTATCGGGCTATTCTTTTTTTTATAGTTTTTGTTTTCTCTTACAACCCTGCTTGAAGAATTTAACTTTTAAACAATGAGTAAACAATATTGAAGATCTGCGTGAAAAAATAGTTTGTAAAATAGATGAGCTGAACACACTTAAATGTTATAAATTGTTGTGTACAGTACAAAAATGTCTCAAAGTTTATGTGAACAAATTGTAGATTTATTACAACTGTAAATTAATGTTGATTTGTTATTATTAAAATTTGATTTACTACAAATTAAGACAGATAAAATGGCAATTTTAGGTATACACATGTATGCTTAGTTGTCTATACTAAAATCGTTCATTAAAAGAAAATTTTTCATTAATAGGGGTCATCAATGAACGATTTTGTTTACGTTAATGTAAGTCATAAATGCACGGTCGACGGAAAAACATATTACACATGACTATTTTGACTATTTTTTCTTATTCCCTTATTCTTGAATTGAATTATTTTCGTATGAGAAAAACGAAAATTCTCTTGAAAGTTAGTATTCTTGAAAATGTTTCACCTACCATTCACAACGCCGCTAAAAATTAATTAGTTTCTATTGGTAGTAATAGGAGAAAACGAAATGGACGTGACACTTTTCCGTATATAAAATTTACCTATTTTATTATTTAATTAAACATTTAGTTTGTAATTTTAGACTTTTTGTAAAAAGGTATGAGTTTTGTATGTCAAGGACATTAACATTTTGTGGGCAGATGCTACTGGAGTTAAATGTTTTAACAGATGCTTTTAGCTGTTAATGTGAGTTACATCTAAGATGGTAGGAATTTCCCACCACTAGCCATTTCTTCCACTTTGAATATTTTCGATGTAAATTTGTAAAATAAAGTAATACCTATTCAAAAACATCCAAAGCAAAGAACAAGTAAAGATCTTACAAAACGTAAAAAAGTTTTTCCCTTACTTATTGACAGTCAATTGACACTGTAACAACAAACGTTAAAATGAGACGTGATACCTACATCTATTTTGATTGGTTAAAAGCTACGTGCAACAAGCGGCAACAGGGTATAATTTATCCCGTGAAATTCAAACTCGACTCATATCCACTTGCATCCAAGAATATTAGTTTTCTAAACTTGAGATAGTGATAGGAATTTCAAGTAAAGTTATTTTATTTCTTCTCCAGAAAAATTTTCACTCTCCTGTTGTCAAGAATAGGGATTCAGTCGTCACAAAATCTGTCAGTTTTAATCCCATTATTGGAATGTAAACTTGACGTTTTTGAAATTGTACAAAAATGTTACGTTGTCAGGGTAACATAGATCATCTTTAAGACTAGGATTAAAACAGTAGATTATTTTACTAGGAGTTAGAAAATACAATTGTTGAGCTTAGCTCAAATTAGCGAAGCAATTATATTTTTTAATTCCAAGTGAAATATATTATTTTTTCTTCAAGCGTGTATTGCTAGTTTTTATGTGTTATTTTCAAATTTTCGAGATTCTCGAGTCTTATAGTGACATTTTATTCTCGACAAATCAAGTTGGTACTTTACTGTTACATTCATAATATGACATAACCGATGTACCAACCTCTAAATAGCTGTTGCTTTTTAATGTTTAGACAGTAAAAAGCGTTTTTAGTGTCTGCCAGTAGTTCAATAATATGCCGTTTTATTGTCGCTTGAAGAAAAATATTTTTATTATCTTTATTCTTCATCTCATTTACTGGATTTCTCGTTTCACAAGTTTGGGCTAGTCAAGGTTCTATTCATACCTTTCTTCCGGGAAACATCAAACTACCGTTATGAATATAAATACCTACAACAATTTTTAATGTTTGAAAGGAATATTGAAAGTGCAATTTGAACTTTTGGTAAAGTGAGTTAATGATTTGCTGTTAGCATTCAAATTTTTGTGTCATTCATGACAACATTTGTCACACCGCACAGTGATTCATAATTGAATTTTAGGATGACAAACATCTCATAAGTTGTTTATTATGTTTTTGAAAAAAAACGGTATTCTAGGTATTTTCTTATAACTGGATTAGCACTGTGGCCCTAGTGTAAGGAAACTATAGATCTAATAAAGATATTAAAATTATCTGAATCATTATTTTCAAACCTTTGTTTGTATGTAGTTTGACTGTCACTACCGTCAGCACCTTATTTGTAAATTATTTGTAACTTAATATAAGAGTAATTTCTGAACTTCTGCAATCCGCTTCAAAGTATGGTATAACAGTCCTTGCAAACTTGTCTCTGCTGATATTTTAGTGGTTACGATAGAGTTTGGAGAAGAATAACATTTCTTCTTGGCTTCGATAA
The DNA here is from genome assembly GCA_030710515.1 of Abscondita cerata. Lineage (NCBI taxonomy): Eukaryota > Metazoa > Arthropoda > Insecta > Coleoptera > Lampyridae > Abscondita > Abscondita cerata. The sequence goes on from JALBCR010003315.1 coordinate 336,973, forward strand.
TATGATGGTAACTTGGGTTTAAATCCCTTTGCTTTTGCTAACATTTGTAATCCTATATACTATCCACGTGTAAGTATAAGAGCAACGAATAATGCTAAAGCTTCATTAGGTGTATACAAAACATTAACATCAGTTTTAGCCATCAATCGTTTCAAACGAGTTGCCTTGTTGAGCGAATATGTTATTTTATACAAGACGTCTGCTGCATTCCTTTTACTACTCGAATGAAGTTTCATTTCAGTGGCGAAGGACAATTCATCGGTGCTCAATTTACATACCTCGTAAACTTTGCGTTTTTGTGTACGATTGCCGGCTTTGGAAAACGTTTTTTTCGGGCGACTACAACTGTTTCCATCGGATTTTCGTAGTCTACAAATCCCAGGTATAATGGTAGATTGTATTCTGTTACCTTTTTATTAGAATTCTTATTGTGTGCAGATGATCGCATGCACCATATCCGGCTCTAAATCCTGCTTGTTCTTTTTGCTGGTAACCATCGAGTTTATTTTCGAGTCGATTGGTGATGACTTTAAACAGAAGTTTATACAGCTGGGATAGGAGTGATATAGGTCTGTAGTTTTTCAATCTCGCTTTGACTCCTTTTTTTAAAAAACAGTACTGTGATCGCGTTCTTCCAGTGTTTGGGGATATCTCCCTCGTTTAGGCATTTGTTTATCAGATTAGTAATTTCTCTCAAATTTTGTTGTCCATCTTCTTTGATCATTTCTACCAGGACTCCGTCTTCCCCGGGTGCTTTGTTTTGTTTCATTTGCTTTACCGTGTTAGTTATTTCTTGCTCGTCTATTTCTAGCATTTCTTCCGAGTTTACGTTTATTATTTTCTGCCGGAGGTTTGTTTTTATTTTATTTGTCGGCATTACTTTTGCTTCGTATAGTTCGGTATAGTTCGAAGGCATTTCATATTTTTATTTTGTTCTATAACTTTGTTTACCCCTTGTTCTATCTTCGTCCATCTGTCTCGTCTTATGGATGTTCTAACTTCTTTACTAATCTGAGTTATTTCTTCTTTGCTTGTTGTGTTAATTGATATTTTTTCTTGTCTTAGCTTTATTAGTTTCTTCGTATTGTCGCTGAATCTCTCTTCTCTTTCCTTCATTTTACTTGCCGTCTTAAGGGCTGCTGTCTGCATAAATAATACCAGAGATTTGTTAATTTCGTCGATCGTGCGCGTTTGCAGTGTTGCATTATGGTGGTCGAGTTGCTTTTCCAGCTCTATTTGATATTGAGTACTTTTTTCTTTTAGCTGCTTTTGTCTATTTATGGGTTTCGTGTTCTTATTAAATTTCTTTGCCTTTGTCAGGCTTTTATTTATACATATTTCCGCCCTTATGTCTCTGTTGGATGTTAGTATAAAATCTATTTGTTTTTTTGTTTCAAATCACTATAGTCGATTTTGTAGGGTTCTTTTTTATTGCTCGTGATACTTTATCATAGAATTCATCTACTTTGTCATCTTCATGTGTTGTTGTTGGCGCGTATATCTGAATGATTTTCAGGGTGTAATTTTTGTTTATTAATACAACTATGTACGTCACTCGATTGGAAAGTCCGTTAAATGTTTTTATATTTGATATTATGCTTTGGTTAATTATAAAGCCTACTCTTCCTTCGCTGGATTCTTTGTTTACTTTGTGATACAGATTGTATCCGGATTCTAACTGTGCGCATTCCTTGCTTTTTCTTTGCAATTTTATCAGTCCAGCCACGTCCCATTTTATATTGTCTAGTTGGTCTTCCAGCTCATTCAGGCGATCTTCTCCTTGCATAGTTCTAATATTATATTAGTTTGGATTGCTTTAGATATATAGTTTCTTTGTTGCTCAATTTTTGCCTCCTCCAGAATCCATGAGGCAGACTGTTTTCACAGTGTGGGTTCCAGATTTATAGTCCTACCCACCTGGGTTATTTTACTGTGAAGAGATTGACGCCACGATTGCCGAGCGTATTGGCGAGTGTTATTTTCAGCCGCCCAATGTGGGAACAGCCGCTCAATCTGAGGCAGACGATACTTGCTTGTTGGTCCGCGAGAGGTATTTAATTTCTTTCTTACCACCTAAATCTAAGTAGCATTCCTCTATTTGCCACATGGGGACGCGTTATCTAGAGGTTTCAGGCTGCCCCGATAGTTGTATTACATACCTTCAATATTCCTTTCCATAATTTAAACACTGTTTTTGCAGGTCGAATCTTGTCAAAAATACAATTTAAGCTGTCCGTAACACATACTTACAATCTTTGTTTTAAGCTGATTAAGCTTAATATTATCGGGTAGTTCTTCTAAAGCTTCGTGAGTTCTACTAGTACTCGGCTCATCCAGTCTCAAAATTTTTCTTGGTACATTTTCCTTGTGTCTGATGAATGATTCTGCTACACTAGTACCCTGTTTATCTAGTCTCAAAATTTTCTTTGTATTTGCTACATCTTCCTTGTGCCTGACGGATTCTTCTATGTATCTTTCTGCTATAGTGTCAGACGTCCATCCCCATGCCGCTTCAGGTAGGTTATGTCTCCCCAGAATCAACAAGCAGTGTAGCAGATGTTCGGTGGAGACAATGTCTAGTATATTCATTTGCGTTTTTCAACTTGGATATTACTTGTGGCACGATACTAATTTTGTGAATGCCCACTACTTGTCTCTAGCACACTCCGTTTCGATATCGAATAAAAAGTCCACGTTCATTGAAATTCTTCGGCCTAAGAGCCAAGTTTCTTTTATATGGATTCAAATATTATTCACCCAAAATCGTAAATGATCTTGAAAAAGTATTAAAGCTCCTTAAAAGTTCAATGTGAACGAGATTCTCCTATAAGAATAGGGTTGAGGAACAATAGTCGTCATGATACACCATGTTCTTAATAGCCGACGTTTCGATTGGCGATGCCTTGAGAAAGATTGGCCATCGCCAATCGAAACGTCGGCTATTAAGAACATGGTATCTTGACACCCTATTGTTCCTCAACTCCTATAAGAAGGCCCAAAATTATTGGGAATCTCGTTCACAGTAAATGATCTTGGTTTTTTTGTTTTAGTATATGGAATCTTCACGAGTAAACCTGATGTAATTTCTTAAATGTCGTCACTTTTTAAATGCACCAATTTGGTACATCGGCGGCACGCTCCACTCACATCAAAGATTGTGACAACCTAAATGACAATTTTAGTCTTCCATTAACGTTAAAAGGACTTACTTTCATCGTTAAACATGTGTGGTTTAGAGCTTCTTTTAAAAAGATTTCAGTTGTTCACTTGTTAATACTCTTCGTTTCTTGAGGGTATAATCTTCATTTTTTCTTTTCAAAAATGCTTGTAATTTAGACAATTTTTTCACTTTTATACCATGTTTGACATTTAATATAGCTTTAACCATTGAATAATGGGACCATAATGTGGATGATTTCAAACTTTTTGCCAAGTCAGCAAAATATGCCAATAAGACAGCTTCAGAATATGTTTTTCCTTCTTCATTTCGTGAAATGTTTGTAAGCGCATTCATAGATTTTTTGAGATTTTAGTGCAAGTAAAGTCGTTTGTTGAACTCGTGACAATTTTTTTCACACAATTATATTGATAAACAAAACCATGACTAAGTGGGTACCAAATAATTCGATACATTCTCGCAATTTGACCGGTGGCTATTTTTTAAAATTTTTAAATTTGTTTCATGTTTTTGTTGGGTGGAGAAACAAGAGTATGTTTCATTTCGATATAAAATAATCTACTCTTATAGAACAGCATTCATTGTTTTACATTGAAATGTGTGCGGTCCCTAGATGGAAATCATTAATTCAAACTTGTATTGCAATTGTATAAATTATTTCATTATATACAGATTGTCAAATTAACAATGTTTTACACGTAAATATTATAAACGGTTTTTAAATTTTTGTTTTGAAAACAAAAAAGTTACAAAATTGAAAATAAACTAACATTTTTTACTATCGAAAAAGCCACAATTAAAAATTTTTTTTCCTGAACTTTTTCTATGTCCTATATTGTATTATTTAAAAATTCATTTCCAATAGATCAATTGTTGAAAATGGTCACCTACAGGCATTATCATGACCATAGACGGGAAATTGGGGTTATTTTTTTGTTTTGTTTTTTTTTTTTTTTTTTTTTTTTTTAAGAAAAAAATTAAAAACCGATTTTTTGCTCTATTATTAAGGAGCTGCAAGTAAGCAGGGGTTGCTAATATAAATTTTTTTGTATGAAATATCCACATTATTTTTTAACAAAGACTATTTATTTACAACCTGTATATTAATTTCTTGGAATGTCCCGGCTTATTCTTATATTTATTTTAGTTTTCCCAAACTTAACTGTGGCCTTCTTATAGGAGATGTGGGAGTGGTGTGAAGTTGGAAGTATCGTTTGGCTCCAACTCTTTATAGCCTTGATAAAGGTCACCCAGGATTTGACCAAAACGTCAGCATTTTAATGATAACTACCACTCCTACATCTCCTATAAGAAGACCTAGTAAAGTGTGGGAAAACTAAAATATTTATATGATCAATTAATCAAGCTTTTGGAAAAGATGAAATTGTCAATATTCCTTAATATGCATACAACTTAATTAATCTACTTCAATTTAACATAGACATTGCGCTCATATTGCACTGATGTAAACAATTACCTTGGTATAGTAACCAATAACAACACAAATACTAACTAATTTCATAGACTTCGAAGGTACTTTGTGCCATAAAAATATTTTGCAGAGATAAAACTTAATTTAATTAGTCAATCATGAAACTCTATTAATTCACTTATATAAGAACACTAGAGCAAGTACACTCTTTTATGTTGACATAAATTGTACAAGAAAAAATGCGTGTAAATTTTCTGATAAAAATACATAATATTACGTGAATAAAAGAAAAAATACCTCATGGAAAAGTGCAATGTGCTTTGCATATTAAATTTGTTTCAAAATAAATTTCCGCTAAAAACTTATCCATAATGTTAAGAAATGAACAATATGAACAAGAAATAAAATGAGACATAAAAAATGAAATGGGGAAAATTTGCGCAAGGGAATGGACTACCCCCAAGGCAGCAGTAAAACTCCGAGAACCAACATCGGTGAAGTTACGATTTTCCGTGCTTAATCCAATGTAAATTGTGGTTCATTATACTGATCACCTTTTTATTTTGTTTAAAACCGTATCTGAGTAGCTGCAAAAAATCATGACCGGAAATACAATTATAATTTTTGTTATAAATTTAAAGTAGACTTGATTCATTTTTTAAATTTTTCCTTTTTTAATTAAAACTGAAATGACTGCAGCGGGTTAACAAAAATTATGTATATTACATTGCAAACTTAAAAGATGCCTCGAATGCTGTAAATATACTGGACGACAAAGGAAAAAGTATCGTTCGGGTAGGAGTTTCTGTCAATGCGTTCCTTGTTTGACCATGAATAATGTAGGAAGAGAAGGAAATTTATTTGAACTGTTTCCGGGAGTCCGGAAGACCCTGAGATCTGTGCGTGACTTGAAACCTCGCTGAAGTTAGAAATTGTCTGTGATCACAGGATGTTTGGTTGTCCCCTTAATATTTTTACAGTGTTAGGTACTTACAAAAATTGTAAAAGTTTAAAGAACGAATAAATATTTACGTTATTTTGAAACTGCATCGATCGATGCGCTATTTAAATATGTACATTTAATTTTTGAATGCTAAAATTGCATATAATTTAAAAGAAAATTATTTCAATGTACTTATTATTTCATTTCTATTTCTATATTTTGAACTCATTTTTTATTAATAACGTTAGTCTCTATTTTCAAGTAACAATTACGTCAATGTAACAATGTAACAAAAACATTGGGTTAATAGAGCATTTTGCTACAAAAATATTTGCATAAGCACACAATTTCAGTTACGAGAATTCACTTTACATCCCTAATATAGCAAAAACTCTTTCAGATCTGTAATAATTGATAATTGAAAATTCGAAATGACGAACGACAGCTTGTATATTATTTGTCACTTTTATGTAGATAGAACCACTAGCGTGCGTTGTACACACAAATTTTTGATGTACCTACATTTTTCGTTATTTAGAATGCAATTTACGCATCTCGTATTTTTTTGTAAATGCCGAAAAACAATTTAAATCTTCAAATAAAAGTTTAACAATTAACTAGGTTAACTGGATGACAAATATATGCATTATGTGCATTTGCGTTATAGCCACAGATTACTAATTCATTTTTGTGGTTTGAATGTTATAATATCAGAAATTTGAAAGTGCGAATTTAGAAAATATCGTGCAAAAAATAGAATACGCAACAATATATTCGGAAATTCGTGCCAATGCCACCCCTCGTGCGCTTACGCGCACTCGGGACTAGCAAGACGGCACTCATTCCCAAAGAATCTGTTTACGCACATGTCACGTAAATAACTATTTATATTAGAAGTTCTTAAAACATGAAACCCTTTAGTGGTTTTTTTGTATTGCAATTTTCTATTACTTAAGTATTTTTGCTTTAGAATTTATTAATTATATCTGCATATTGATCTGTAACAACTATTCACATTTAAAAATTACAGAAAATATTTTTATTTATTTATTCGTGTGGTACATTTTCATTATTGTGTGTGTAAACAATATAGAAAGTAACTAAGAACAACACAGTCATTTCATCTCTACATATAATGGACCGGTCCAAGCACCAGTCACAACAATGACGAAAAAAATGGAAGGTTAAAGAAATAGCAAACAAAATAATAGAAAAACAGATAATCGGGACAGAGAACACAAAATATTGCTTAACTTCAGATGTCCTTCAAATTAGAAAGCTATAAAACAGCTTCGTCTGTTAAGTTATGAAAGTTTACAAACCTTCCTTTAAACTTTGTTAATTGACAATCCTGCACAATATGTGCAACGGTCTCTGGTTCATTTCTACAGTCACAATTTGGATTAGAAATCGCACCCTATTTAAACAGTTGCATTTTGAATGGCTTGTTCTTATGCCATTTACTTTTAACCAAATTTGTCTATTTTGTTCAAAGCCCGGGTCTCCTGTTGTTGGATCATCAATGAGATTTTTATTGAAAACATCAACTCTAGATCATAATTTTTTCCACTCTTCAACTTCAGAAAAAGATTGTTTGAGAAACATTCAAACGTATGTCTAGTTTTTCATGTGTCAATTTAATTGAATCATGCTCAAAGTGTCAATCAGCAAACTTATCATCAAATAAAAAGGAGATACTACCGTCGAGATTCTATGTAAATCAAAAAACAAAACTTTTTACACCTTATTAACAACTGATTACGATGCATGCAACCGGATTTAAGTATCGTATAGCAGCTATATCAGATGTTTAAATGTGGTTTTGAAATAATCTATTACGAGACTTTAAATCCACAAGTTCTTTATAATCGAAACATAACCCACAAAATATTGTGGGTCCTATAAATCAAACTACTAAATAAGGTGACATTACTTTTTGCCTCATTGAAATCCATACCATTAATTAAAAATCAAGAATTTTATGTGGCATATGTACCTTGCAAATAGCAGCATTCGACACGGATTAAATTACCTAAAAATCTTCTGGTCATCAACAAAGAACAAAAACTTATTGTCTAATAGAAACAAGGCAGGGTTAGATGAGGTTGTATTTAATTTAGTCTGCTGAGTCCGATCGGGCAAGTGCGAACCCAACCACTTCAAAATGTAACACCTAACTCCCACTTTATTAATCTTTAATAAAAGGAATTTATAATTTACTTTGTCAAAGGGTTTTGAAAAATCGGTTTAAATAACGTCAGTTTGTTTTCTCCTAATCTCGGGACGCAAAAATGATACAGACTTTTGTTATTGCGGTTTCCCACTGTCAAACTCAGATGTTATTCTTTACGTAGTCAGACATAATTCAGACATTTATTCTAAACAGAGTGCAGATCCTCAATGTAATAGAAATCTTGTAAATAGGAATTAAGAATGTAAACTTATTTTTCTTAAAAATTATTTTTGGAAAATACAGGAACCGAAAATATTGATTAATTCAGAGTGAATGATTCAAATTTGCTTACCAAGTTTAGCCACTTAGTGTTCAGCTAAAATCTAGTCTGATTATTTGTTTTGTCCACTTTTGATAAGTTGTGCAAAGATTAGTTTCTTATCTTGTTTGAAGATTGGAAATCCAACAGTTTCATTCTATCGCATATTACTTAACAAGGTGATTTTTTCCATATAATGGGTCATTGATTCATTCAGAAGTATTGTTTTAAATTTAAAAAAATGATTAGTCAATTTTATATAATAATCTTGATTATCATACAAAAGAACCATTCTTTACAATTATTTCTTAAAGATAATTGCTCTCAAATGTTGACCGTAACTACGGTTAATATAGTCCATTATGAAGTTCCAATTTTCAATGACGCGTTTGAGTATTTCTAGTGGTATTTGACCAATGACTTGAGTAATATTGGCCTGGCCTCCAATGACTCAATAGTAGTCGGCTTATCCATGTATACTATAGAGTTTACATAGCTCCAAAGAAAAAAGTTAGTTCTGTTTACCGAATCGTTCTCGCAGTAAAGCCATGGTTTCACGGATTGTATGAACCAAATTTAGTCGAGATCATGGGCTTCAATTTTAGGTGTCAAATAGTCTGTTATCATAGCGCAATAACGATCTCATTCACAGTAACATTCCGGTCAGCCTCTGTTTTGAAAAAATATGGACCGATTTTTCCACAGGCTATTAGCGCTGTGCCGGACTTAGTCTTTCCATTATGACTACTGAGTTTTTTACTTTCTTGATGAGTTTTTAACTATACTGAACTATAACTGTTAATGGTTATCTTTACTATATTCATATTCATTTAGTTTTTGTTCATTTTGTAATTCTTGTATATTCCATCATTTATTCCTCTTGCTTGTTTCTTTTTTGTGCTCTCTAGTATTTTCTCTTATACTAGGAAATGTCAAATGCTCTATCCTCTTTTGCTAGTTTCTCCTAGGATATTGTCAATTTATTTATGTACGTTTTTGTGATGCAAAAAGGTTTTCTTCATTTGCATTCTTTATTACAGGAAAGTTTAATAGCATTTTAAAAATATGTTTTTAGCATTGTTTGTTAGATGCCTCCTTGTTCTTGTTTTGCATTATTACTATCTAGACATTGTGTTTCGGTACGTCTTCAAAACTTTTCATAGAGATCTTGCTTACTCTACTTGTATCCCACTTCAGTTGGGCATGTGCATTTATTATACTGATATTGTTGCTGATTTCACTCTTAGATAACTAATTGTTTCACTTCTTCTAGTGAAGCTAATAATGTACTATTAAAAATTCGTACTTTTTTCTAAGTTGACAGTGCTCTTCTTTCAGATTTAGCTCCTGGATCGTTGCTTAGTTCTTTTAATTTTGCTTTCCAGCTCTGTATAATCATTGTGAGTTAGATGTTTAAATTACCATATACATATCACAAAGAAGTAAAATTCGACAATTCTAGAAATTGAGTGAGCTAATGGGAAGATCAAATGAATTGTCTTAAACCGTAAAAACTGTGAAATGTTATGTGTTCTATAATTAAACTAAACTACTCTGCTAAAACACCATTACATTGTTGGCCATTCAAGTTTATACCATTTATTGAGCACTTAGAATTTAATGTTGCAGGATTATCTGACAAATAATACGGATTAAATCATCTAAAGATCTTCAGAAGAGCGAAAAACGGCAACTTACACTTGAATAAGCAAAGCGATTCCATGGACAACCTTCTGAAATTAATTACAGAAGTTTAAGTAAGGCTAGGTTAGGTTCTATTAAATTTAGATTGACAAGTATAGTGGGACGAAGTATAAACCAAACCACTTCAAGATACAGGGCGATGCCTAAAAAACGCATTAAGCAATGACTTCGATATTTCTGGTAATATTAAAAAAAATTAAAAAAAGTTAAAAAGTTTTAAAACTACTATCGATTAATAAAAAGTATATAACTTCTGTCTTTCACGGTTAATCCTATACGACCGTCAACTTTTCTTTTTAAGTCCGTGTAATTTTGAACACTCAATATGAAAGCACTTTCTTCACTGACTATAATCACATAATATTAAATAAACATTCGTTTAAGTTCAAGTGTAATATAATTCATATTTTAGTGTCTTTTAGTGTTATAGAGTTGCGGACGATTGTAGATAAGCATTAATAAAATAGCGTTGAGTTAAAGCAGGTGTGTTTTAATACTGTTCTAATAACAAATAAATATTAACATAAAACCTAATAAAGAGAACATATAACATGGTGTCAGGTGTAAAAAATTGATAAGAAAAAAAACAGTGAAGTAACTTTAAGTGAATAAATTAATTAAGTTCTTGAACAAAATTGTGAAATGGAAACGATGCAAGCGATGACCTTTAGACCACCGCAGCCATTAGTATTTGATAAAAATATTTCGTTAAATTTTGGAAAATTTATGTCAAGTTTCGACATCTTTTTAACAGCTACCGGATTTGTTGAAAAGGACGAAGAAACGAAAATTGCAATATTTTTGAACATTTCGGGTGAAGAAGCACAAAATGTTTTCCAAACGTTTAAATTAACCGCTAAGCAACGCAAGACGTATAAAGAAGTTATTAAATCGTTTGAAAATTACTGTAAACCATTAAAAAACGAAACTTATGAACGTTATAAATTTTTAAATAGAAATCAAATGGAAGGAGAAGACTTTGATCATTATTTAACTGATATTAAAACGTTAGCGAAATCGTGTAATTTCTCATCTTTAGAAGATTCGCTGATACGAGATAAGATAGTGAGTGGCATAAGGGACGTAAAACTTCAAGAAAATTTATTAAGAATACCTGGTTTGACCCTTACTACAGCAGAAAATCATTGCAGAGCGGCAGAAGCTAGTAAACATCAAGTCAAGAGTTTATCGATAGAAAAAGAAGTTGATGTACTGAAGTTAAACAGAAATGAATTAATTAAGAAGAATTCCAAGTCAAGCGTGAGTACCGCAGAAAATTTTAAAAATAATAATCGAGAACTCGTTTACAATTGTTTAAAATGTGGCAATAGACACTGTAAAATGCAGTGTCCAGCATTCGGTAAATTTTGCAACAATTGTAAAAGCCTAATCATTTTGTTGTAGGTTGTAAATTTAAAAACAACACTAAAACAAAACGATTTTTCCAAAGTAAAAATAAATTTGTAAATAATTTGAGTCTTGACGAGGAAAATCTTTTGTTGATACTGTGGCACTAAATGAATTTAAATTTAGAAATTGTAATTCGGAAACGTGGACCGTTGCTGTAAGTATAAATAATACGAAAGTTTGTTTTAAACTTGATACTGGTGCAAATTGTAATTGTTTACCATTTAAAATTTACCAAGACTTAAATTTACCTATCAATCTAATTGATGATAACAATAGTAGTTTATCTATATTTACATACGGTAATAATAGATTAAAAATACTTGGGTGTGTAATATTAAAATGCATTGTGCAAGGTATACATTGTAACATTAAATTTGTTGTCCTTGACGTAATCAGCATGCCCATTCTTGGTTTGAACGCGTGCATAAAATTAAATTTAGTAAAAGAATTGACGAAGTGGTGAATGAATTAAATTTTAATAAAAAGTAGAATTTGTTAATAAATACGAATCAATTTTACTGGTACTGGTAAAATTCCATATGAGTATAAGATTGTTCTTAATAAAAATGCTAAACCAGTAGTAAGTAATTGCAGGAGGGTTCCAGATACAATCAAACTAAAATTAAAAGAAACTCTTAATGATCTAGTTAAAAGAAAAATTATTTCTAAAATTGAAGAACCTACCGAGTGGGTAAATAATATTGTAATAATTGAAAAAGCATCTGGTGCTTTAAGAATCTGTTTAGATCCTGTTCATTTGAACAAATACGTTTGTGTTGATCAATATCCAATACCTACTCTTGAAGAAATAGCGTTAAAATTAAAAGATAAAAATATTTTTTCAGTTTTCGATTTAAAAGAAGGTTTTTATCAGGTACCAATTGATTTAGAAAGTAGTAGATATTGTACATTTAGTACACCTTTTGGTAAATATTGCTTTAATAGATTACCATTTGGATTAAATGTTAGCCCTGAGGTATTCCAACGAATAAATGAAAAAATATTTGATGATTTGCCTGTTGGCATTTATTTTGATGACATTATTGTTGCAGGTAGTAGTGAACAAGAACATGATAAAATAGTGTTAGAGTTAATAAATAGAGCAAAAAGTATGGAATAAAATTTAATAAAGCCAAGTTACAGTACAAAGTAACAAAAGTCAAATATTTGGGTCAAGTATTTTCTGGTGATGGCGTTCAGCCTGATAGTGAATACACGCAAGCTATTTTGGATTTAAAAGAACCTAAAAATAAAAAGGAGTTGTTAAAAGTATTAGGAATGATTAATTATTTAACTAAGTACTTACCTAATGTTACGGATATTTTAAAGCCGTTAAGAAATTTAATAAAAATAACGTACAGTGGCTATGGACTAAAGAACATTCTGATGTTTTTGCTAAAATTAAACAAGTTATTACAAATATACCAGTTCTTAAAATATTTGATAGTAACTTACCAATCGAGGTTCAAACTGATGCAAGTCAATTTGGTATCGGTGGATGTCTATTACAAAATGGTCAGCCAGTTGCTTTCTGTTCTAAAAATTTAACCGAGACCGAAACCCGTTACGCGCAAATAGAGAAAGAATTTTTAGCAATTTGTTTTAGTCTTAAAAGTTTGATCATTATGTTTATGGACGTAAAATAATAGTTAAGAGTGATCATAAACCTTTAGTAGAAATTAGTAAAAAGATATTTGCAAAGTTAGTAACAGGTTACAGAGAATGAAATTAAAACTTTTAAAGTACAACTTTGATGTACAATATTTACCGGGAAAATATTTGTACATCGCTGACCTATTATCTAGATTATTTTCTAATACAGTTGTGTGGGATGATCCCGACATGAATGAAATTGTACACAGTGTACAACTAATGTTACCGATATCAGACAAAATGCTTAATAATTTAAAAAATGCAACGTCAGCTGATCCTACACTTAACAAAGTAAAAGAATTCTGTTTAAATGGTTGGCCTAATAATAACAAAAACATAAAAGAATCCGAAATTAAGTTGTACCATAAAATAAAAGATGATTTACATGTTGACAATAACATAATATTTTTAAATGATAAATTAGTAGTACCTAGTAGTTTAAGGTCTTTAATATTGGAAAAGCTACATTCAGGTCATTTTGGTATTCAAAAATCAAAAATAGAGCTAGAAAAATTTTTTATTGGCCTGGTTTATCAAAAGATGTAGAAAATTTTGTATCAAACTGTAAAACATGTTTAAAATTTAGCCAAAACAATGTGAAAGAACCGTTGCTTTTGCATGAACGTCCAAAATTACCCTTTTGTAAAGTAGCAGCAGATATTTTTATGTACGGTGGGCAAGATTTCTTGGTTTTAGTCGATTACTTTAGTAATTGGATAGAAATGGTGCCATTACAACAAAAAAATGCAAGAGAAATCATTAAAAACTTAAAAATAATATTTGCAAATCACGGAATCCCAACAAATTTTGTATCAGACAACGTTCCTTTCAATAGTAGAGAGTTTAGGGAATTTGCACAAGATTGGAATTTTAACCTAATTACTTCTAGCCCATATTATCCGAAGTCTAATGGACTAGCAGAACGTGCCGTTGGCATTTGTAAAAATATGCTAAGGAAATGCGACAATACAAATACGGATATCTACAAAGCACTTCTAGAGTATCGCGCTTCGCCATTGACTGGTTTGAATGTGTCGCCCTCAGAATTGCTTAACAATAGACTCATTAGAACGATTTTACCAGTAAGTAGTAAAATATTGTCAAACATTAGCAAAATTGACAATAATTATTTAGAAACAAAAAGAAGTCAAACAAAAAAGTACTATGACAGAAACAGTAAGATAAGGAAAGAATTTAAGGAAGGGGAAAGTGTTGTAATAAGGAAAGGTAAAGAGTGGTTTCCAGGTTGTATTGTCCAGAAACACTCTAACCCAAGATCTTTTATTGTAAAAGACCAAGATGGTAAATCGTTTAGACGTAATACCTATTTTATTAAACATTCTCCTCACCCTGTTCAGAAACCACTATACTCTAACAGAGTGATAACTCCAAAAATTAAATCACCGAATACAAATAATACTGACAACAAATTTAATAAAAATAACTTGTCTATGAGTAGTTATCTAACACGCTCTGGTCGTACTGTAATACCTCCTGTTCGTTACAGAAATTAAAATATTGATTTATTTTGAATTTTGCCAATTGAATTAATTGAAATTAAGTTGTGTTTGAGTAGTTTCTAAAAAATTAAATTGTTAGTTAATTTTTATTATAAAATGAGGGATGTAATATAATTCATATTTTAGTGTCTTTTAGTGTTATAGAGTTGAGGACGATTGTAGATAAGCATTAATAAAATAGCGTTGAGTTAAAGCAGGTGTGTTTTAATACTGTTCTAATAACAAATAAATATTAACATAAAACCTAATAAAGAGAACATAAAACACAAGTAAAAAAAATAATAAAAAGTAACGTAGCATTTAGATAAAATTATTGTAAGGCATTTACCATATTATTATACCAAATATTTTTTATCTTTTTCTATGATGCGGTATTTCAAATCAACTTTAGTATAAACTATAAAATAGCACTTGTTCCTCTTTGTAATATGCAATTGCCCCAATACTTGCTACATACATTTGAGAGATGCTTTTAAGGTTATTCTGTTGTCATTAATTGAGCCTATTTGTAAATATGTTAGCGTCGCCCCTAAGAACTTATGTTCTTCATCTATAAATAATCCACATGAATCCACTGTAAATCTAGTAATATTTTCAAAGGTTTTTATAGCGATATCTTCATTATCCACTGTACTGTTCTGTACTGGTGTAGGTAATTTTCTCGGTTTTTGGCGAACAGTCATTCTTTTACAGTGTTCTTTGTGTTTGTTGTTGGTTTCATATTTATCACAGGACCAAATTACTAACAGTTAATCTAATGCTTCGTTCTTTTTTCTAATTATCCCAATATAGCTTGCCTTTTTGTTTCAGTTTGTATTGTGTGTATATCACACTCATTCAATGTATAGTAAAAGTCATATAAGGTTGCGTATGACTCCTTCTGAATAACGTATGTCGACGTCAGTATGATCTTTTTATACAGGTTTCTGTATTGCCGATAACGTATATAATTGATATTAAACTAATAATCAAAATAAAACGTCAAAATGAGAAATGTCAAAGTATTAACTAAGTGTCGACATACGATTATTACAGTTGCGTATATTAACACAGCAAACTTAAGTTCTTTGATTCTGTTTTTTTTTTTCTAGTAAAGAAAACAGAGCATTGGAACAAAATTATTATAATCAGAAGATACGCAAGCAACTGATTCTAACTATGTTAACTTTTTTGTAATTTTCTACACTCATATCTAGAACAATCATAATTAGTATCATTTCTTTCTTTTTAATCAGAGTCTGCACTTTGTAGACACAATCTTTTTTCTTCGAGTTTTTTTCAGTTTCCGCAAACTGTCGGAAAATTTTTTTGTGTATAAGAAATCATTTAATGAAAGCTTTTTTGACATCATCAACACAAATTTAGCGTTGTTGTTATAATTAGTAGCCTCTGCATAACATCTACCTTAATAAGATCCTTTGAAGTAATAATTGACTCTTTTACCACCAACCAACTAATTAACTACAGAATTGAAGGGCTCAACTGAATCATTGTGTACATAAAATTTCAAACTAGAATATAAACAAGAAATTGATTTGTTCTTCGTTGAGGAGGGGCACCAAAAAAACCCCTATATCGTTTTTTCAGGCAACGTGAACATTCGTGTTTGTTCGTTTCTACGTATAGAATGTGTGTTTTATTAGAGATCTTTATTTACATTTAATGGTTAATTTATTTTGTGTTTGTTTAATATCCATGTGCTTTTTATACTCATTCAAGTGGCGGGCCATTTTTCTGTTTTAAAGGCCTGAAGATTCACATTTTGCTGCACGAAACGTTGTCTGAAAAAACGACATAGTGGTTTTTGGTGTTTCTCCTCAACGAAGAGTAAATCAATTACAAAAAACTTATAACAGGAAATATTTACCTTTCATCATAAACAAGAAACTCGTTTAAAGCTTGCATAAACGGTTCGAACAAAGAACTACTTTGAAAATCTCCTAAGCCATTTTTCTAGTTTTATTACAAAAATATGAAGCACAATTTCTGTGATCTTCAAATACATGTGCAGGAACGTTTAACATGTATTTATTTAATTTTCCAATTGTTTATTAAAAAGAAACATTTACTTTACTTTACCGCACAAGTAATCCCCTTCAGAATATTATTGCACAGAAAGTTTCTTATATGGATGTCCATTTTAGGAATTCTGGAAATTTCTTGAATTGTATTGGATAAATTTCTAAGAGATTTTTTTTTGCATTCAACAAAACATGTTGGTCTATCTCTATTAGATCTACCGTTTTTCAACTTTGCTGTCGCCGTCACCTATAATTGTTTTATATTTGAAGTTATAGATACTGATAGATTGCTAAAACTCTTTCAGAATAATTGCTGCTTTCATCGAAGTAGAAGTATTTCTCCAATTTTTATAACATTTATGTAAAAGAGTTGGTTTTCTTATAGTTTTGTGGTATTGATATTTCCTGCAAAATTTGTTTTTGACTCCCAAATATAAAATCTTTTTGTTCGGGCACCAATTATGCTTGCAACCCCACACAAAGCATTATAATTTGATTCAAAAGACCGCTTTGATCAAGCGCCGCCTACTTTAACACTAACATAGGGCACACCGTCACTATCAATGTCTCCAGCTTGAATTGCTAAAGAACGTTCTTCTTTACCTGTTTCTATCATTTCTTCAATTTTTGTTTCTTTAGCCAAAGTAATGAAAGAGCAAATATGCTCCTATGCATTTGTGGAATATCTCTTTATATTTGTTTTGTCACACATGTTGCGCTTATATTTAAATAGACTTCTTAAGCCAATTTTTTTGTCGCCAATTATGTTTATATTATTAAAAGTACACACGAACACTTTATGAGTAATATTTTTGAATGTACAAAATAAATATTCTATGTCCACAATTCCACGTCCAGTTACCAAATATTTCCGCTGTTTAGTTTCCTTTTCTATTAAAAAAATGTCACTATCCAAACTAGAACTAGCACTGTTTATATTGAAACTGTTATCACTCATTTTATTTATAAAGCTGTCCACTGCAAAATCCGTAGTTTTTCCCAATAATTATGCATTATTTGATGTCTACTGTTACATTTTTGCGGCAATCCTTTTTTCTTCTTGTTTTTTGCTCATCGTAGAATTTAAAATTTGATATAAAGAGTACCTAAATTACAGTCTTTATTATACTTTATGTATTTATTTGTATGGTACATATCCATTATTGTATTGAGATGTAAGTGTTATGTATGGTGCTCCAGAAGATCAGTATAAACCTGTATAGTGTGGTGACAAAACCGTGTCCAATTGTGGATTGGTTTGTCTTAGTAAAGCATTTGCTTCAAGGTTTAGAAAAACCACTAAAACCTAAAATGCCAACTCTTACCCTTCTTAGTAATCATATGTAATAATATTAACTAAGTGTGTAAACATTATAGGAGGTAAATAAGAACATAAAATATAACAGGATTTCAAAATACACCCACTTCACCAAAAAATAAACACTATCATTGCGATGCGCAATAAGACATTAAGACTCAGTGATGATATATTTCATGGTAAAATAAAATCATTTTAAATAAAATATTAAAAAACAATAATTATCCGCAAATATTATTAAATAAAGTATTGAACTCTAACCTTAACCGTAACCATAAACCACATAACACAACTAACACTAACAATGAAATAATTACAACATACAAAAAAATCATAAACGTACCGACACTTAGTGAAAGATTAATACATATACTCAACACCGATGACATGAAAATAGTACTATATAATAAAAATACTATCTACAATAACATCTTCTCAAGACTAAAAGACAGAACAGATATTTTTGACAAGTCTAATGTGGTATATAAGCTATGTTGCAATGATTGTGAATATGTCTATATTGGCCAGATTAAACAAAAACTTAAAAATAGGATCAAACAACATCAATATAATTGTAATAAAAAACTGACGATACCGGACTGTCTGTACATCATACCACTACTGAACATAGGTTCAATTTTGAAAATCCCATAATTTTAGACACCGAGCCTAAATACAAAAAACGTTTAGTTTCTGAAATGATCTCAATTAAAACGCACCCTTTAAATGTGAACTTTAACACTGACACACATAATCTAAGTTGCGTCTATACTAACATTATTCATAATATTAAACCTGTTATTTGATCACATATTTATTAATTCATTAAGCTAACGGATATTAAACTAACATGTACAAATCTTAATACATGCATATAACTAACAACAGCTGATGTCTAACTTTTGATTATAACCCTAATTAATTAACTAATAAAAAATAACAAGAAATTAACTCTAACTAATATGTTATAGAATAATATAATTTACTAAAATCTGAAGCACTCTAGTCAATTTATATCTAGTCATTGTTGTCTTACTTTACACAACAATACTTATCGTGTGTATTCAATGCCAAATTCGTAGATAATGGTTTTATTACTCGTTTGTTCGTCAAGGGAAAAATACTGTGTGTCATCTAATTATTTATTTATATACTTTACATTTTAAATTATTAACCTCTATATGGTAATTTTAATTATATGTTGTTGTGAATTCAATTTGAGTCAATAGTTGCACTCACTCTAATGAATTTATTATTGTGCCAAATTGGTTTAGTCCAATTAGTCGTAATTAATAAGGAAAAAAATGTTTAGTCGTATATATAATTGTAATATTAACTTTTGTAGATATTGTTTACGTTTGAGGCTTATTTACTATGTTTTAACGTATTGACGTATTGTAATTTAATTATTTCTTATTAAACGTAACCGCTCTGAAGAAGTTCACGCATTGTGAGCGAAACGTTAGGGTATTGGATATTTGAAGAGTGTTTTTTTTTATCCTCACCTCCACGAAAAAAATCAACATCGTCGTCAATCTAATAAAATATAACATCACAGGCATTGCATGAAGATGAAAAAATATAAGGTTAAAGAAATAGATAATGGAAATACATATGTATAATCAAGACAGAGAATCCAAAATATTGCTTATAAATGTTTCTAAATCCTCCTTTAAACTTTGTTAATTGACAATCCTCTACGATATGTGCAACGGTCTCGGTTCGTTTCTACGTTTTACTTTGTTGTTATACAAAACATGAATATAATACAGAAACTAATTAAAACATTCGATAAAAATGTATAGAGTATTCGGAAAAGTAAAGTGATTGACCGAGCTAGTAAAATTAAAATTTATTTGTTTGCATTTGATTAAATCTATGTTTATGTAATTTAAATCAATTAAACTGTTACATTTTGGAGTTTAAAAATAGTACATACCTAAATAATTGAGGATTTATTTGCAACCTACCTACGTAAAAACTAAATTTTGCTTTTACCTTCACAGCAGGACGTCTATAAGTATAGGTATCTACGGAAAACATTGAGTAACCTGAACAAAGTAATTAACTGTTTGGTAGTCTATGTTAATAATTTAAATTTTATTTATAGTCTAGCAGTATATAGCTTTAATTGAAAGTGTTTTTATACTGGGTGTTCAAAATTACACGTATCAATTTAAAAAAAAATTGACTATTGTACATACAGAGCTAACCGTGAAAGAAGAAGATATAAACTTTTTATTAATCGACAGTATTTTTAAAACCCTTTAACATATTTTTTAAATTTTTTTCAGCTAGTACCAACCATAAATAACAAAGTTATAGCTTGAAGCGCTTTTGGACCACATAATTGAATTTGTAAAAGGTGATTATATTTATAGACATATCACTACATGAAACTCACTAACATAATAAATAAAACACATAATTGGAAACCATCGGGGGTTGACGGAATTCAGAATTTCTGGTATAAGGAAATTTTATGTCTACACGATGTTAGCCAAAAACATCACACATAAATATACAATCCACACAGAACACCTACATATTCTAACGCTTCACATACATGAAACAAATCTACAAATACACACAACCCAGACAATACAGACCAACACATGTTTGTAATTATGTTTTATTTTTATAGAAATATATTGTGTTATTATCAGCAGAAATGTAAGTAAAATGTGTGTCTTACAACATCTCATGTAATAGGGACACGTATAAATAGTACAAACTAAGTAACGCCAACAAATAACTGTAACGGCCAACCGCCTTTTTGTATACCGTACTTAAGTATACACCTCTGATGAGCTCATAATAAGAGCGAAATGCGCATCAGGCGTTTTTTCGTGCGTGTATGCTGCTGTATAGAAATTCTTGGCTTTATCGACACGAGTGTGTTTAGCAGGAATGTTACTTACATCGTTGTGTAGAAATTGTTTACCATGTACATTCTTTAAATTATCGAGCCCCACTTTTTAGATTTTTTTCTTATTCATTTATAGGTGCTAAACAAGTAGTCGCTTACCTGTACAAATATTTAATTACAAATATTTAATTGCTTCCTTTTTTGTAATTTTGATTTTTGTTTTAACTTTGTTTTGATTGCACTCTTATCTTTTGTACATCTTCTTTTTTTTGTATTTTATATCTTTTTTTGTATTTTTATTTTTTATAATTTTACCTATTTTTCTTATCGTATCATTTTTTATACTTTCTTACTACTTTCCTATTACTTTGTATAATTCTTATTTATATGGTAGTTTTTATTACTTTGAAACTGTTCGTAAAAACACAAAAATTCTGTTCTTAGTTTATATTCTAAGTTGACAGTGCTCCTTTCTAGCTCGGCACAAATCCTTTAAGTTAGGTGTTTCAATTACCATACACAGCATTTCCTGTACTAATTTCATCTGTTTATTTAATCTTCATTCCCCTGTCCTTTCTCTAGTTTTTTGATATTAATACGATTATCAAATTCCACTTTATGTCTGTTTAACTCAATCGAAATTTGCTATTTGTTTTATTCAATTTTCCAATTTAATGAATTTTGTACATTATTTATTTTAATATGAACTTAAAATTATTAGGTTTAGTCAAATTTAACTAAAAGCTTTTTTAAATATTTCAAACTATCGATGATGGTGTAATGTTCCTTCTTACGTTTTCAAGAAGTTTGTTTTCTTTTTCATTAATGTTATTCTATACGTACATTTTATTAATTACTGCTAAAATAAAAAATTTTTTAATTAATAAAAAAAAAAAAAAAAAAAAAAATTTTTTTAAAAAAATTAAAAAAAATAAAAAAAAAAAATTTTTTTAAAAAAACTTAAAAAAAAAAAAAAAAAAAAAAAAAAAAAAAAAAAAAAAAAAAAAAAAAAAAAAAAAAAAGAGAATACACAAAAAAGCCCATTAACACCCAAAAAAAAATAAAAAAAAAAAAAAAAATTATTACAAACCACCAACAAAAAAAACGCAAGCCAATATTTAAAAAAGTTACAAATTTAAAACAAAAATTTTTAAAAGGCCCCCAAAACAATTAAAAAAGTGAAAAAATATAAATAAGTTACAAAAAAACCTAAGGGAAAGACCACCCCCCCTTCAGAGAGAACAAAATAAAAAAAAAATAAAGACTTTTCATAGTATTTGAAGTTTAATTTTTTTATTTCAAGTCATTCAAAAAACAAAGTAATTTTACACACTTAAGGGGCAACCCAGGGGAGCAAAAATTTTAGTTAAACCCTAAATTTAAGGAACCCAGTTCATTTTTTATGTACATTAATGAAACACCCTATATGTAATAGCAAGATAATTAATAAACCCACTTCGTATTTAAAAACTAAAATTTTCTTCTAGATTAGTAAAGTGAATTTGGGAATAATTGCTTTAAATCTATATTGTTAGAAAGTTCAAATTTGTGAATATGCGTAACAAAAATATGTGCATTGTTTCATATTCCATGTTTATTACGACTCCTCTGCTGCGTTGATTTATTTGTAGTTTCTCCATTAAAAGTTTTGTTATACTATTAGCCTAGATATACGTATCAAATTTAATTAGGTTTTTGCTGGTGCTGAGTAGTAAAACGAACAAAATTATTAGGTAACACTTGAAGTGTAGCCAAACCTCACTACCAAAAATTTTGTTATAATTGCAATTTTAAATTGGCCATATTTATAATAAACACTAATAAAAATGCATTTTATTAAAAGTTATAAAGCGTTTCTTGAGTATAGTTGCGACTCCTATAACAAATTTCGCCCTTAAAACTAATATTACCATTCGGTGCTTTAAATCTTTGTATTTACAAAGAAAATGTATTGAATTTTTTGCTTTTGCTTGAAAGGAAATTCAACTATTTTACATGTTGAAACGTATCACACTTTTTTTTGTAAATCAAACGTAATATCGAATTTTTTACTGCTTTACATATCTACGCATTTTCTTAAAAGAAACTCGGTAAAGCAAATAAAACCATTTTTATTCGTAAAGTCAATCAATCAAATTCAAACCTTCTATGACGTTTTAGCATATACAAAATGTATAATGTTTATTTTTAAATTGATTTTGAGCAAAAAGTTTAAGTGTATTGTATCTTTAAAGTTCTTAGACACCTTTATACTGACAGCGTATCTTTGAAAGTTTCCGTTTATGTTCAACTTTAAATTCTAATATCTATTTAATTAGTTACCTTTAAAACATTTATGTTTAGCCAAGCAGTAATGGATAAAATAATGAGAAAAAGAGCTGAGGTAAAAAAAATGTTATTACAATTTTATTCAAACAAGGTTCTCTAAAACAACACAAGTTTCGTTTCTCTTGTTTGGTTTGTAAGTACTAACGAGAATATTGTTTTGTTACTCCATTGAAATAAAGCTCAAGATGCTAATGTTTAAAATAATTTGAAAACATTTATACATCATGAAGTTAACGAAAGCAACATAAAAAAAATTATAACTTTGGTGGAATAGTTTTTAGAATTGTAACATTAAACGTGTGAGTAAATAAATATAAATTGTTCTATTGATATCAAACAAGCAATGTCTGTACACAATCATTATTTTATACTCGCCCTATATACATTTTATAAATAGAAATGTTCACAATTTTACTAAATTTGTCATTAACTTAATATACAAATACTATTAATTAATTAAGTGGAGGTGAGGAAATAAAACCACAACGTCCTCGTTAAATGTCGCCGACGTTTCGCCCAGCAAGCGTGGGTTTTATCAAGGCTTAATTTATTAGGCCGTGTAGGTCAAACATTTAAATAAGATAACACACATAATTGAATGTGTGGTCGACAATTTTAAAATTTAAATGATTTATTAAATATTAAATGTGCTTTGCCTGATGTTCCGCTCCTAAAAAATAGGAGCTTTTTCACACATCAGTAATTGAAAGAGTAACATCACCTATTTTCAATTTCAATAGAGGAATAGCAACACCTCTGGCCTTCCTTCGCTTAAACAACATAATGTAAGATTTGTTAGAATTAATTTGCAAAAGAATGCGTTGTAGATAGATGTTCAGTTAACTAAACGCAAAAGAGTAGTAAAGTTGCGTGTCATCAGCATACATACAATATTTACAATTTTTATGATATTTACAATTTTTTATTATTTTATAATTTTTCGACAATCTTGTCCATGTTTTCTATGTCGTGTTTGTTTTTCATTGACAACATTGCCTAAAAACAGTTTTATACTTCAAAAAAGCCCCCATTCGTTACGGGCAAAACGTCAAGCAATTCTGCACTAAAAAGGTAGTGTCTTGTTTTTTTAACCTCCATCTTGAAGATCCTTATTACGAAAAATAAAATTGGGTTTTAGAAAAAAATTGTTGTAGATAATAAAATTTTCTTTAATAACTTTTTTTTTGTATAATTAATACTCTTAGAAAATATTTTAAATATGTGTTGTATATAATAAAATGACAAACAACTTTTATTTGAAAAAAAATGTGTAAAATCAATGTTTTTGTAAATATTCCAAGAATGGGAAAATCAGACCAGTGGATATTGTCGGAAAAGTAAAAAAAAAGGGTGTAAGATTTGAATTTGTTAACCGCGTTTAGTGTTGGGTATTTAAATGTGTGGTTATGGTCGCTGCAGTATGTTGGTATAGAATTTACCCAGAGCTTCAGAAGCTACCGTCTTTGAGGGAAACCATAAAAAATGTCAAACAGAAAACACCAAAAACTGCACCAAAAACTATACTCGGACACGTGTTTTAATAGCTAAGCTATCATCATCAGCGATACCTATACTTGAAACACGTGTCCGAGTAAAGTTTTTTGGTGCAGTTTTTGGTGTTTTCTGTTTGTTAACAGACGCTACAGTTTAGTGTTCCATTCCTTTGATCATAAAAAATGTCTTATTAATGTAAAGGGTGATTTGTGATAACTTGTAAGCGCGTAGCGTCATGGGTTGATGTGGATTTTTGGATTAGTTCTGTACTTGGATCTCTGTCGGTTGGTGTTTGCTTTATGTTGGATGTAATTCTGATTTTTTAGATTCAGTTTCAGGATTAGTATCTGTAATTATTATAGAAAGGGTGTAATATGCTGTATTTTAAACTTTTATTGGGAATCTCTTCGAATTGGATGTTTATCAGTACTGTGTAGAATTCTTTGGAAAGTTTTTCTAATAATTGTGTAAGCACCGCTGGAGGGTATTTTAGTTTGCGTTTTCTTTTTCTTGAAAGTTACACGATATTTTAATTTGTGGAATGATGTGGGTAGAGCGTTTTTTGGCTGCTGGGTTTCCGAATGCTCTTTGTTTAGTATATCGAGTTTTGTAAGGTTTTAAGTTTTATAGTTGCTGGTTCAATTTTTGTATTGCTATGTTAATTCACTGGAGTGTTTGAGTGGAAGTCTGTGTATTTTCCTTAGTATTTGGTATTTGCAAGCGACTTTAAGGAGTATTGTTTGTAAATGGGCTGCCAATTCAGTGCTTCGACTCGACCCCGAAATGGCGGCGTTTAATGGAAACATTTTCGGTGCGATGTCCTCGTGTATAAGTTTGAGTATGTCAAATAAGTGGAGTTGGAGAACCAGTATGGGGCATTGTATGATTTCCGCTAGAAGTTGGATAGATATGAATAACGCAAAGTTAATTTTGACAGTTGTACTACAGCCTAATAGATATGGAGCTAGTGGTTTTTAGGATGTCGTATAGTGCATTGTAAAACTTTATTTTTTTAAATTATTTATTTGTGCTTGTCACAGAACAACTTTTTATTTTTAGGATGTAAACAGTAAAATGTACTTTGCTCACCTATTATAGTACACAACTAAGAAACTCCCAAATTTATCATAGACAGATTTCGTCTGGAGTAATGGAATTTTTAGAAG
>JALBCR010003315.1:370000-392500 GCA_030710515.1 Abscondita cerata
AAATTCCTATGACGCGTTTTCAAAAGGAAAGTATATTCAAAACAAGCATAAGGTAAAAATAAATTCAAAGTTTCTTTGGTGTAGTAAACCAACAGCTTCCGAATTTTGGTCATTTCATTTTTCATTTATTAAATTACTTAATAAAACTAAAACTTTACTAACCACTTTTTTTACTGTAGGTACTCGTAGGAAATACTTGAGCTATCCACCAGGTATAACAAGTAATTCTAACACAAAACAGAAAATAATATCCAAAATGTTGAAAAAATCGATAATCATAATAATAATGTTTATATACTACATCGCCTAAAACTAATTTTAAACGATTCTCGAAAGCGGTTCATCTGAGCGATGTAAATCAACAGGAGTTTTATAGAAAGCTCTAAATTTTCTTAATTTAAAAAAATAAAATATTAACTTACAAAAAAGTTAGCGGTGTTCTTGCACTTCAACCCTCCCAAATGTTAGATCTGTAATTAAATTTTGACCATTTCTGCTTTAGATTTAAACTCAGCAAATCAAAATTAGCAAAGTTTTAAAAATTCAAAATTGTTTGTTCAACTGTTTAGGAATAATTTGAACAACTGCATCGTCATGAGTTCAACTTTAAGGGGCCGTAGTTTCGTTAGGAAAGATTTTTTGATATACGTTTACAAAACAAATTAGTGTTATTTACTATGTACATTGTACAATTTCCGTTTGACTACGTAATTTCGATTACGACGACGTAAGGATGGCTTTAATTTTACTTTATATGCGATGTCGAACATAAATTGATACATATTTTATTTATTCAAATAGTTAGTTCACATTGTAATGTACAATGTAATTTATAACATTTTTGCAAATCCAAAGTTCAAAATTATCATAACGTTCTCATCGTGTAGACAAAGTCAAAATGTGAATGGAATCTAATTTACATTAACAAGTATAGATGCTCACACGAGATCAAGTTCTTATTCAAATTTCTAGTGTTTTGAAACTCAAAAAGCATCGTTTTCACTTGCTAAAAGAGAATTTCGAACATTTCATGTATACGATCGAAAAACGGATAAATCCCATGAACTGTAAGTAAACATCGCATGATAAATGCGTCGTCAACCGGACCGGTTCGTTTTGGATCAAACCGAACGACGCACGGTTAAATTGTAATGAATTCAGGATAACAGGACAGTCGCATTTTGATATTCATACCTCAATTTGTATTATTGATATATGTACGTACATACATAAACATAAATCAAATGATAAATTTTAGCAGTTTCTAAATTTCGTTGCAATATCGTTTTATTGAATTTAAGTAAGAATTTATGTTTATATATTGGGGGATACATGTTTATGTCTTTATTTCAAAATGATGTAAACTCGTGGTTTGCCGAAGCTATCCGATTACGTTAGATAAATTTAGGATAATACTTACCTTAAAATATTTTATTGAAAATTTATTACACTATAAACACAATTTACCAAAACGGATGTTATCATGAAAAATAAAACTAAAACTTGACAAAAAAGACAATTTCGAAGCATTCTGCTTAAGTTTAATAGACTTTATTGTGCCAATTATGGTAAACACTTTTTTAAATTTTCACAATAAAATGTGCATTACTAGTTTTAATGTAAATCAACTGTAAAGTGGAGTTTGTTGTACCTATAAATTCGCCTAGGCAAATATTATTTGCCTAACAGCTTGCTTGGCAAATTGTTGTTCAATAAATTTGAGCTTGTTGAAACGCACATCGAAAAATATATAAACGAATAAATTAAATAATTTAATGTCGATCTAGACTTGATTTTAAAAATAAACTTTAAACTCTATGTTTTACAATTTTTAGTTTCTATTCTTTACCGACTTTTTACGCTTCCTTTGCAAAAATGCATTCCATAATTGTTACTCGATTCCACACCACCTATGAGGTAGAGTTGTCGGCGCGTTTTTTTTTAAGTTTCCTTTGTAAGCCTATTCCACTTCAATTATCTTTTTTTATTTCCTATAATTTTTTTAATTTTTTAAATTTTCTTTAATTTTCTTAAATTTTCTTCATGGGCTTCTCCGAATAACTCTTTTTCAGTCATTGAATTTAAACAACCTTGCCTATTGCAGAGCAATTGGTGTAGAAACTAGTTCCAATTATAGAATGCATATTTGCAAAGAAAGAGAAAACAGCCGGTGAAGTATATGAAATAAAAATTTGTAAGACATGTACTTTGTAAAAAATGTTTTTGTTCTTATCATTATTTGCGTAAAAACAACGGTTTCGAAATTATTTGCACGCGAAAACGATTTTTTCCTTTGCTCTCAAAACTTTTTTTAACTTTGAACCCTAATTGCGAGAATTCTATAAGAATTAGCTTTATGGTATATAAAGCTTTTTTATGCAAAATTTTATAGCGAATATTTTTAGTCCTATAATATTTTGTCATCAGAGCAATTATTTAGAAGTTAAATGGGGAAAACTCCTAACGAGTCTGCGCCAGGGGTAGAGTTTCGTTCAAAAGGGGATGTTCCACCCACGATTAGGGTGGAAATTTTTTCCCTCCTATTTATAACTCTTTCGAGAATTCACTGTCCAAAAATCAAAACTTTATGAATTATTTCAATCTAATGGCTATTTTTTGTCTAAAGTGACTGTACTAATAAAGCTGTTTTCGCAGATTTTCTCGTAAAATATTGAAATCATTTCCAATTATTAATCGATCTTGAATTAAGAAAAGCGTCCGCACAAAATTAGAGAGAACATTGAAGAATATGTAAAATAATGTTTTAGAATATTTCAATTGCATAATAAGGGTGTTATTCTGGCGCTTCGAAAATATGTAATATCTCCTTGCAAAATAGGGCAACGAAATGCTAAAACCTGAAACTAGTTTTTTAAACGTGTCTGTGACTTTGTTTTAAGAATGCTCTTATTGGTATGATGAAAACTACTAGACTCGATCTTCAATCTTGTTTGCTATTTTGAACATATCGGCCTAATGACGTTAATAACTATTAATTTACTCGTATATACAATAGTCCAATTCATTAATGGCCCGATCCTTTTTAATGAACCAAAAATACTAGTTCAAAATGTATCAAGTTGTAATGAATCCTAGTTAAGTGCTTAGGAACATTGCTGTATGAGAAAATCTAGTTTAAGGTGATTGTATTATATGTATTTCCGATATTTTGAACAAATCATTATCTTGTATATTTATGATTCCTCGCCCTCTTCTGATAAACAATCTTAAATAAAACATCATATTTTTGATAACGTCAATACGTAAAGTCTTATAAAGAATAAAACATAGAAAAAATAAAAACAAACCTTAACACAATTCTGCTTTAACAGGAACTGTAATAGAAAATATCACAAAGGTAAGTTTTCCTTAAAAATGACTTCCACAAAGAGAAGGTCCTATAAGACCACATTCAATAATAAATAAAAAAATAACTAATACATGTTACCAAAAAAATTATTATTTATTTGTTCACGTTAGTGAATGGTGAGAGCGGTTATTGCACAATTTATTATTTTTAAAATAAGCACATTGTTTTGTGGAGCACTGGTTTTTGGAGGCTTAACTACCATTTTTCGTAAATGTCCAGAGATATTTGTGAACATACTTCACGCAATGATACAAATTTGACTTTAAGAACATCTTAGCTTGAAAAATTCCTGCACGAAACAGGTGTTCATTTTGAGTAAACCAGTTGGTAAGAATGCCTACCCTAGTACCATTTAGATAAACTTATTTTTTTTACTAAGTAGTAAACCCTCTACACTTTTTCATCAAGAGGGCCTTTATCATATTTCGGAACCACAATATTTATAATATAATTTGCAGCACTATTTTGGTATGATTCTAGTCTCTATGCTATGATACCAATTTCTTGTTTACAGTTAATCCTTTGATTATTATAGTCAACTAAGTGTTGGAAAAAATTAGAATCTCGAATTGTAAAACAGCAAACAAACACTGAGAATCACTAGACAGCTGTTTCGTTTTTGGGACTTGGGTGATAGAACTCGAATGTAAGTTCACTATTGTACAAATGCGCGCAGACCATATTCCCTACAGGAAGGCACATATATTCGGACGTGTTACGTTAGCACAAGACAAAACCAGAACAATAGAAAACTGATTATTCTAATATCACACATAATAGTATATTAAAGAACTAGTTTCAGAAGACGCATTTTATAAGACGAGTACGAGTCGCTAAAATGCCTTCTGAAACGTATTCTTTATGCTATTTTTTTCTATTTTGGGCTTTTCAGATTGATTTTAAAATCAAATTTCGCGAGTTTTTAAATTTAGGGAATTTTGAAGTGTAATTGCTAAGATGGCGATATTTTCAAAAAACTTTGGTTTAAATGCTAGTTTAAGTTTAATTAGTACATTTATCATATGTTTCATTAAAGAAAAATGGGTGGAAATAAAACTCCATTTTTAGATGCAAAAAATCATAAGAAAAGAAATAGTTTATTGCCACTGTACAAAGTGGTAACCGACTGACCATTTGTAGAATTATTTTCGCTGATCCAGCAGCGTCAAAGAAGTTCAACATCGTGATTAGAGCGTTCTACTGATTCCTGATTCTGATGGTATTTTTCGTCTGTTGAGAGTAATTTTTTATCAAATACAATTAGTTTCGCAATTATTGCGACTGTGAATTCCAGCCAGTTATCACTCTGAAGAATAGTCGGAGTATCTCATGTTTAAAAAAAATTCGATTTGCTTCTCAACAACCTTAGAACAATTTGCCTAGAAACCTGTTAGACAAATAGTTCTATTTGCTTAGTTATATAATATTTGCCTAGGCGAATAATTTAAAATAACATCAAAAACTATTTGCCTGGACAAATGCTATTTGACTGAAGTTACTATTTGCCTACGACATATACATTGCATTTTAATGACATCATTTTTATGTTGTTTCTGTTTACTTCTAGTAAATTTATTAAAACTGATTTACTTGCGCAATTACATAATGTATGTTTACACATATTAAATAATTAAGCATGCATATCCATGCGTTTTTATTATAATCATCGTATACGTTTTTGATGCGTGTTTCATAAACGCGTTATAAGAGCTGACTGAACATTAATGTGACGTAGTATTGATGTTTTTGCGAATTTCTGTTTAAAAATTACCATACTCTTTTTACGTACGTACTGAATATAACTGTGTTTTAGTCACTGTTTCTGTAACACATCTATCACAAATTTCTAGAGGCATGGGTTTGCGTCAATTGAAGTAATTGATGTAATTGCTTAGCGATGTTATAAATGACATGATAAATTATACTACTGGGTTTGTTATTGTATACATAATGTTGTGGTTATAATTTATGTGTGGAATTGAAAATTAGACGTTGCTCTTCAATGGCGTTTTATTTATTTACTAAAAACGTTTCTGAACAATGTTTAATTCTGCACAAAATAATGAAATTATAGGTTTATTTACATTTTTGTAAGTGTTTATTTTATCTACGTCAACTTATAACCAAGACATTAATTAATGATAATTAATTGTGTGCGACTGGCTATTTTCATTATCAAACGATTTTTATTGACAGTAATGCCGGACAAGGAAACCCACAGAAAAGCGAAACCGAGTACGTTTTTTCTTATAATGCCTACTTCCAATTGCAAATTTTAGTAGGTAAAATATTGTATGAAGGGTTTTCGATGTACTTCTTGCAATGTTCGTGAACTTTTCAACTCCGCTCGGTTATAAAATACTTAACACGTTTGTATCATAAAACTATTTATAAGTATAACATACTCGTACTATTTATTACCTTAGAAGATTTTGCTTACACGGTTAATTTTTCAATCAATTTCCTCTAAACAAAAACATCACATACACTAAACTTTAACATCGCAATGTTACATTGTAACGTTTCCGTTTAAAGCAGTTGAACGTTTATTAAATGTTGATATAACAGATTATGTCGCAACGTAAAAATTGTTACATTAAAAATGGAACATTGTGATAATGTTTAAAAAAACCTAACTATATACAGGGTTATTCACGGTATACGACACAGAATATTACAGCCAAACTATTCAATAAAATTGGAAAAATACACCTGGGATGGATAGAGACCAATCGGAGGAATATTTTAAAATTACTTTCGAAATATACACGTGTCCCAAAATACACAGAACGTATCAAAGTTTCTATGTTCAAAATAAGAATGTATTTTATAAAGGTTTACCTTACTTAAACCTAAAGGTTTTTGAGATATTTTGTATTTTATAAAAAAGTCTATCTCAGCAACTATTTCCTTTTTCCAAACTATATTTGCACTAGAGTCTATGAATTGATCAGATTTTATGTAGAACTTGTGAAAAATCTACTATCATATACAAGATGTGTACAAAATAAAATTAAATAATAACATGTTTTGAACCGCAATAACTTGCTTATTTAAGCAGCAACAAATGTAAAATATAATTGCCTATTAAACAATACTATAGTGTCCTATAGCTAAATGTTCAAGTTTTCATGAAAAATTCAAATTTTCATAATAAAGACTGATTTGTACCAATTTTAATATTTATCAAGTAAGCTATACAATTTTGACAGGTATGTATTTGTATAGAGGAGAAGATTTACATTGTGTACATTTCATCAACTGTATTAAATTTTGAGTGAAATAAATATGTATAGAATTTACAAAGAATTTAATAAACATACAAATTTGCTCCATAATAATATCTCTTCTAATGAATAATCTGCTCCACGGATCAATTTCTTAGCTGTTTACAATATTGTAAAACATAAAAAACTGGTGAAATACAAGAAACATTTTCTTATAACGTGTGTTCAAAATGATGACCGCCTGACTCTAAGCACAAAACGTATTCTTCTTTTAAAGTTTTCAGCAACATTTAATAACATTTTTCGGTTTATGTTTCGGAAAGCTTCTCTGGTGCGTTCTTTCATATTTGCGGAAGTCCCATCCATATAAAGCCACATCGCTCTTCTTATGTTTAAAGGAATGTCTTTTAGTAACATGGAAACTAATTTCTCAAAAAATCTAAAAACAAGATTCCATTTAAATGTTTTTAAAAAAAATAGAGACCAATTAAATATCGACCCATTATCCCACCCCACACATTCACTGACCATCTGTGCTGATTATTATTCTTTCTAAATTGATGGGGATTAGAATCGGAATAAAAACGAAAATTATGTCTATTAACAGATCCGTTGTTGTGAAACGTGCACTCGTCACTAAACAAAATAAGATTACAAAAGTTTTCATTTTCTGCCTCTTTGTCCAGATACAAAATTCCAGTCGCTTCTCAAAATCGCTTTCGGAAAGTTCTTGGTGAAGTTGGATATGATATGCATGATAACTGTGTTTTTTAAGAATTCTTGAAACACTTGCTTGCTAATATTGAAATTCTGCGCGATTGAATTTTGACTCATATGGCGATTTTAAATTACAGAGGCTATTACCGCAAATTAGTGGGTTTTTGTACTGAACACTTCCAGTTTCTCCAAATTAAGCAAACAGTTGTTCGAAGACGACTTTATTTGGATGGTTTCTGTTAGGAAATCTTTGAGCGTATAGTCCTGATGCCTGCAAGCAAGTTTTCTATACATTTTCCAAGAATAAAAATCATATCGCTCCGCTCTTCGTTTTCAATAAAACTTTATTTTGAATATACACTTCAATAAAATGAACAAAAAGCACCAACTACCGCTACTAAATAACGATTTACACAAAAAAAAACTCTTATTAATAACTGAGAAACAGGGATGATAATTATCATTTGTCAAAATTTCATAGGTTGGTTGATAGATATTTAACTTGTTACTAATCAGTCTGCATTATGAAAACTGCATTTTTTATGAAAACGTGAATATTTAGCTATATGATACTATGGTATTGTTCGATAGGCAATTACATTTTACATTCACTGTTGATATAAAATACAGGGTATTTCATTTAAATTAAGCAAGTTATTGCGGTTCAAAACATGTCATTATTTAATCTTATTTTGTACATATCCTGTATGTGATAGTAAATTTTTTATAAATTCTACATAAAATCTGATCAATTGATAGACTCCAGTGCAAATTTAGTTTATAGAAAGAGAATAGTTGCTAAGATATGAATCAGTAAAATTGTGACGAGCTTTTCATAAAACACAAAATATCTCAAAACCTTTAGGTTTAAAAGTAAGGTAAATTTCTATAAAATCCATTCTTATTTTGATCGTAAAACTGAAAATGTAATGATATACAGGACATTCCATAACAAAAAACACAACTCCGATAGGTCTCTATCCATCTCAAATAAATTTTTTTCAATTTTATTAAATAATATTTCGTGTCGTATACCGTAAATAATCCGGTATATTATAATCACGTTGTTGTAAAGTTGATTTGCCTTTTTTAAATTGGATCGATACAATCTCTCGCCGTCAACTGGATTCGAACCAGCGCGCCTGTAGTGGTTCAGTTTGTTAAACTGACTCTTCTACTCCTAGGCCATACTCCTACTGACGGTAGGGTTCCACAGCAGGAACATGCTATCATTAATTTTACTTAGGTAACAGAAGTAATTTTGAGCAAATATAAATCAATTCAAAATAGTTACAAAAGTAAAATGCGTTTAATTACATTAAATTAGCTCAAATTAAGTAAATATTAAAATGTAACCTAAACATGATGTCCACGAAAATGTTATTACTCCACATCTTGAAATTATAAATAAAATTGGAGAGTTATGCGACAGTTTCCAAATCGAAAATTTTAACATCCGTTAGATTTTTTAACACGGGTTAGATTTTTATGAAACTTTGCATGAATCTTATTTATAACAGCACAGATCCGATTCAATTTTGAACATAATTTTTGTCGACCCAAAAGGCCGTTAAACTACATAGATTTTCCCATTCTTGATTTGCAAAAATATCATCTTCAAATAGAAGTTTTTGTAATTTAGTTATACACAATTTTTGTATAAACTATTTTTGATTCGCTAAATAATAATTGACACATGACGATCACGTTATATTATAATTGTTTTTACGATATCTCCAAGAACATAAAAGGAA
The DNA here is from genome assembly GCA_030710515.1 of Abscondita cerata. Taxonomy (NCBI): domain Eukaryota; kingdom Metazoa; phylum Arthropoda; class Insecta; order Coleoptera; family Lampyridae; genus Abscondita; species Abscondita cerata. Next base: position 379,069 of record JALBCR010003315.1, read on the forward strand.
AGGAAAGGAAAGTTGTTGGTTTTTTTGCACCGTTTCTTTCAAGATTTGGTAGTTGTAACGTAAAGCTCTGTTATACATTTTTTTTTATCTGTCGAATAAAATGTTTTATGTTACGCTTTTGATACTCTTTCACACGTTTGTAAGTTTACGAGTGGTTCTCAAAAGTTTTATACAATGCAAAAAATAACACTGAACAAACAAAAACCAAAACGCAAAAAAACTTTACTCTGACACGTGTTTCAATAACTAAGCTATCATCATCAGCGAAATAAGTCGTACTAATAATGTTCAATACATGTCCAACTTATTACATTTTTGTAATGTTATTTTCATGTTCAAATATTCTTTTTATAAACAATGTTGATGTGATGTAGAACTAATGTTAAAATGAAATGTTAATTTTGTTACTTAGTTCAAATATTACAAAAACATTGTTTTCATGTTCCTTGTTTAGTAAGTAATTATAATTTAATGGTTTGTTTTGATTTTGATTTTGCTGCTTCTATGCATTTTGATAGTCCGTATAGTTACAATTCTGCACTATTATGCTTATGAAATTGGTTTGGGTGTGGTCACCATAGGACTGTTTGTTTATCACCAGAATATTCTGCAGTGAAATGCGAGTCAACTGAGCTGGGAAGTTTACACATCTTTTTCGCATCTTCTAGAACAGATGGTTATTTGTGGTACTTTTATATTCATGATTTTGTTGTTTCGGTGAAACCGAGTCCGAATGAGTACTTTTGAACCTGCATTCGACAGAGTGAAGCTCGGAAGATGCGAGGTACTTTTTGGTCCTTATATGGTTAGTTCCAGAACGTTTATAAGTTAAGAAAGAAAAAAAATCATATATTTTTGAATTTGTTGAATAGTTCGACATTGTCACAACAACGGTTATCAAGGTAATATAGTTAGACTTTCTATTACTTTGTATTTCTGGTGAACATTTAAGAAGCAATAATTTAGTTGTAAAAGACATAATGTCATTTATTATAGATTTTAAAAATTAATGGCGTTTGATTGAAATAAGTACTTTTTACTTTCAGAAGCTAACAAGTAAGTTTGTGTTTGATATTTGCCTAAATATCGATCAGTTTGGACAATAATTTTTGTTTGAGAAGATTAAAAATATTGTCTTCCCCATCACTAATAGGTTTGTGGGGCTTACATTTTACGATTTTATAGGACCGATTGGAAGTGAAAAATGTGATCTTACTTCTGTTTTTAAATAGTTTGCATTTTAAAACTTACTTTTTTGATGTACACCAATATTTTAAATATTTGGGCTTATTGTGATTAGTTTCTTCGTTTGTTTACGAAAAGTTTTTATTTTTCACAAAATGTAAATTTTGGATCTCTAGCGTATTTTAGAAAAAACATTCCTTTAGATAAAAAGAATATATTTATTTGAACTGTTTTTAATTCATAGGGTGAGTGTAGTATATAAAGCACGTTTTACTTTTAAATTGCAAATAATTTGTGAAAACTACGTATGCAAAAGAGCAATTCTAATACATTTTTTAAATGCAGCTATTTCATTAATTAGGACAAAATTCTGGGTATATTGTAGAAATTTTTTCATATTTTGTGGTTGCCTATTACGCAAAATCGGTGAATTGTTTTTTCAATTTTATTACTTAATTTTTAAAAAATTCCATAGCAAACTTGTCTCATTTGGCACAACGAAAGATTGTAGAAATTATTCTTTGAAGACCAAACTTAATCTACTCGTATAAAAACAACAATGGCAATAAATCCTTTAGGATAAAAAATTCTCAACTTAACACTTACAACAAATTATTATTATGATCAACCATAAATCTTAACTTTGTTCTATAATGTACTCTTAAAGTTTTTAAGAACAAGGGCTTATCGTGGCGTAAGAACTGCTATGAGCATTAACTTCCGTTTTTTTTAATATCAAATTTTTAACTCTGTTATCTGATATAACTTTTAACTTAAGTAAATGTAATTTGAACAAACGATTATCTTAGTTTTAGGTACTAAACACATTACTTTTTAAGTAAAATGAAACTCTTATTATACATATATTGTTTTAAATTTATTGACCCGATGACTCAATCAAGAATGTAACTCTTATTTTTAATTGCAAAGTATACATTTTCTAAACCATATCCAAATTAAAAATAGGTTTTTTTTAAGTATTTTTATTGTTTTGGTTAAAATGAATTATTCCCATTTACTTCAATTTATAATTATCGCACAATAAACATAATGATGGATTTATCGAGATTAACACAATGAAGAAAATTGAATGAAAGCGCTCACGTAATTACCTAATTGTAGTTGTAGAAAAATCAATCTTAGAACTGCAAGTTACATTTTATACAACTACTAACTTTGACAAAAGTAATGATTCTTAAGTTTAAATTAACCCAACTAACCGAGTTAATTCTAATTTAAGCATTAGTTGGAAGTAGTTAATGTTTAACGTAAAACCATAATGTTTAATTTTCTTGATTATAACTAAAGCTTTTATGAAGATTAAGAGCTGCTTAATGTAGGAAAGCTTTTAGGAACAAAACAAAAAAATTTAACAATGGGATTAAAGTTTTAAATGGCGTTGTCAACGTGTCTTTTTTATTTTTAGGACATGGAATTTTACCTCTTGAGATTCCAGCAGAGGCTAATGGAAATTTTGTATTACAAACACTGGTAAATTGTACTACAACCGAAGCTTGCGAACTACAAAGCTCTTCACAAATGCGGCTTGTTGGACCAGTCCGAGATGTTATTATTCGTCCCGCAAAACACGCTTACAAACCGGGGGAAATTGGTAAGCTTAGTTGTTTTTCAGTTTCATGAATAACATTTTACACACTTTGAATGACAAATGAATCACAATTACGTTACATTGACTGAATGCAAAATTCTTTAATAAGAAAAAGTTTGACTTGTTCCCCTTATAACGTGGAATATTTTATACATTCGTTTAATCCTAATTGCGAAGTCACAATTTAACTGAATATTATAAATTACAAACCTATATTTTATTTGAACACATTTATCCTTTTGAATTTATCTTAAAATATGTTGTCAAAGGAGAACGTAAATTCAATCCTCAATATAAGAAACTGTTAAAGTTTTGCAATTCAAACTCTTCAGTAATAACTAAAGTTTTCTGCTTTTAAGAATCAAATAAAATCGCAATTTTTTTAAACTGAAATGTTAATTACTTCTATGCTGCACCATTTCAATTTTGTTGTGTCTAATTTCAGTTAGCAATTTGATTTCAAATTGCCCGAAGGTGCTTTTAAATATTAATTCAAACGAGTTTTCCGAAAAATATGGAAATCAATTTATATACCCCTCGGTTTATATTGATTGAATATTTATTACGGTCTTAAATTTAAGTCATTTTTATTTATGATCTTAGATGTGTACTTCAATTTATATTTAAAGGCGGTTCAACTTACATACTGTGTGATTAACTTTTGTGAAATTTCAGTCTTTTTCACAAGAAAATATTTGCAACTTTTTTTTTATTTGTCATTTTTGTTAGCATTGAAAGCTTACTTATAGTTCCTTATCAATTTTTGATATTAGTGTTTTTCTCTTTTCATCAGTAGGTTGACGTCACTACATATAAAATCCCAAACGTGTGATACTTTCAAGTATAAAAAACTGTACCGGATTTCCACTTTTTTAAAGTTTTGTTTATGTTTAGTTTTACTTTTCAAATTATTTATTTTTATTTATCTATTTATTCTACGTAAAGTTCGTGGCAGATTACACAAAAACAAGATGACGACTTGGATGCCCAATCAGTTTTTTTGTTAGGTTTGTTAGGCCCTGATTTTCGTGTCTTCTTATGTTTTTTTCCTTTTTCTTCTAATTGGTCTTTCATAGGAGTGTTAGAAATTACGCTTGCCGAAAGCTTCCTACGATTGTTTTGAATAGGACGATTAATAGTTGGTAAGGGTTTGATTTTCCAAAATGTGTTGTAACTTTTAGACTATGATTTTGAGCAGCTTAGACCTAGTTCATTTGCGAAGTAAAATAAATTAAATAAATGTTATTATCTGATGAACAGATGAGTTTTTATTAGTAATGTCACTACCAATCATATCAATCCTATCATTAGTATGGTCACAAACTTCTAATTTTGACTTATACTCTCTTTTTGTTTGTAACCCCTGGGTTACAATAGCTGTCCTCAAAAATATTGACGTTATAGGGTTGAATTCCACAGGCACGAAATTCTTTGATTGCGTTATTGACTGTATCTGCTTTTCCATACTATTGGAGTACCTGGTTGATTAACTATCATTGAATCACATGCTTGACTAAAAAAGGTTTTAAATGGACTAAAAAAGAGACATTAAGAGTTGGAGCCTATGTGTTGTGTGAAGAGGCAACCCTCATTACTACGTTGTTGGATCTACAAAAGCAAATAACGTCAATCGAGATATGAGAACTGTGGTTGTTCACGATGAGTAAAATCCGACGTTCTGCAGAAGGCTTGGAATAGTGTGCAAAATGTCTCAAATACTTAACGAAACTCTAAGTTGTAATCAATCCAGAGGGTTCAGTACTAATCAGTTCTCTGACTTCATTCTCTTTCGAGCAAAAATAAAAGTGAAATATAAACATCCACTGCTCTCATAGCGCATACAACAGTAGTGTTTTAGCCCCTTTCTAATGAAACTATTTTAATAACTCTGCGATGACAAGTGGGTGTCAAAATTTTGGGTAGTTTTGTTGCCATAGTGGAGACGTCTGATTCATCTGCGTTAAATATTTGATCTGCCGAAAAATGATATTTCGTCCGTACATCTCTTAAAAAATTGAAAAATTGGCTATCGGCGACTCTGTTGAATCCCATAAATCGGCTGATAGACGTGGCTTCTGCTTTTCAAAGATTGATTCGATTGGCTTTCGTAAATTTCAGGAACCAGTTTATAAGGCCTATACTCCGGTTACTAAATATCTTCGTAAGTGTTCAAGTAAATCTTTGTTCTCTTTTAACTTTTTTATGTAATGCCGAAGTATTGCTGTAGGTATTTTGTAAAATGCCGCAGCTTTATTGCACGATAGGGTTCCTTCTTCAACACTGTGCATAGCCGCTACTATTGCGTCTTGACACCAATTTCCACGGTTGGTTTCCGTTTATAGGTTTTTGACGTGATTATCAACATGTATTAAAAATTTATTAATAAAAATAATGCATTTGATTACTGAGATAAAATCATATCATCTTACCCCACTATATAAAAAGCGTCTTAAGATATACATTTAAATATATTATTGTTATACAAGTTAGGGTAGAACCTACAGGAAAAATCAAATTTTTTTTACCTGTAGTTTTCCGATAAACCGCTAAACATAGATATACAATTTTACAACCAATCATGAGATTACAGACATTTGCTTTGAACGAGAAAACTACAAACTTCACCAAAATCTGAGTAGCATGAAAGAATTTTAAATTGTTTATAGTGTTTTGTTAAAAGCCATTCGTCGTCTTACTCCACCTTCCCTACGAAAATTTGCAGCAAGATTGATATCACAATTTTGCAGTATTAATACTACAAAATGTATTAAAATAATTTACATTTTTACACTCAATAACAAAGAGGATGTAACAAATGGGCTATGTATCACTTTCTTGAAAAATGAGATAGTGCCATAAAAAGGTACTATATATAATCATCCACAACATCCTATGAAACGGGCAAAGTGGCCGGACACAAAATCTTAGGGGAAAAGTAGGCTGAAAGTTGTTTACAAGCCAGTGCCACGTTAGTTTCTCAACAAAGGTCCTATGTACAAAGCGCGCTCTTCTTTGTTTTGTCAATATGTCAATATGACTGTAGAATTATTTTAAAATAAACAAGGAGCCTCGTTAAAGGGAATTGGAAGACTGAATGACTAACAAAGGCGATGGAAAACGCCAGAACATCATATGAAACGAGGAAAGTAACTTTTAAAGTAAACTATTCAAATTATTTGTGTGCACTCCAAAATGTGTATTCGTTCGTACAAGTAATATGTAAATGTAAATTTAATTGCAAATCGTTGACTAACGTACAAAGATTGACACTTTTTGAAAAATACTACGAAACTAGGCCTGATGATGAAAACAGAATGATTTATTTACATATTTTTGGTGAGTTCTGGACTCTTTGATACCATTGAACATAGGTACCTCGTTAGTGGTCATAGTTTCTTTTAGAGCGACAGGGATTTTGAGTTGATTCAGAAGGGAAAGCGCAGGTGCAGTCCGATGATATCTGAGGACTTATACGATTTAATACTCTCAAGTATCCACACAAGTGAATATCAGTAAAGTTGTACGACTAAAAGTTGACTCTCAACAGCTCGGTTTTATTTGTACACATCTGAGAGTTTTTCTGAAATATCGCCCTGGAAAACAACTCCGATACTTAGAAAAGGACAAACAATGGCAAGTATAAAAAAATGGAGATTCAATAGCTACCAGACTTAATTGTATGTATTTTTATTTTGTTTAATTCTATAAAAAATTTACAAAAGTAATTCGGTTTCAAATCCATAAATATAAAACAATATAAAAACCCTAACACTCTCCTTCCTCTACCCTATTTAGTCCTATTACTATTTCCCTCCTTCTTATCACCTTCTCCATCTATCGCAACCCCTCTCCCCTTTCCTTAATAACTCTTTCCTTTGTTTTTCCTCTTCTCTTAGTTCCTCACATTCTCTACTCAAGTATTCCAAATTTTCCCACCCCTTTCCCACATTCTACACTTCCTCTTGTCATCGTTCAACCAGTACCGATTTTCCCTCTCCTCATTGCCACATCTACACCTCGCCACAATTCTTTTTTTTCAAATTCATGTCTCCTTTCAAGTATTTAGGTAATCCCTCCCTCACCAGTCCATCATACTTCTCATTATATTTACCCGTCCTGATCCTTTCCCTCCTTTCTTGTTTTCGTGTATCTCTATCTCTTTGCCTAATCTCTTTCCTTATTCTTACTCCTCTCCCTTCTCTTCTTCTCCTTTCTACTTCTTTTCTTGCATAACCCCTCTTTCATAGTATAGTCTCCTTGCTTTTTGTCCATATTTAATCCTTCCATCTTTTATCTCTTCCCACGCCTTTTTACTATCTCCCCATTTCCTCTTCTTTCCATACCTTCTACATACTTCATAGCTATCATCCCCGCGTGTATCCTTATTTTCTTCATTTTCACTTCTTCTACCACTATATACCCCGGTGTCTCCCTATCCAACCCTAATACCCCTTCCCAATACCTATCTTGCACTTTCTCTAGTCTTTCTTATTCATTCCATCCCCATACCTCCGCCCCACACATCATTACGCTTCTTATTAATTTCTTAAATAACCACCCCCTTCTCACAACATCTTTTCCAAATGTCCTCTCTCCTAAACCCCACACCTGCCCTGTTATTATCTTTCCTTTCCTTTCTAAGTCCTTTATGTGTGCCTCATCCTTATTGTCATATCTCATCCTAAACCCTAAATATACTACTTTATCTACTTCTTCCATCACCTCATCCCCCCACTTTCATTTCTCTTTTTTTCTTTTCCCACTTCTCTTTTGGAAGATAACTATTTTTGTTTTTCCCACATTCGCTTTTATTGTTTTTTTTTCAATGAACTTCTTCACTGTTTCTATCATTCCAATCATTTCTTCCCTAGTTTTGCCACCATCACCACATCATCCGCGTACGCCAAGACAAACACTTTCACCTTCCCTATCACGATTCCTCCCTTTGATATACTTTTAGTGTATCCTCCAACTCCCTATGTACACCGAAAATAATCTCGGGCTAAGCGAACACCCTTGCCTCAACCCTCTACTTGTCTAAAATACCTCACTTACTTTCCCCTCTAACTTTACCCTGCACTTTGTTTCCTTATAAATGTCCTCTCTACCCTTCACTATATCCTCCTGTATGTTCTTTTTTCTTAATAACTCCCACAATTTATCTCTGTCCACATTGTCAAACGCTGCTTTAATGTCCACGAACAACGCATACACTTTTCCATTTCGCTTTTCATGACAATGATCCCTCCATTCTTTTATTTCTATTCCCTTCCCTCTTTCTAGCTTCGTCCCCTTTCTTTATTTGAGAACTTCCATACTTCTCCTTCATTTTTTAACTTTTTATCCTCTTTTCTAGCGTTTCTTTGTACTCCTTCTTTCCGTCCTTACAACTTTTTTCTATACCTCCCTCTGCACTCTTTAACCTCTTTTATATCAATTACTCCCCTCTTCCATCTTCTTATTGCCCTTTTTACCTCTCTTTTTTCTTCCGTGCATTCCCTATTCCACCACCTCCTTTCTCCTCTATCTGACGTCTGTCTTTTACAATACTTCCTTTTCTCTACTGCCTTTTCTATCTTCCCACTCATCTCTCTTAAGCCCTCCTCTACTTCTTCTTCCACCCATTTTTCTTCCTCCAACCGTTTTCTGTAGTTTATCATGCTGCTTTCTGTCCAATTTTTTTTCAATTTATTTTTCTCTATTTTTACTTTTTCTTGTTCTCCCTCTCCTTTTATTGTTAACTCTAGCGGTAGGTGATTGGATTTCTCCTCGTCCCCCACTTTAAACTTTTCTACTTCCTCCCACACCTCCTCATTCACCAACGCATAATCTATAGTCGATTCACTCCTACCTCCTATGTATGTACATTCTTCTTTACTTCCTTGTTCCATATTTCCATTCATAATTATCCACCCTCTTTCCTCGCACATTTCTAGTAATTTTCTGCCCTGTCCATTTATTTTCTTATCCATTGATATCCTATTCTTTATTTTTCCATTTACCATCATTCCTCCTTCCTCCCTATTCTGGCATTAAAATCCTCCTATTATTTTTTCTTCCTTCTCTCTCTCTCTAATTGCATGATCTATGCTTTCCTTAGTTCTTTCCATTTTCTTTCCGTAGGCTGTTAATATTTCATATTTCTCTAAATAATATTGATGATTCCTATTTATAAAACAAGAAACACATTTATGTTGTATTTATTTTGTTACTGTCATATTTTCTTCTTTTTTTGCTATGTTTGTGTAGTATCATATTTGGTCGTAGGCTTACACCATACTCTAGGATTAAAATGTTTTTATTTTAAAATTATGAAGTTTTTTGACAATTTTCCGAAGACATAGTTTTGGCACTTTAAGCACTTTTGTTACTTCTAGTCCTCAAGAAAAGTAAATAATATTTTGCGCCAGTGAAGAAAATATAATTATTATAAAAACCCCTAAAAATTTTAGAATTTTTTAAGGTCAAAAATGGTCAAAAACCAATGAAAAATCAAATCGATGTGAAGTTATGAAAAAAATCCGAAATTAATTGAAGTTAAGATCCAAAAGATATTATAGGAAAATTCGGAATTAGTTTAGTTTAGTTTAGTTTAGTTTAGTTGATTGACAGACAAATATATTGTGATACAGAATAGTCTAAAAAAAACGATACCTGTCAAAGAGTACCTGATCAGGTCACCTGCCATAGCAAGAACACTGATTTTCATCCAGGTCTCGACATACATGGACAAAGCATTTTGTCTCGTTACATTAATTATTACAAAAAAAATATAAAACAAAAAAGATATGTAAATATACTTAATTTATAAACAAAGTAGCACAGTTTGTAGAAAAGAAAAAAAATTGCAAAAGGCAAGTAATAATTGTGCAGGTGCAAATCATGCCATCTCATAGCTGATTTAGAAGTAGTTTTTTAGGTGCTTATTAAATCTATTGGGCAACAGGGTCTTCAAATCATCGTTCATTGCATTATATATCGAAGCGACATTAAATGAGAATGAACGTCTGAATAATGCCTTAGTATGTCGCGGAATAGAGATCAGGCCCCGATGACGAAGATTTAAATGATGAATATCAGTACGGAACGAGATACTTTCGAACAAGTAAGGTGGGGTTTTATATGCAATTAATCTAAAAACAAACGAGCTGAGATGTAAGAACCTCCTAAGACTCATAGTCAACCAACGCGCAGTTCTCAGAGCTGGAGTAATATGTTGACGACGTCCAACTCCATAGATAAATCGTAAGCAACAATTTTGTACTTTTTGAATTTTTTGTACTTCCTGGTGATCCAAACAAGTTCCATATACAATGTCACAGAAATTGAAGTGACTTAAAACTAATGAATCAGACAGGAGTCTTCTGACATAGTGATTGTCGAAACGGATAGATAGATCGAAGAGACGAGTATGCTTTCCTTATTGTAGCAGAAACATGACTCTTAAACCTGAGATCCACATCCAATACCAAACCTAAACTTTTCGCTTCTTGCTTAAAGATAAGGAAACTGTCATCTAGGGAAATATTAATATTGGACTCTAATAATGTTCTCTCCGTTTTTTTGCAAAATAAAAGTATGGATGATTTGTTAGGATTTATAGTCAGGCAGTGGTCAGCAGTTACACGTAAAAGATTTGAAAGATCATTATTAATACACTGTTCAGCTGCTAATATATATTAAAAATAGTTTTTTTTTTTGTATTTTATATAATATTATATTAAAATATATTTAATAAAAAGCATATCGCAAGTTTTGAATGAGTAATATAATTGTGAATCGTCAGCATACAGATGATATTTGCATGAATTTAAGCATTGAAAAATATTACAAGTATAAATAGAGTATAACAAAGGTCCCAGCACCGATCCTTGTGGTACACCACATACTACTGATGCTGGTTTCGATAATTTGTCATTAATTCTGATAAACTGAGTCCTATTACTTAAAAATAGTCTAAAAAACTTTATGCAAGATGAGTCAAACCCAATAAAGTGCATGACCGATAATAATAAATCATGGTTGATAGTGTCGAACGCCTTTGAGAAATCTAGAAGTATTAGAGCCGTATTAGAGCCTGAGTCTAAACTCGAAATAATGTAATCGGTGACAGAAGCTAAAGCCGAAGCACAACTATACCCCGGTCTAAATCCAGACTGAACGTGTGGGAGAATATTAAATCTGTTGAGGTGACTATTAATTTGTTTTGCAATCAACTTTTCAAGAATTTTAGTTAATGGAGAAAGAATACTTATAGGACGTAGATCAGATAGCTCCTCACATTTTTTTGATTTTGGTATTGGCAAAACATGCGCAGTCTTCCAAGCTTGAGGACAGACAGAATCAAGTAAACAAGTATTTACAAGATGCGTAACAACAGATACAATTGAAGGACAACATAATTGAATCATACGAACATTTAAATCATCAGGACCAACCAAATTAGACTTAATACCGTGTATCACCTCTTCAACTTCTTTCTCGAAAACAAGAGAAAAAGAAAAACGTTCTTCTACTCCATCTTTCACATTATTATTGTAAAATGACATTAAATTATCAGAAATATTGCTCGAGTTATTATGTAAGGCAGCAAAATGTTCGATAATCATATTCGGATCCCTAAGGTGAGTTGGCAAATGACTGGATGTTGATACGTGTACATTGTACTTGTTAATAGCGCGCCAAAGTTTACGAGAGTCTCTTTTATTAGAAGAGACTAAATATTCAAAGTATGCTCTTTTTTCCCTACGTACCGATGCATTGACTAAGTTCCTTAATGATTTATAGTAATCCCAGTTAGCAGGAACACGATTACGCTTAAACCTATTCAAAGCTTTATCTCTCAGTTTCATCATTAGTTTGATATTATCAGTGAGCCAAGGTGTTGAAGGCTTATATGATTTATAGTGTTTTAGAGGAGCGTACCGGTTAAAAAGTTCAAGAATAGTAGAATTGAAAAATAAGACTTTCTCATCAATGGTATTCATTCGATACATATCCGTCCAACGAATTGAGTGTAGATCCCTTACGAACAAATCATTTTGAGTGCCAGTGTAATCCCTAAATTTTCGCGAATCCTGAACTAATTCCGTAGAATGTTTAAACGTTAAAAATACTAAAGAGTGATCAGACACACTATGGAAATCAATCACTCCAGATTCAAAAACAGAGGAATATGAACCGACATTAATATGATCAATTAGAGTTGAAGCAAGACTGCTGACCCGCGTGGGTTTATCGATGATCTGCCTCAGACCCAACGTGTCCAGAGTAGACACATAACGATGCATGAGTGGAGTTTGACTCAAAAGATCAATGTTAATATCTCCAAGACATATAAACTCATTATGAGAAAAAATTATGTCAGGAAATACATCCTCTATAAAGTCAAAAAAGTTCTCAACCATCGCCGAAGGTGGTCATTTAAAAAGTCAAACAAAAATTAAAACAAAAATAACGTCATTCAAAAGTTAGCTGGAACAACTTGGGGAGCAGATGCAAAGACATTTTGTAAAGCTGCATTGGCATTAGTTTATTCTACAGCAGAATATTGGTCTTCTGTCTTGTTGAATAGTATAACTAGTGGAACCATTAAATCTACTCCTCTCCATTGGCTTTCTGTTCTTTGTAATATTACTCCATCAAACATTCGAAGAAAAGCTGCGTTCAAACGAGAATGTGATAAATGGCAACTCAACAAAAACTTATTAATTTGGAATGACATTGAGAACCCCCTGTCAAAAAACTTGAATCTCAAACTTCTATATGGTTGCAAGACTACTTAAGTACGGCTTTTTCTAAAGTTGAAGAGTGGAAAAAATTATGGTCTGAGTTGATGTTTTCAATAAACATCTCATTAATGATCCAAAAATAGAAGTCCGGGATTTGATCAAAAAGAAAAATTTGGTCAAAAGTAAATCGCATAAGAACAGGTCATTTAAAATGCAACTCTATGTTGTTTAAATGGGGTGCGATTTCTAATCAAATTTTAATTATAAACAAAAAAAGAAAAACATATAAAAACAATTAACATAGTTTAAAGGAGGGTTTGTAAACATTCATAATTTAACGGATAAAGCTAAATTATGGCTTACGAATCTGAAGGACATTTGAAGTTTATCAATATTTTTTATCAATATTTTGTATTCGTAGTCCTGATTATCTATTTCTTTAACCAACTATTTTTTCGTCATTATCGTGACTGGCGCTTGGACCGGTCTATTATATGTCCATGGCTGTGCTGTTATATTTTATGACTTATTTACCTTCTATAATGTTTACACACTTAATTAATATTATTACATATGAATACTAAGGTGGGTAAGGATTGGCATGTTTAGGTTTTAGTGGTTTTTCTAAACCTTGAAGCAAATGCTTTACCAAGACGAACCAATCCGCAATTGCACACAATTTCGTCACCATACTATACTGATCTTCTGGGGCACCATACATAACACTTACATCACAATACAATATTTAAAATATACCATACTAATAAATAAATAAATAAATAAATAAATATGAGTGATTTGAATCTAAAAGAGAAAATAGAAAACAAATTGGAATAAAGGAGAACATTGCAGTACATAATAAAACAACTGAAATTATTAATTATTCATTGCAACTGATACAATAATA
>JALBCR010003315.1:397500-462533 GCA_030710515.1 Abscondita cerata
TAGCGATAGAAATTTATCAAAAAATTACGCGAATATTTGGGTTTTAGTAATATTGAGTGCAACAATAGACAATTCAGACGCACAAAAGTAACTAGTTTATAAAAAAAGTTTTTCAAGCTCAATATTATTATAAGTGAAATGTCTGTCTTACGACATCTCGTGTAAAAAGAATATGTGAATAATAGTATAAACTAAGAAATGTCAACAATTAACTGTACCTAACGACAATTATTAACTTAAAATTTTTATTCAATTGCTTACTTTTTGATATAAAGATTAGTAGATATAATTGTACCTCTTAATATAACGAGAATATTATAGTAATGGCAATCTTACGCCAAAATTTTTTTTTATGTATTAATTATTTGACAATTAATTATAATGTAATTTGACAAGTTTTTCTTGTGTTGAATATTGAGGGTGGGATGTTTGGGAACTCAAACTGCAAAAAATATTAAAGAAACCTCTAAACGTTTTTTTAAATTATAACTATAAAATTACTTAAACAAGCATAATCAGTTGTACGCAACTCCGACAATGTTTTAGACAAATACGTCACTAGTTTTAATGACGTGCAACCAAAGTAAGATTGCCATTACTACATATCAGATTTATAATAGAGGAGGACGTTGCCGGGTTACGAGGCAAAGCCGAGTCACCTACGCAATGTACGAGTTGGTTTAAGTCTCTAATATTCAAGAGATATTCAAAGCCTTATAGTATCACCAAAAACCAAAAATAAAATGTTCTAAAATAATTTTGTATTTTACGTATTATATTTGTAACTGACGTGTTATGAGTTTGTATCTAACGTATTATGAGTAACCAAGATAAAGGTAACATAGTTAATATTATGAACTGAATAATTATCAATAAATGTTTAAAATTTATGAATTTAATAGACGATATGATACGATAAAATGCATAAAATGATATAAAGGTACAAATTGTGTAACTAAATATTATTTAGGTCTGGTTTTTTCACCTCCATTTAACTTTATCAGTCGGCTAACTACTAAAGAAACACAGTATTGAACCAATTTTAAAATGGTTTATTTCCAAGTGTTGTCTTGTAAATTAAAGATAAAAACACTTGAATCGTCAAGTACGAATTTCATTAAAACGTTTTGATGTTCTTGGATATTATGCCTCTAGGTAAATTTTATGAACCAAATCCTTCTTAAAATGCCACGAACTGTTGGTCAAATTGTAATTCCGGGGGATTTTGGTGAGTGAAATTAGCAGGTTTTAAGGAATTGGGTAGAATGTTTTCTAAAAAAAATTGTTTCCTCGCGTGGGGTTATTTAACAATATGAACAAAACTTTTAATAATTAATACGTTTTTAAAATCAAAGTAGAATCGAGTCTTACAATTGGTCGTTGATGAATTAAATAATCTACGTAAAGTATGAACCATTAATTTAAAAATTGTTAAGCTTAATAAACTAGACAAAATTACAAATATTATAAGAACATTTTCAAGAATAAAACGCTTTCAGTTCAACAGAAAGTAACAAAATTTTTACTTTTAAAGTAAAACACGTGTACTGTTAGACATATTTGGTTAACTTATTATTTTGCAAATAATGTGAAACTTATTGTAAATTGTAATAGCCAGGAAATGCCGAACTGTATTATGTATTTATTAGAACTTATTTTTTCTAAAATTATTGTGCCCGTTTATTATACAATCTATTAGTGTACATACAGTAATCGTAGATCATAGTCGATAGTGACATAGTTCTTGTCTATGGCATTTTGTAAAGATAATGCGTATTGTTTAATGCTCCATTTTATATCCATAGTTCTATTTGATTTAAGTTATTTTGTAGTAGCCTATGTGCTTCTACCTGATTTGCACTATTTGTTAATATTGTCGCTTCATATGGAAATGATAAAGTTGTTCCACTTGTATCTATCGGAAGGTCTGGGTAGTCCAATAACATATGTCGCAAACTATACTACGCTACTAAGCATAAAAAGTTACGAAAATGTTTCTTATAAACTTTTATTCGGTTAGTTAAGGAAGTACGGCCCTGTAAAGTTTCAATTTAAAATTGGTTTTTTTCTTATTACACAACTTAATGATCTAAAAAAATATATATTAAGCAGTGGCATAGATACCGGGGTAGTAGTGAGGTTATTACTTCAAAAAAATGTAAATCTTTAAAAATTTCGAATCACCCCGTACCTGTAATTTTGGAATAAGTACTTTATTACGGACAAAAAGTGTTCTTTCAATTTTTGTTAGTTTAATGTTTTTCGAGAAAATCGTTTTTTGGTGTTTGTTTTGATCAAAAATTATATAAGTTGTCATGTCGAAAGATTAAGATTTAAATCACTGAAACAAAAGAAAAAACAATTCCAAAATACGTTTACAAGAGATGCTCAAAATGTTGCCCTTATGACTTCACACATTGCAGCGTTCTTCTTCTCCAATTCCATCGTATTTGTTCAAATATTTGTCGTGTATTTAAAATATTATTAAGGCCTGTACTATTTTATTCCACATGCGACTTACTCGCATAAACAAGGTTTTTCGTATTCTTAACAGTGGACTTCTAGTAAATTGTATTAATCGTTGCTTACCAATTACTTATTCTTTTTCTATTTCTATTCGGTTACATAATTACATGTTAGTTCGTCCGAGTAGAACGTTTATATATGTTTATAATTGTGGCGTTATTTTTGTTAATTTATTCATTGTATTTAGTCCACTTAGAATTAGTATTAATCTTAACGTAGATGCTTACTGGATTTTCTAGTAAGAGCATTCATATAATTTACCATTATTTTTCACATTTGATAAAGACCGGACTTGTCCGGTTTAAAAGACCATGGTCATAGTTTGATGATCCATGCTCCAAAGCCAAACTCCTAAAAGAAGGCCCAATAAATTGGGAAGGCCACGATTAAGATTTTTTATGTCCCCATTTGCAAAAATATATTGGATTTAGGTCCGGAGTCATAGCTGATCAATGAATCGCACTACAGTTACCACCGATCCTAAAACATTCTTTCCAAAGATTGTCTTACAATCGCTGGGTTATGAGCGGGATAATCTAATATTTACTGGCATATCTTCGAGTAGTTCTGGTAAGTTTTTATCCAGAATGTTCCGATAGACTAGGGCGTTTAGTCTGGCAAAAATTTCAAATAGGGCCAATAAATAATCATCAACAACACCGACCCAAACATTTATTGAAAATCGATGCTGATGGTTAATTGGTTGAAACAAGTGTGAATTTTCTTTAGATCATACATGTTCATTGTGCATGTTAAACATGCTATTGTTTGTAAAAGTCGCTAGCAAACCGTTCAAGAAAAGAACGTTTTCACCAATGTGATATTTCACCCGCAATTGCATTTATCCGTCTAGAACTCATTCTAGGGTCGCCTGCTACTAAACGTAAAATTTCTTCTTGATGGTTGACGACCAAGGCTTGTTACTTGGTCGTCCACCGTGCTGGTGTTGACTTTTGATTCCATTTTTCCAAAAGTTGTGGTCAATTCTATAAAACTTCTTTTTATCTGGCTGCTTTCACCATATCCTCCCAAACAACAATTGCAGTTGCTTAATTTGCGAAATTATTCATTATTTTAAATTTTTTTTTTTATAATATTTTTTTAAAAATAAAAAATAATAAAGTTGCAGTCATATTAAAAACAATTGCATTGTTTTTGAAGCTTCCTATTATTTATTTAAAAATTTTATTTTGCTTTTAAATCAAACGGAAAACGGACATTAAAAAACGAAAAGATTTACATTTTTTTAAATAATAAACTCAAACTACCCTGGCATCTACGCCTCTGCTTAACATATTTTTTTTTATATCATTTAATTGTGTACAATATTGACATTAAATTTTCAGATTTTCTTTAACTCATTTCTGAGATACATAATAAGAAAAAAACAATTGTAAATTGAAACTTTACAGAGCTGTACCCTCTTAAGTAAGCCCAACCGAACATAAGTTTATAAGAAAAATGTTCATAACTTTTTATGCTTAGTAGCGTAGTATAATTTGCAACCTATATTTATGAATCACCCAGTATTAAAGGTAAGGCATAGCCCTATACTGCCGCCTTGTACATCTGCTTTTATCAAGAAAAGCGTTGTCAGTTTATTTAAAAAAGTTATAAATGGTTTCTGGTAACTTCTGCCGGAACTTTTAAAGTAATCTGTGATGCCAGACCTTGACTGTCATCAAATAATACAGCTGCGAGTAGTCTTTTGTTTCTTAAGTTTTGTTTATTATTTCAACAATCCAGTGCATTTGTTCTTTTGTGGCATGTTTTTTTCCGGTAGCCAAATTGGTGCTCCGGAGTGTTCTCAGTAACTCAAGTCCTTAGCTAGTAGTTTTTCAAACTGTTTTGACATTTTTGGCAAAAAAACACTAGGTCGATATGAGGTTGAGGCATTAGGTGGGTTTCCTAGCTTTTGCAATACCATCTATTGTGCAGGGACCGTTTTGTACTGCGCGTTAAACAGTTTGGTCATTATACCTATTTCTTTATGAGGCAGCTCTTTATTACTTGGCCAGTGATCAGTTTGTAACTTGATGCTTTTTTTGGATTTAGTTCTTTTATCATTGGGTTTGTCAACTGTTGTACTGTTATATCCGCCACCGGTTCAATAGGCTGTTACTTAAGGAGAGTGGTTCAATTTTTTTAAGGTGTTTCACAAAGTTTATTGCTTTCAACCAAAACTTGAAATTGTTCGTAATGCACCAAAATACATAGTCCTCATTTGTTCAACAAACTTTCTGCCAACATAAAATCTACCAACAATCTTACACAATTTTAGTTTGCTTCGTGTTGCCAGATTTTCTTGAGCTGTCTTTTTTAACGACCTTGTCGCAAATGCACTTAACAGACAATTTATTTTTTATATCTTAAACTTTGTGTTGATGTTGTTTCCCATGCCGCTTCTTCGATCGTTGGGGTAATTTTTTTTTCTGTGAGTTCAAACTTTTCTCCTAATTCTAATGATAACTTACATCCTTTGAAAATTGCTTCCTCAAGAGGTTCCGACCTCTTTTTTCTATTTACATGTTTGGTAATCATGCCGACTTGCACATTTTTCACATCGGCATTATTGCAAAACTTGTTGTCTTATGTGCCCATATTTTTGAACTTTTTGCATTGCACAAATAGTGCGTTTGGTGTTTCGAATCTTACAATTAGGTTCGGTAGGGTAGTTATTTTATAAATATCTCCATTATTTGTATTTCTTTCACAATTTATACAGAATAGGGTTTTTTGTTGTATAGTTTCCTTGTTTAATAAATTCATTATTTGTTTCACATCTTTTCTAATAGTGCTTCTATTATTGTATCTTGAGCCCGTACTGTAGTGCATGTTTCTTAAATCTGCTCTATAGAGTTTTCCATCTGATAGTTTGTACGTACACTTTGCAATTTTTTGATTGACTAGCGATTATAATTTTAGTAACCATTTTGTCTAAAACATTGGTCTACCGAGCTGTTTTAAGAAATCAGTTTTAGAAAAAGCATATCTTCACATAATTTTTTTTCAAATAAAAGTTGCTCTTAATTAAATTTTACGAGGATTTAATTTACAAGGTTTTTTGTAACTTACGTGATCTTGAAACAATTTCCAACAACTTTTATTCAAAAGTTTTATTTTTTAACTTTTTAGAAATGTTAAATTGTAATCTATTATTTGATTTCGCACAAATAATAGTAGAACAATACTTTCACATCGGCGAGGAAAATGGATATATTACGCTCATTTAACTCAAGTACAATAATTCTCTACAGAAGAAGAAAATATCATAAAAATATAATATTTGCGGGTTCATTGTAATATTGTATATGATGAAAATTTTACTCCTTACAACATTCTATATAACGAAAATATAATTTAATCTAAGTTTTATAACTTTGAATTTGCTGAGAAAAGTGATGTTTAACTTTTTTCACATTATTTCGTGCGACTAAAATAGCAAACACTAATCGGTTTTGTAAATCGAATCCTAAAATCAAATAATGTTGGCTATTAACGCGTTTTACTTCTAACTTATTTGCAAACCAAATAGGTAAAAACATAAATTATGTGTTTTCAGGCATAAAAGCTTTCAGTATTCCATTATCTGAATACGCGAGGCTGGGTAGATGGCTTGTTCACGTAGAAGTGGAATCTACGGAATTTACCGCTCCTATAGAGGTATCACCAGGAGCTGGAACTGGATTGCCAGATGTAGCTGCCGCTGAAGAACATTATGTAGAACTACGATTTGGAAGAGAAATGAGAAGACGTTATAAACCGGGTCTCCCTTTCGTTGGAAAAGTAAGTTAATTAAACTTTAACGTATTTTCTTGAATTTGATTTATTTTAAAACTATTAACGTTACCTTTAGTGTTTTTGTAACTTGTTCAATTAAAATGCAAATATCAAATCGTTAAAGTACAAATAAATTTTAATAGAATTTCTTTTTTCAATTTCAGGTGGAAGCAATGAGTACTGAAAAATCTGTTCGCGTACGTGTAAAAGTTTACGACAATTCTACCTCTATATACAGTCAAGATATTGAAATTTCTGCAGGTGAAGGCACGTTTGTGGTTCCTGCAATAATGGCTGATAGTGAAGTAATTGCATTGCAGGTCAGCATTTTCAATTTCATTTTATGGGTAGTTATGTTCTTTAAGTAAAAGTACAGACTAATCTGAAAAATCGTTCTCGAGTTTACGACACTTATTGATTTATGTAATAGAATGCGGTTTTTTATTTCAACATAAATGTCTTGTTACTAGAATATTTTTGTCCATTTTATCTTGTTTAGTCTTCGAAAGTATTCAACTAAAACAATAATCTTGTATTGATTTTCGTTTTTATTAAGTATAGGTACCTGAAGGAATATTTCTTATCGTATTATTCCGTTATTTTTTATTATTTTGTGTTTTATATCTACACAAAGAACAAATATCTTTTTAATAGCAAAGGAAAATCGTACCAGGACAGAGACAAATTGGTTATCAAAATGTTATTTTTTTTAACACAAAGGTGTATAGTATGTCCTATTCACATAAAAAAAGGTACTACCTTTAAGATCCCTGCGTCACGTTTAGTAGAGAGAGTTTTAAATAAAAAATAAAGAAATTGACAATTTTTTGTTAACATTGTTGAAATATTTCAATTTGGTATAATTTTTGACCTGCTGATATGGAAAATATACAATAATAAACGATCTAAGTTGATTCTCGGAGCCTAGAGGCAAACTGTAACATTGAATGGAATTAATACAATTCGGCGTAAACGTAAATGTATCCATTTTTATTACCTTTCGTGCTCTAGTGACCACTTTTTCAGGCTAAGATCACAGCTTTTATGTAAAGAACGAAGTTGCTGTGACATTGACTTAAAGAAGTAATCGCAAAAGAGCACAAAACGTCGCCATAATTACACACTATTATTGTGCATACAAGAAATATTTTATTTAATGTAGTTATATTTTTGAGCAGCAAAAGTCAATGCTAAAAATATACATGAGAGTTTCGGTTGATAAAATGCAATATTTTTGATGAACTAACTGCGAATCTTTCAAAGGCTTTTTCTCTTTTCACACATACTATGTCAACATCACGAACTATCAACGTTTCAAGTCAATCGTTGGCTGGTTTCTCATACGGTATGATGCCTACGCGCCTGCGACTTCCGTTGGCAGCATTGACTATATCGGCCACTTTATGGTATGTTTGACCATAGTCACTTTCTGTAAAGTTTGACAAGTACTTCGTAGCGTCTGATACAAGATTCTTCCCATGTTGTAAAATGTTTCATAGCCATCAAAGACAAACCCGTCTGGAGCAAGAACCTATTCTTCAGCTGCAGTCATTTTCATCCTTTTGCGTAGGAGGCTAAAAAACTTATGCTATGTAGAATGTCTATTAGGTGCCGTGACTTATAATGTCTATGAAGATACAAGCTCAAAGTACGAAAAATTGGAGTAGGTCTTCACGCTGTTTACAACAAGTAACAAGATGATTGTCTTCTTCTCATAGCAATCGCAGAATTCGACGTTGACTCAGTCATAGCATTCACAAAAGTCCAAACAAGTTATCGTACTCGTTCTTGTATTGAAATACCAGAACCATCATTAAAGTAAGTGTCTAGGTAATAAGTCACGGTTTGTATTTTTTCTCGGTAAATTTTTGCAGTTGGCACTGTCCGCTTTTCTGTCTTGTCGCGACCACTTTTCCCCATGTCATGAATAAGCTGATCCGAAAATTTTTCGAACAATGTCCGAAGTTGCTAATCAACACTGCATCCATTTGTCTAATTCGTCTTCCCGTTTCAGATCCCAAATGGTGTGAATGTGAGTAAGCTCTGCACATAAGTGAATCATTCGTAGAGAAAGTGGATCTTTCTTTTTCTCTGTTGGCACTCTAGCTACCTAGACACAAATGAAGCAATGTAATTTAAAATCGAAACCTGAACATATGTTTGTTTTGTACATTCTCGGTTTGTCCTGAAATAAAAAAAGAGTTTCTTAAGAACTATGTCACATTTACTAAACGTTTTAGCTTATACCTTTAGACTTTTCAGTTTCGTTAAAAGTTTTTTCAACGTCAAATTTTAAATGTAGTTTTTCCTGCAGATGGAATGGAATTTTTTTGCTTTTTCCTCAAATAACGTCCCCGCCAAATTTTACTCGCACTTACAAAAGAAGCTAAATAGATGGCAGATATCTTAACTAAGTTTTATTATTAAAGTAAAAACGTCTTCCGTGATTAGACCGTGTCAAAACGATAACCGTAGTTGCCAACGTTTCGCTACCTATCGTATGAGGCTTCAGCAAAGCGAGAAACTTAAAACAAACAACAAAAAATATCAAGGTAAATAATTAAAGGTCAGATCATCAACTTGTCGACAAAGCCAGATTCTAGAATGAAAGAAGTCGTGGAAGCCTCAATTCTTACATTAAGTTTTATTATTTTATACTTTATAACTGCAAATGCTTTGCAATAATGTGTTGATAGGCCACTATTTATACAGGGTGTCCCACCGGAACGCCATCGATAGATTATAGAAAAACTGTACATGGGAAAAATTTGAAAATTTGGTAGTATACTAACATCGACGGGGGCAGTTCCGTTAAAATATTTTCAAGATGGTTATACCGGAAGTATGTGTCAAGTTGCTTATTTTAAATAGAACATTCTATATATTATTCTATTTTTTTTGTTTTCAGGCCTAAACAAAATTATAAAATTTTCCTATACTAATGCCTTTATTATTTAATTGGAATAGGTTTTCTTGTAGCAGGGGACCTATTTTAGTGGGCTATGTCAATATTTTGATAATAAATTAATACAGGGCGATCAAAAAAAAAGGATTAAAATTAAATTCAAAACACGTCAAAAGTCATTTTTTTAAATGCAAGCACCATGTTTTTATAATTTTATCTTATTTCGCATCAAAAATAAGGTTGACTTTGTACAAGGTTGTCTATTCAAAAATTCATGGTTTTCGAAATATTGGCAATTTAACATTTTTTTTGTTGCACAAATGCTATTGATTTCTTTTAATATGAATGGTTATTCCTAGTTGGCCATGATGGCGTTAGAAAACAATCATCTGTCAAGGATATGTCAACTGTTAAAAATTTTCAATAATCATGCCGGGACGCTTAAATTATACAAACGAAGATTACTTACTTACTTTTCTATAATCTATCGATGGCGTTCCCGGTGGGACACACTGTATACCTGTCGTGATGAACGTGTCTACTGTAACGAAAGTACTATAAGTGTGAATATTATTCGTGATCTAGATGTACGCGCTGACTGTAATCGCATCACAAATAATAATAATAATATTATTAACAATCTTTACTTCAGTATTTTATATATGAATCTGTTAAACTTATTTGCAATAGTGATAATTTATTGTAATAGTTACATTATAATATGTAATTAAGTAGATAAAGGTTAACTGTCTTTTACATACTGAATCATTGTCAATCAAGTTCTAAATTGTTCTAAAACAATTTCTTTTTGTTGTTAGGCAAAGTTTTAATTTGTTTTTTAGTACATAATGTGAGTTTGAAAAAGTTATCAGTAAATCCCCAAAAGTTATTATTTGTTTCGCTTATTCTGCTAAAAAAAATTTACAGAAACCCGAAAAAAATTTATGCTAATGTTTTTAGAGCAAGTATTTTTACATTTTAATTTGTCAGATATCAAGTGAGAAGCCATAACTATCTAGTGGAAAATCGTTATCTCAATGAATATTTGTTTATGTGCTAAATATAAAAATTTAATTATATTTCTATATTCTTGTTAAAGAAGCTATTTTGTTATTTACTTTAATTTTCGCAATAGCATTTTTATTAAAATAAATTCTTTTTTAACGACTTTACTGTACCATCTCACATTGATACCAGAATACATGCACGACGAACTTGTAATGAATCCTATTGCTCAAAAAAATGTAGTTTGCTACAAAGAGGAAACCGAATGTTGTAAACATTCATGTGAGCGTTTGTGAGTATGGGAGTAGAACAGTGATCAAAATACGTCTTCAATTTAAGTTAGTCTTTTTTTCAAACATGGGACACAATTTACCCACCTAGGATGATTAGATTGGAAGGCAATTTACGTAATAATCGCAATTAGAACACAATTTACTAAAGTCGAATAAATTTTCGTAGTGTTGCATGAGAATTGGGTGGATTTTTTTTTAAAGAGAAATAACTAAATTAACTGTAAGTTAACTCCTGTAACAATAATACAGCAAATGCCAGGCAATTTTCGTTCATTTATACAGTGAATTGAATTTAAAATAGTATGTCAATAAATAACAACTTAATTACTTACTTAAGCACTTACTATTTTAATTAAAATTGTGGTGTTAAATATGCTCTCAAATGTACAAATTTAAACTAAAAAAAGTAAGCATTTTGAAAAAAAAGCAATTTGGTCTCAACAAAAACTCAACATTTTCAAACTAAAATAATCTATGGTTTGCACCCTTAATACTAAAATAACTACTTTACAGTAAGTTGGTTTGAATTCTAGTTCATAGTCAATCGTATTTGTATACAGGGTGGGCCAACGCCGACGAAACAGAGCCAATTGCTGCCACATCAATAATTAAAAAAAAAAACTCAGACCCGTCAATTTTATTTCAGAGGAGGACATCTTTTTAGCCTGTCGGCATTTCAGTATTACCTTTAGTTTTAACGGAAATGACGTCACATCAAACTTTTTAAACGGCAACCCACAGTTTTTTGTGCAAAATCGGATGGACGACAAAAAATGCTTTTCAAAAAACCCCACATGTTGCTAGTTTCCGTTGGCTGTTCGGCTAGAACAACCGTACAAAAACCCTTAAAAGGCCCTCATATGATTTTGCGGATATTGTCATTTAAAAAAACAAAAATATTGCAGTAACAATTTAATAATGCAATTGAAAAAATTATAACAAATGCTCAAAATTAGCTGCTCCAACTTCCATGCAGTGGTACAAATTTTCTTCTAAACGACGTCTTACGTTATGCAGAATTTTGAAAGACATTTCTTGGTGGTCCCTTGTCTTAAATTTTCCAAAGAAGTAGGTTTAGTTAAATAAATTCTACTCTTCACACAGCACCCTGTTTTTGAACAAATTAGGACATGGTATGATTTTGTGGATGCTGTGATTAAAAAAACAATACCAGACTAATAATCAAGAAGCCATTGAACTTGTCGAATTCTAGAGTTTAGTTTACTTTTGTATCTTCCTAATTCAAAAATGCGTTACACCACTCACGAAAAAGTTGAAATAATTGAATTATTCTTTAAAAATGATGACTGTGCTAACAGGGTAGCAATAATCTTTAACCAACGTCATCCAGATAAACATCTTAATTGAAAATACGTTATAGAATTAGTGGGGAAATTTCGGAAGATAGGAAATATTTGCAACAAGAAACATACAAATCTTGCACACGCGGTGCAAAATAAACAGGCCGAAGTAGCCGTGTTGGGTCAAGTTGCTCTAAGTCCAACATTGAGTACAAGAAAATTGGAGGAAATTTGTGGAGTCAGTCAAACAAGTAGGTATTCGACGCATTCTGAAGGCTCATATAAACTTCATCCCTATAAAATAAATTTGGTACACAAACTCAACGAGTACCATTTTGACCGTCGTCAACAGTTTTGTGAAATTAAGAGTCAACGAGCAGTTGACAACTTAAACTTTACTTTCAATATTTGTTTATCCGATGGAGCTACGTTTTTTTTAAACGGGATAGTAAATCGTCATAATTATCGATACTGGTCGGACACGAATTTTGATGTATTTCATCAAGTTCATACTCAATATCCACAAAAGCTAAGTGTCTGGGCGGGTATTTTTATAGACCGGCTAGTATGACCTATTTTTATACCTAAAAATCTGAATGGTGAAATTTACTTGGAAATGTTAGAGAATGTTATCAACCCAATGTTGACAGATATCGTCTAAAATGATGCAAGATATATAAAAAACGAACTTATTTTCTAGCAAGACGGGGTTCTACCACATTTTGCAATGTCAGTAAAAGAGTTCTTAAATGAAACATTTCCCAACAGATAGATTGGTCGGAGAGATAGTATTGAATGGCCACCTCTATCTCCAGACTTGACCTCATTAGATTTTTTCTTGTGGGGGTATTTAAAGAGTAGAGTTTATTCAACTGAACCGACGTCTTTAGAAAATTTAAGACAAAGGATCATTGATGAATGTCTTCAGATTACTCCAGAAATTCTACAGAATGTAAGACGATGATTTGAAGAAAATTTGTACCACTGCATGGAAGTTGGATAAGCTAATCTCGACCATTTGTTATAAATTTTTCAATTGCATTATTAAATTGTTACTGCAATATCTTTTTTTTTATATGACAATATCCGCGAAATCATATGAGGGTCCTCTAAGGGTTTTTGTACGGTTGTTCTAGCCGAACGGCCATAGGAAACTAGCAACATGTGGGGTTTTGTAAAAAGCATTTTTTGTCGTCTATCCGATTTTGCACAAAAAACTGTGGGTTGCCATTTAAAAAGTTTGATGTGACGTCATTTCCGTTAAAACCAAAGGTAATACTGAAATACCGACAGGCTGAAAAGATGTCCTCCTCTGAAATAAAATTGACGGGTCTGAGTTTTTTTTTTTTAATATTAATGTGGCAGCAATTGGATCTGTTTCGTCGGCCCACCCTGTATACAAATATTTAAACAAATACGATTGACTATGAACTAGAATTCAAACCAACTTACTGTAAAGTAGTTATTTTAGTATTAATGGTGCAAACCATAGGTTATTTTAGTTTGAAAATGTTGAGTTTTTGTTGAGACCGAATTGCTTTTTTTTCAAAATGCTTATTTTTTTTTAGTTTAAATTTGTACATTTGATAGCATATTTAACACCACAATTTTAATGAGAATAGTAAGTGCTTAAGTAAGTAATTAAGTTGTTATTTATTGACAGTTTTTTTTTTATATTATCGTTGTGGCTGCAATTGGCTCTGTTTTGTCGGCTTTGGTCCACCCTGTATACTCTTTGAGTCACGGCGTTTTTGAGGAACATTTTACTCTAGTGACACAAACAAATATTTTATGTGTATTTTAATGATAAAATCAAGATTCTAGTACTAATTGGGTTGAGTTTAGCAAATAAAGTCAACTTTTCAAGAAAATACACATTTTATTTATGAAAAATAGGTGGTACACCTAGTGTACCACTGTGGCACAACAGCAATACATGCTTAATTAGATTTTTCAAATATAAATCTTAAAAAAACAATTTTTATTACTATTTAAGCATAGAGGCACTTTACAAAAGTCACACTGCCATGAGGTTCTTATCTGATGGTCCTTGGTACTACAAATTCCACTACGCCTTCGGATGTCATGGATTTGGCTTATGCCCTGAATTTCTTTGAGGAATAGCTGCAGATACAAATGGTTTATGGTTTTTAATGCAGACAGTAGCGGATGTGTTTTCAAGGGAACTCTAGAAAGAAAATCGTTGCAGATTTCTCTTCGAAATCTTTCATCTTCATTTCAAGGGTATCTAACTGGTTGTAGATGATGTAGGCATTTATCACGCAAGCATCAATAAAATGCCAGAAAATGCGATGGTCTTCCTATCAATTATATACAGTTCTTTTCTGGTCAAGTAAATCCCCTGAGTTCATGTGTGCAAGGCACATCTATAATGTTTCTAGCTTTCTCTTTAGGTTGTATTTCTAATATATTACCGTGTAGGCATCTATTATCTTTCATAATACGATCTGTCAAAAAATTGCCAAGAATTTACGGCTTACATTAACTGTACAGCAACAATACAATCTTTTGATGGGGGATGCTCAAAAAAAAATTATGAATGTGAAGAAGACTATGGGATCAATAACTTTTCCAGTATATATTGGTAAATTCCAGGCAGAACCAGACTGGTTAGCTAAGATCCAGATTTTATATCCCCTTTTCAAAGGGTTTGTGAACATATATTGTTTGAGACTGCTCCTGCCTTCAAATTTAATCATAGATTCATTAAACTGCTATACAATCAGTAGGGATGAAGTTCCGTTAAAAGTTTCTTAAGATCGTATAATAAAATATTCTCAGTTTATACAATTTATTATAGTTACGACTACACTTTAAAAGAATTGTATTGTTAACATTTAAATGAATATTGCTCAAAGGCCAGCCAAATCCGTTGACAGTAATTTTATTACTGGTGTAGGTGTCATCTAAGTCTCGAGATATACTCCTTTATAGCTGGGCAGCCGTTTAATCCCCATCAATATATTCAGACCAAGAGAAGTTTCATTTTTTCCCTTTGTTGTTGGGGTAAATTTCCTGATTTGAATCACTCCTGCTGGGCGTAGAGATTAGTTTGAAATACCATATTATCTAATACGTTGTCATCAACAAAAAGTCTAGTTCATTCAGTAGGCTGTTGTTCCTGAATACTTTTTATAAACTGAGGCACTCAACATGGTTCTGAGAACGGTTCATTTTCTTCCATTGTATAACCTTTATCTCGTATTAAGAGGTTTGGACAAGATATCCAGAACCGAACTGGTGTTTTCAAGCTGACCAGCTAACACAGAAAGCGGAAAAAATCATCTTCTAGATCAGAAGTTGTTTTTTACGCAGAGGTTTCACTAAAACCTACTTACTTACAAGCTGCCAAAGAGTCTGTTAAGTAAATAATACTGTTCTATTTAATTGTTTTCTAAAAATCACAAAAATGCTCTTTCGAACGAGACCAAACACTTTCGAATCGGTTGATTAGTTTATGCAAATATTGAAAGATGATTTTTATTATGAGAGATACAAAAAAATATCACAAAGCAAAATTATGCGCTTTACCCAAGCTCTCAAGCAGTTACGCCCCCTAACGGTAAAATTTCAAACTTCAAAATAATTTTCAACCATTTCCTTTGCCAACCTTACTTATAAGACTTTTTTTCCTAAACCTCTAGGCCTTACCGTTCTCCATATACAGCCGCTCCGTGACCTTATCCGGACACCCGGTATAATATAGCAAAACGCTATAAAACGTACACGGGATCAAAACCCTCACTTCCTTTACTTGTATTGTAATATGCTGTTATTCAATTTTTACTTACCAGCTACTTTGTATGGACACCTTAGAGAAAATAATTATTCTAGGTATTGTGATCAACAACAAATTACTTTTTTATTTCTGACAATTTCTAATAGTTTTAATTTTTGGAATGTAACAATAGATTGTTTTTTGATATGAACTTTATGGATTTATTTATATACTAAACACTATGACGAGAGTTTGTGTTTGATTTGATATTTACTTCATGTTTTTATAAAAATAATCACTTTTTTTTAAATTTTGATAAAAATTATTATTGATAATTTTGACTATCTTAAAATATTTTTTTAAATTGCATCTGCATCGTTAAATTTGTGTATCTATGGTAAGTCCATCTCAATGTTAATTGAAATTCAAAGTTAATTATTTTTTGTGGAAATCGTGAAAAGAAAGTGTATAAGGTGTCCCAGGATGTATGGACCGTATAGATAGAGTATTATCTAAAACATGCACAATTTTTTATCCGACTTTGGACGGATTAGCAGATACGAATTTTTAAGTTATTTTCGAGTTTCATGTCACGATGTTAGCAAATTAATTGTATTGGTGTAACAGAAGAATACAGATTGCTAAAATTTTACATGAAGATACCTCACAAACAGTGTTAAATTTCATTTTGATCAAAAGCGAATACAGTGGTTAAAAAAATATTTAATATGAAAAAAATGATAAAACTTTGAAATCATTTATTACTTTGACAGCGTTTAAAAATAATAATTTTAGAGAAACATGTTAATTTTTTATGATTTAAAAAACTTAATTGCATCATAAGCTATTCGGAATACTGATTTTTTACATGTGTAGAAAATAATTGCCTGTTAAATGTTCATAATACGTGAATTTGAAGAAATTACTTGGACTTCTTTTAGACTAGAATCTCGCTTGGTTGATTACCTGAACTTGTCTACTTTGAACTTTCTTTTGTTTGTTTCAAGTTTTTCCCCTGATGAAGCCGCTTACGATAGGTGGCGATACGTTGGCAACTACGAATACCTTACTGTCAAAACAGTAATTGTAAAAACCCCAAAAGTCATTTCGCTCGCTCGTTCCAAATCATTTCAATGACTTGGTACGCTATTTGTGTATTAAGGTCATAAAGGTTTTTTTGGCCGTTCTGATTGTTAAGACGTTGGTTAATGCCAGCATATCAGACAAGGCCAAAAAAACCTTTACAACCGCAGTGCACACATAGCCCAGGCTATTTAGAAAACAAATAAGCATAACCTTCAAAAAAATAATATAAAACTGAAATTTGGTATACTGATAGTATTGACCCTCAACTATTTAATGCATTACATAACTCCAAAATTTTGAAGAGCGCCCTTTTGTACAAGACAATTTTTGGACAACTTTTTTTTTAAAGTTTACTTTTTTAAAAGCTATCGATTTGGCCAGGTTTTAGCTTTTAATCTTTAAATACCTACAGAATAGACATTTTCAGTCACACAAACGATATTTAAAATAACAAAAATTCAACATCAAGTATGCGGACATGCATTTATAAAGGAAGTAAGTGAAAACTTAGGATTCCAGGGGTCAATTCCATCAAGGTTTAAACGTATTGCCATCCTATCCATCACTGACTGGTTCAATCTGTAGAGTGTTCTATGAAATTTAGGGTAAAACATGTTGTGGTGTCTGACATTATAACCGGCAACTGAGAAGCATAGATGTGACAATAAATCTGAGGAATTTATTTTGTCTTGCAATATATTAAATACAAATCTTAAATTGCAAGTCTGTCTTCTATTTTCAAGAGACTGCATGATGAATTTTTTTTAAATTCATCATAATTTAGAGAGGAATTCTGTCGAAAGTTAAGAAACCTAATAAATTTCCGCCGAACGGCCTCTAGTCAATTAATATGAATTTTAAGAGGGCAAACTTACATGTTATTTTACCATAAGGCGTAACGTTAGTTAAAATCGCGTATAACGTAATGGTTTACCTTCAAATTTATGCGAAGTATAAATCAATCTTTTATTAACATGACTGTTAATAATTAAGCGCGCAAAAGTTTGCAATTTGTTTAAAAAATAAACAAATAGTCGACGTTGTGAGTGACAAATTTCTTATTGTAATTAAGACAAAACCAGTGGCTCAATTTGTTGGTGCTTGTAACATGTTTGAGATATTGTTATCTAGGCGACGTAAGTCTTTTGAGAATATAGTAAAATGCAACTGTTATTAATGAACGTTTATTATTACCCATAAGAGTAATGTAAATCGTAGTAAAAAATTTTGTCAAGAGATAGCGCTTGTGCCTGTAATTTTTAGATAATTTTCTCATAATATCAAAATTACTTTCCATTTTACCACGTGAAATCATTGGTTAAAACCATAATATTTTCTCCCTGTTTTAGATTAGCATTTCATGAATAGCCCCTTTGTTTTCTAATTGATATACTTCAATTTAGGTACGTTATATTATTTTTTATTACCGGTTTTGTATTTGTTGATTTTAGTAGAATCGAAAAACTGTAATGAAACACTTGAGCAATCTTCACTAGAATCTGATGTAAATATTTGTCTGTGCGTTATGTCGTAAAAGAGGCTTATTATTCTCTAACATTGTCATAGCCCTAAATCGCAAATTTTTTTAGTCGAATTTCAAATTCTGGATTTGACGATATGGATATTCACTTAACCAATGAACAATAAACTCCATCTTTGCTAGATAAATCGCCACCTCAAATAAATTAAATTAGTAACCTACTAGAAAACAAATTTTAGTACTAGTTTTTCTGTGGTACTAGGTAATTTCGGCGACGTACGTTCACCTATACGGTGTCGGTGTTAACAATAACAGTATTGTTTATGCTACTTCAGTTTCATGCAACTAAATAACTAATTTTAATTTATGTTTTTCTGATAAAGAATAATAACGCGTAACCGAGATTAATCTTGTTTCATGTTTTTGTAATAATCTCGTGGTAGTTTTTACTTTCAAACCGTATTTATTTATTTCGACCTTTAACTATAAATTATAATACAAACAAAACGTTGTATTTATTCTGGAACAAGTGGCTTCCTCTATTTGAATGAACCTCCATGTTGCCAAAAGTGGTTTCCACTAGTGCAGAACCTAATTAAAACGGCATTTTTTGCATGCATTGCATCCTCTTTGCAATTAAGATCAATTGACGTAAGTGGCATCTGTTGATAGTAAATTAAAGTAAATTCAATCGCTTGCCCTCTTATGGTAGGGACGCCAAATTACTGTGCAATATTCAAGATGACCTCTAACAAGAGCAGAGTATGGTGCTAGTAATGCACTAGAATCGCATATCTCTGCACACATTGCACAAAGAAAGAAACTCGTTACACCGGCAAGCACCAAAAATTCGAAAAATTGTAACTACTTCATATAACAACCAATGGTGAGTGAGTTTCAACAAGAAAATTTTCAACTTGTTCTTGTGTTAAAATCCTTGCCTTCTTTGGCACGTAATGCTTATTTTTTCTCTTGAGAAAGGCAATTACCTTAATACCAGAATAACAACATACCGTGGCCAGTCATGAGCTATTAGAAATGATTAAATTTAAAAACACTTTGTATTCGTTCCAAAGGTCAAGAAGATTTAATTGCTCATAACAAATTTTCTAACAATCTTCAAAATAGAACTCGTGAAGCTAAGTCAGTTTAAAAAACTATTTCATAAATATATTAGATATTCTCTCACGTCGTCAGTAAGAATTACATGTGTAAAAAATGACAAAGGGTAACTATCAAATAATGATCTAGAAACTGTTCAGATATTTGCTGATTTCTTTACGTCTATTTTTACTTCAGAATCTGTTATGCAAATGTCAATTACATACGTTCCGCCTAATATTTGAACTATTGAACTAATTACTTTTACCAAGGAAACAGTACTCAAAAAATTAAATCAGATTAATCCGTCAACTGCAAGAGGTTCTGGTGATTTCCATCAGTCATACTAAAACGTTGTGCGGATTCTCTAAGTCTACCATTAAGTATAATCATGCACAATTTCTTAAATTCGTCGAAATTACCTGATATGTGAAAATGTGCTGATGTTATACCCGTATTTAAAAAGATGATAAGTTTACAAAGGAAAACTACAGGCCGATTAGTCTTACCCCAACTGAGCTCAAAAGTAAGTAAAAAGAACTATGTTTTTAACAAGTAATTTTTAATTACGCAAGAATGCCATGAGTTAACCCCAAAAATGATTGGACTAAATCAATTGATAGAGGTAAACCAGTTGATGTTATTTACTTAGATGTTTTAAAGACTTTTGATAAGGTTCCTTTTAAGAGGTTATTGTATAAACTTAAATATGATGGCATTAGTGGTAGCCTTCTAAACTGGATAACAATTTTTTTAACAAACAGATTTATCACGTTAAAAATTGTTTTTTTTTGTATCCAGTATTAACAAAGTTGCAAATGGTGTTCCACAAGGTACAGTTCTTGGTCGCTTATTATTTACACCTCAGACTTACCAAAGCTAATAGTGGGTAAATGTTCACAATATATAGATGATACAAAAATTTATGGTAACCCTATAATGGATTATACTATCATTAATAAAAATCTAAAAAAGTAAGTGATTGGTGCTCTAAATAGTTAATACCTATTAACATTCATAAATGTGTTGTGCTTCATATTGGAAGAAACAATCCTACATTAAACTATTACACATTAATTAGACCAAAATCAATTAAATTTATTTGGCAAGGTGTTTACAAAACCTTCTATAACAATAGTATCTTGTGTATACAAATCATTGAGTACGCACCTGCAGTGTGGTGTCCAGTTCTAGTGTGCGATCAAGTTTTAGTAGAATCGATACAAAGAAGAACCACAAGATTGCTTTTTGGAATTCTTCGCGCTTCTTATAAAGACAAACTTTAATTGTTTCAACTTCCATCTCAACTAACTAAACTGATTAACGTGGAGACCTGATTACGATTTATCGTATATTGCATAACCCATATTCGGTAAATTTAAATTCATTGTTTGTTCTAAATAACGACTCACGCTTTCGTGGTCACTCTCAAGCTATATTATGAAAACTATCGTACTACTTATAGAAAGAAATTGTGTAAAAGGGTATGCGACTAGTGGAACAGTCTACCAGATAGAGTCGTTAGTGCTAATGCCAATTAACAATTTTAAAAATGGTTTAATTGTGACAGATGGTAAAACGTTTGGGGTTTTTTAATGGAAGAGAAAAAATAACTTGTCAGTTCATGGTATAAGGTGACGTTTTGCAACTAATGTAGTTGCTTTTTCAGGCCTCTATTTATTGGCAACAAAACAAAATACATATAAAAAGGGGGTTAGACACAGCATCAAATTTTTTGATTTGGTACAAATTATTGTACTCCTAATATATAGTTTTTTATAGTTTTTATTCTATATTTTTTATCTGTATTTGTGTATTTTATATATTTTTTATATTTTTACTTTAATTATTTTTACACTTATATGTATTTTGTTTTGTTGCCCATAAATAGAGACCTGAAGAAGCAACTACATTAGTTGCAAAACGTTGCCTTATACTATGAACTGACAAGTTACTTCTTCTCTTCCATTAAAAAGATCCCAGACGTTTTACCATTTGGCACAATTAAACGATTAATATATCTTGGAAGATCCAACAACTGAAACTTCAATTTTGAAAATTTTTTGAACCGTACTTTTTTGTACTTTTATGTTTACGTATTAAGTGTTGTGTAATTTTTTTGTTTTTTTGTTTGTGTTATTAATATAATAAATATGTACAGGGTGGGCAAATTTCGACGTTTGTATAGGGTATCTCGGTAACCATAAGAGATGTCGGTGTCTCGATCTGTTTTTTCGAGATAAACTCATTCATGAAAAGTAGAATCGGCTATCGTCTTTTGTTTTCTAGTTACAGCCAAAAGATCAATTTTTCTATATTTTGAAGTGTCTACATCCTAGTTGTTTATTAAGTTAGAAAAAAATAGTAATGCCTTCTTTAAACACTTTTTGAGAGGAATTGAATGGCGTTGATGAATTTTAAATATCTACATTTGTTTACGAGTTATGAAATATTATTTTTTCTTAAATAGAAACCATAGTTGGCTGTGATTTAGTTTGATTGAGTTTTTTTACTCTTTACGACAATATATATATATATATATATATCATGTAAGGTCAATCATAGTTAAATTTAGTCAAAACTCATATTTTCCAATATCGAATAAAATTATCCTAGTTACCAAATTATACTTATTTTATTTTAAGACGTTCTCAAATAGCAGATAAATCAGCCATTACTTTACCGCATAGTAGCCGTACTTTACCGCATAGTAGCTGTACTTTACCGTTACTTTACCGTATTCGCATTGTGTGTAAAAATCAAGTTTCAAGACATGTATGAACAACTGAAAAATGTGCATTACAGTTCAGGAGATCAATAACTATATTTTTGCGTAGGTAAATATTAGTAGAACTAATTTTGTTATAGAAGTAATTATAAAAAAACCAATTTGTTTTTAATACCAGAGAAATTTAATATAAAATTTATGACTAGTTAAATTTTTCTTACCAGCGTTACATATATTCAACTTTACATGCTGTTATTTGCTGTATATTTAGTACTTATTTTTACGACTGCGACATGTCTCGAGTATGCAGCGAAAGATTATTTTTCGCCTAAGACGATCGATGTGTGTACACCATAAATTTCTTTTATTAAATTAAAGAAAAAAGTTTATTAGTTTATGTTGCTTGTGTTTGTTGTGAACGAGACATAAAAAGAGGAAAACCGACATATGTACAACGGTCTTAACATTGTTCATTCTACAAGTTAATCTTAAAGTTACATTGTCTAAATGAATCGATTTACGACTTTAAGTGCAATATCATGTACTGTCGGATGATACTTCTTAAGAACTGAGATGCACGTGAGCCTTTTCAGTCTCATTAAACAAAAGAGATAATTTATGCAAAAACTCTTAATTTAAAAGTACTTTGATGTTATTTTAAACTTAATGAGAACAAGGCACTATGAAATTAAAATTGTAGGTATATAGAAGGAATAGTCGATGCAAAACTTAATCTAAACCGTATTAGTTGTTACTTCCAGTAGGTAGTAATTTACTATATTAATTAATTGCAGGCTGAATTAGTATCGGTTGAAGGGAAAGAAATTGAAAGTCATTACGTGTTAGCTAGAGAGCCAATTTATAAATGGAACTCATCTTCCGATTGTTATCTTCTTATTGAAGGAGTCGAACATACATTACAAGTAAGTTTTGGTTTATCTGGAACAGTTCTCTTCCGGTATACTTTACTCTGTGTGTAATTACATCTTTCTGATTGTATAGCCAGAGGAAGAAGCTCACGTTACTATTCTGTCTACTTGTCCCTGTGAGAGAGATTTACATTACGTTATTACAACTGATGGGCGGGTAACTGATTGGGCACAGAGGAGATACGAAGACCCTGTTCCTTCTGCTGCTTCAAGCAGTACTGGAGCTATATGTCGTTTAAATTTTAGGTAAGTCAATCTGATTTATTTATTGCGATTGGATTTTAAAAGTTTTCATTTGGAATTGCATTTAAAAAAATCTACTTTAGCACAAGTTTGATATAACGCTACTTTATGAGTGTAGTTAGAATCTCTTTAGTAGTAAGATAAGCTTTCTCGATCCTTATCTATCAAGTTAGTTCTAATTAAATCTTGCTTTATAAAATTAATATTTTTTAATTAATATTTATTTCATTATTTTTAAATTTGTAATAATCATTGAAATTTCTTTACTTAACTAGGATTATATCAATAGGTCATGGCCGATAAGATAAGATACCGTGACAATTGCGTATCATTGTAACTTTTTCTATGAAAGTGGTTACACAGAAACTGTTAAGATAGCTTAATGCAACTTTTTGTCGTAACGTTTTGTGTGCAAACTCCATGTTTCCTAAAATATGTGTCAATCATCTTTAATATTTTATGACAGCCAAACGCGTATTTGTGCAGTGCCTCTTTTGAATAACTAAATTCATATAACAGTAAGAAATAGTCAGTTTTTTTAAACATTATGTAATAATTTATATTCAATACGCATGATTTATAAGATTATAAATAATGATGGACGCACAATATTAACTGCACATATTTTGCTTTCTCTAATCTATACACTTTTTTTAATTTTACGACGCTGCTTCAGAGCTTTTTGTTACTATAACCTAAAATGTTTAAACATAGCACAAAGATCTTTCTCTAAATTTATTTAAAAAATATATTTACTTATCAATTAAAAATGATACCTAAAAATTGTTTAGGTGTTCGCGGAAGAGTAATCAAAATATTAATAATAAACATAATTGGTGAGCGACAAATAGGTGATGCCTACAACACCTCATGCCACATCTTTGTGTTGGATTTGAATTCTAATTAGTTCATAAATTACGCTAACGTTCACATGATGTTTATTATTTTATGTTTATCTATGACAACGTATTATTAATTAATTACTACAGTCAAAAATATTTGTCACATTAAAAGTATTCATTCATTTCAAAAATAAAGTTTATTTAACAATCGTTTATTTCGTGCAGTATATTTTTAAATAGAAGAGATTGTTGACATATCAACATTCTACAGGTTACGAGCCCAGAGGGAAATAAAAGTTGTTGATTGAATTGGTTAAAATGGAAGTAAAGTAATTTTTTTTAACATGGCTGATATAAAGACATTTTGAATGACAAAGTTAAACGGTACAAACTATGCCAATTGGAAATTTAAGGTAGAATTGTTATTGAGAAGTAATCTTTAGACAAAGGTAATGGTAATGAAATTTAACATCACAAATTGCAGTTGGGATGTTATTGGTGATTTATATGTGTTAAGGCGTCCAGATACGGTTTGTGCAGTTTTACAACACAATGATAGATGCATACATACATTACATCGAAAAATGAGACATCGTGATCCAGCTGCAGCCCGAAAGATGGTTTGCAGTGGTTTAATTTGTTAGGGAGTTGTTTAGTTTAAGTAGTGATATAAATATAATATGTAGATATACAGTGTCCGCCATAAAGTTGGAACCATATGGCAATTTTTTTTATTATTGTAGTTAAAAAAAAACTTTGGGGGCAATCACTTCTGCTTCTGAAATAACTTAAAATGAGCCAAGTCAAAGTTGACAGGTAACATCTGTCAATTGTCAAGTTCGTAATTTTGGAAAAAAATGTCCTAAAAATGGGTCAATTTGTTAAAATTTCAAAAATGTTACTATGAAATTATGATGCTAATCACATTTTATGCCCATGTGCCGATTTTGAGAGAGAATTTTGATGTTCAATAAATTTCATATTTTTGTATTTTTGTATTCACCCCCGTAACTGGCTGCTTTAAAAACATTTAAAACGGTTTAAAGCAGTATAAAGGCTACCATTCCATTGCATATTATGATCATAATATTCGTACGTAAGTTGGTTTTGATGATTATTGATATTCTCAACTAAAAAGAGGTAGTCTCTGGATTATTTTCCAAATTTCAAAAAATCAGCAATTGTTTTCAACTTTTCTTTATTAAAATTTAGTTGGATAGTAAAATGGTTTTAATTATAATTTGAATATCTTAACACTTAACAACTACTTCAAAATTACAAACAATAAATAGGGAGTGAATAAAAAAATAAATATGAAATTTATTGAACATCAAAATTTCTCTCTCAAAATCGGCACATGGGCATAAAATGTGATTAGCATCATAATTTCCTAGTAACATTTTTCAATATTTAGACAAATTTTTTTCCAAAGTTACAAACTTGACAATTGACAGATGTTACCTGTCAACTTTGACTTGGCGCATTTTAACTTATTTCAGAAGCAGAAGTGATTGCCCCCAAAGTTTTTTTTAACTACAATAATAAAAAAATTGCCATATGGTTATAACTTTATGGCGGACACTGTATAAGTGGGCGGTTGTAGTTATGACAACAGATAAAACAAGTTATGTTTGTAGATATGAAAATATTTAATGAAATAAAAGTAAAATAATTATAAAATCAAACTTATTACATGGCGCTGCAATAAATAATTAAAAAGATGAGTGCAAATACAATAATCCCATTAAATTTTTGAGAGAACCTGTCAGAAAATTGGCGGCTTTGAGTAAAACGATATAAAAATTATTTAAAGCAAAAGAAATTGAAAAGAAACCGGAAGAATTACAAAGTGCCCAGCTGTTACACCTAATCGGAGAGGAAGCATATAAAATATATACAACATTTAGTTTACGGGAGATGAAGAAGGGAAGTTGGAGCCCTTAATTGAAAAGTTTACCGAACAATTTATGCCTCAAGAGATATAATCATATAAACGTTAAAATTTTTTTACAATAAAGCAGAAAAGTTCAAGCACACAACAATTAGTGACATTATGGAAGGATCAAGCTAGCAAATGCAAGTTCGGAGACCTAAGTGAAAACTTGATAAATAGTACAGTAAATAGAGATATATTTTTGACAAAAATAATAGTAGGATACGGCATGTGCCATGTAATTGTAAATAGTGTAAAGTATCTTATATTCATGTTTTATACCGAAACTGAATTGTTATTATATTGTTAATTGACATTTAAATGCAAAAAAAGTGTTTTTTCTTAACTTTGTTTTCCTGAGTGAAAAGTAATGAACCAACATTAATGGTGTAAAAAGAAAAGTTGTAGAGAATAAAAATACGAATAAAATGAGCACTAATTCGACTCGATCAAAGAATAAATTTCCGAGAAAAATAGGAAAAAGTGATATATTTGTGTTTTTCTTTTTAAATTTGTAGATCGTCATTTTTGGGATGTAGCATAAATTTTTCAGAAAATAGGAGGTAATGATACTTATTGTGTGCAAAACCCTGCAAGTACGTATCAGTACCTCCTATTTCCTGAAAGATTTATTGTACATCTCAAAAAAAAACACAAATATTTCACTTTTTCCGATTTGTCTCGGAAATTTATTACCTGATCGAGTCAAATTGGTGCTCATTTTATTCGTATTTTTATTCTCTACAGTTTTTCTTTCTACGTGCGGTATCCTACTATTATTTTTGTCAAAAATTTACTATTATTTGCTCTATTGACTGGGGTAAAAACAGCCTTAATATGTGCAATTAATAATAATGAATTAAGGGAGAAGCTGTTACAAGGTGATAGAAAGTCGTTAATGGATGTAGTAACAACATGCTCGTTATTTGAATCAAGCCCAAAACAAAGCAAAATTATCCGAGAAGGAAAGACTGGGGCTGGGCCATCAACAAAAGAAATTTGCAGAATCCAAACAAGGAATAAAGACGTTACAGGAAGTAAACTAAATGGTTCTCGTCATGGAACTCTAGCAATGATGATGCATAACAGAGGTAGCACAATGGACCATAGAAACTCTAAGACATATTACAGGCCCGTTTAACAAAGTTACAGAAGGTCGATAAGTCGAAATAGAGGAACCTGTTATCGTTGCGGTGGTTTAAGATCTCATGATGCGTGCCCAGCATGGGGTCAGAAATGTCGTGCATGAATAGAAAAATGACAAGACTACCGTTTCCAAAGAAATGTACGAGTGAATCGACAACAACGTTAAATTCGGTTAAAAATTGGATAATGTTGCTACTGTAATGATTTATCTTGGCCAGGACGAGCAATCAAAAACGTACGTTGTTACGATGATAAAACTAAAAAAGTGGTTATCAGTAAAGATGTTCGTTTTGACTACACATATGAAAACGAAAGTAGCGGTATACGTCAACCAGAAATTCGTATCCCAAAATCTTAAAGCAAGGGTGTTTTACTAAAGAGATTGATAGAAGAAATTAATGTGATACATGAAAATAACGAGAACCAAAGAATTACATTGATGCAATGTGGGCAAATGATAGAGACGATCGGAAGTCAAATAGTGATCGAATTTTCTATTTTTATTGTGGCGCAGTAAGTCGGACTTGTCACAAACAAAGTATTGTAGCACAATCATTGAGTGAATGGGAATTTATTTCCATGGCAGAAGCAAAATGGTTGCGACAATTACTCGAAGAAATGCACATTACATTTAATTCGGGAACAATCCTATATGACAACAATCAGGGATGTATCGAATTATTATGCTATCTTACCATGTTCGAAATACAAAAATTTAAAAATTAAGCGGCGCATAATGAAATCAGTTACAAAAATCAATTTTTCAATGGTTTATCGTTAACTTAACAATAAATAATTTACTTTTCTAACACAAGTCGTTCAGTAAAAATCAGCTAAGTAACTAATTTATACAGGGTGTCAAAACTAAAAAATTACGGAACAAATTACGAGAAAACCAGATCGATTAAACAAAAACCGCAAAATAAGTTATATGTGGTAAAAAAGGAGCCCAATGACCACATCCCTTATTTTTAATTCAGTGTTATTGATTTTATGTATACTACCGGTTTCGAAAAAAATTTATACAAACAATAAATAACACTGAATTAAGGAGAAGGAGTACTAATTTTCTTATTTAAAATAAAATATATTTCCGAACTACTTAAGCTACTGGTTTTCCAAGTATTCTTGATTATTTTCCAAAATTTCGGTTAACATTGGATCAATGTGGTTCTATAGCAGTTTTAAATACACCTCTCCACTCAAATTTTCTTGTAGAAAAAAAGGTCCAACAATACGATCACCAAAAATGCGTGTGTGTGCACTTCTTGATAAAGTTTGGGATTAAGAGGAATACGTACTAGCAGCGCGCTATCGCTAAATCATGCAGTATAAGTACCTTTAAAACAGCTTTTAATTTTAAATGTTTGAAGTAAAACTTAATGTTTTATGAAAGACAAAACCTGGGGCTTTGTCGCTGTAGTATCACATTTTTTTCAAAATGCTTACTTTTTGTTTTTTTTTTGTTTGAATTTGTACATTTTATAGCATATTGAACGCCATAATTTTAATAAAAATAAATACAAAATCAAAATTCTATCACAACCAAGACAAAGTCTTTTCTTATATCTACCAATTTAAATCAAAATATTGCTAACAGTTTTATAGGTACTTTAAGACCATTCGACGCATTAAAATGATTACTTATAATGCATGATTTAGTGGTAGCCACTGCTAGTACGTATTCCTTTTAACACTTTCATTAAAAAAAGAGCACTCATCAAAGAAATAGATGTTGAAAAGATAATTTGGATTTGCTTTTACTATAAGAGTGAAATTTGTGATTGTTTAGAACTCGTAGTACACTGGTTCGCGACAAACCAGATTCGGCAACCATTTGTCTTGTATAATATTTTCAAGATCTCTTGGCGGTTGCCCTTCCATGCGCAGAAAACTTAAATCGATTCTACAAATTCGGAAATTATGCTTGTTTAAAATCCCGCCGCGCATCTACATGAAGGTCAACCGCCACCAGATCTTGAAGCTATTATACTTTGCTTCGTATCAACAGCAATTTTTTGTTGGTGTCCTTTTCTGGATGACGTTGATTAAATAAATTGGGAGTTACATTTATTGTTTTAAAAAAAAATGGAATAAGTTCAACCTTTTCAGCTATTGAGTAAACCACTTTTAATGTTAAAAATTGATTCCGCAAATCATCTCCTAATTAGAAATGTTGACAGCCTTTTTTGCATTGCTTAGTTTAACAACAGATAAATGTACCTTACAGATAGTCCATGCAATAGCACAGATCTATAATATAATAAACAAGTAAATTTTTACAAGAGACATCTGTATACTAGTATCTAGACCGCTATTAAAACGTCAAAAAGTGTGCCCATTACAAACTGTTTGAATACCGACGACATCGGTACATTTGTAAGATCTGTGGTTCTGCATGCCTTAATTATTCTCTCTTAGTATTTGTGCAGTTAAAACTTCATTATTTTTAATTATGTACAAATTTTTAAAAAAATTTATTTTACTGAAAAGAAAGCAAAAACTTTCAAATGACGTATCATTCGCCCTCTCATCTCTATTAAGATTTTAGTGATTGTTTTTACGGCGCGAAGAGGTTTTTGGATTTTTCTGAAAAACATTTTAGTTAGCGACGAACTCTTCTGTTACATTTTGTAATATGTAATAGCTAAATGTCAACTATCAGGTATTGTTTTTTTATTTACGAAACTCAAAATAATTTTTATGTTACAAATAATAATTGTCTAAATGTTTTTGTGTCAGTGGAATAACAAACAGTGACTACAGGTGTACAGCAAAATTTACTCAAAATATTAACTGGAAATATAAATTTTGCAAGAAACAAGAAAGAAACAAAAATAGTAAAACAAATAGAGAAAAAAAGCTGCTTCAAGTTAATTCTGCAATTTAATTTCGACATGTGTGAGTTCTGTTATCTAATATGCATTCAATAAATAAGCGCTTTCGCTAAGGCTTCTTGGGAATGTTATTGTAAGACAGACGGCTCCAATTTCAGCTTTATTATTATCAGCAATTATTTTAGTCGTGTTTATCAATACCTTAACTCGCATTGGTTTGAGTACTAGATACTTATTTGCAATGGTACACAGTGTGCCATCTATGTAGTAAGTGTTTGGTAATTCGAAAATTCTCTCCCCTTAAAGAAGTCTGTGACAAAATGTGTTGTTTCTATACCCAGTAAGTGAAGGGTACTTTTTTAATGCTTT
The DNA here is from genome assembly GCA_030710515.1 of Abscondita cerata. Classification (NCBI taxonomy): domain Eukaryota; kingdom Metazoa; phylum Arthropoda; class Insecta; order Coleoptera; family Lampyridae; genus Abscondita; species Abscondita cerata. Next base: position 427,744 of record JALBCR010003315.1, read on the forward strand.
GTTGCTTTCAATATAATTTGAATTTGCTGTGAATTGTGGTAGAAATAAATTCTCAAGTTACACAAACGACTTGAATGGGAAACTCAAAGAATTTGTATGTAATTAATCAAATTGAAAGTGTGAAAGAGACATATATATCGTACTCATTTTCTTCATTTCAAAATAGTACAAAATAATTCTTGGTAATAATTTGGTTTGCAAGGAACATATAATTTCAACATTATTTTTGCTTGTATTTATATCATTGAAACTATTTGCTTTGTTTGGGCTTGTTACCTTATATTTAACAGTCGGGATATTAAATAAACATACTCGTTGTTGAAACGACAAGATCGATGGACTATTTATACTATGATTACATACGTGAAAATTATGTAACAACGCATAAAGCGGATCCCTGTTAGCTGTAAATACAAAATTAGTAGATACAATCATTCCAAGAAACTCAGATTTGTACAGAATGCAACAGAACGGTCTTAACTTTGCTATTTTTTTCAGTAGCGTCTGTTGTTTTAACAAATTTATATATTAAATATGTGTTTCAATAAAAGTACTAATTGTAACAATGCTTTCCAAAACTTTAAACTGATTTTGAAATATTAATATTAATAATATTTTAATATAAATACTTTATGAAGTTTGAGAGAATTAGAAATAATGAAATTCTTTAAACAGATTGTGAAATGTGGCGGTAATCTCTTTTGTAACTCTTGTTCTAAATCGTGCCAACGAAAATATTTATACAAGAGAAAAATAAAAAATAGGTGGTGACGTTTTGAATTTCGTGTGGAAATGACACACTTAAACAAACGTTTATTAAAATTCATAGGTATAGAAAAAAATCTTGTCGGTGCTATTTACCTACCTTTCAATGTCAAAAATATATTATTTTTTGTAATGCAAGTGAAAAAATTATGTTTTGTAGTATAGTAATAGGTATGTCACATTACCTATTCCGCAAATAACTCCACTTCTAGATATCACCAATTTAATAATGTATTAAACGGATCTACGTTAGCTGGTGAAATAATTTCAGAAAACTTTGATTGAACACAACACAACGCACATGACTTATCTATTTCCTCCAGTGATGTAACACTATAAATAATGGAATTAGTATTGTGCTACATTTATTTTATGTTCGTGACATCATTTTATTTTGCAAATTACTTCTACATTACCTTTACCAAAACTCTTCCCGAATGTAATACCTGCCAGATGCTCATACTGATATTTGATTATTTATTTGCACACTAATTATAATAGATTACTAGTTTTAATAGTTTTACGATAAACTTACATATAGTTTGCAAGAATTTTGATGGAATTAAAAATTTTTCTATAAGCTTTCTATCATTTTAATGCGATCATACGCATTAATTAGAATCAAACTAAAAATAAAAATATTTGCATCCACGATGAGAACATGAACCTATTTCTACCGGTTTCGGGCTGGACGTGGTAACAAGTTTTCATGGACGCAAATACATTTAAATTAACTTTAGCGCTAATTAACTAATACGTGCAATTGCAATAATTAAACAAGCTTATAGGAAACTCTTCATTTCCAAGTCCATAGTATTTAACAAAAAAAAACTACTATATCATTCATACATTATTCCAATACTAACAAACTTTTAAAAGGGTATCGAAAGTGTGATGAGACATACACAATTTGCTGGCAAAATATATTAAACAGCATATAGTAGGTGTGTCAAAACTTAACAGAATGTTAATACAAAAAGTGAAAAAAACCGATACCATAAATGTAACTGTTGTATGTATATAACCCTTAAAGTAGCGTCTACATTATGTCGAATTGTCGTGTCGTGTCGATCAATATTTGTCAATCAATCTTGTTCGGCATTATATGCACACACCATTAAACGTTTTAAGATTGGAATTCAAGAAATTTGTGTTTTTGAAAAAAAAATAGTTTAAATAAAAGTTATAGACATTAAAATTTCCAACAACTTTTTTTTACAATTATATTGCTAAAACAATTTCTGTCGCGTGTTTGTACATAATTAAATTACAAACAATTTTTATTTAAAAAAAAATGTGCAAAGTGAATATTTTTGTAAATATTCTAAGAATTTAAAAATCTATGTAGGTTAACGAGTTTTGGCTGGACACATTGTGCCCAAAATTTAATCAGATCTGCTCTATTACAAATAAGATCCATAAGCAAAGTTTCATACGGACGCACTGCCGGCCCTCAAAGAAATTTTCGTACTCAGTCAAATTTGTTGGAAAAGTAAAAAAAAAGGTTGGAAAACCTTCCCACAACTCTCCCTCCTTTTTTATTTTTTTTATAAAAAAAAAAAAAAAAAATTTAATTTTTTTATTTTTTTTTTATACAGGGTGATCGAATTGATTGTAGGAAACTTAAAAGGTGGAAAGTACATCAAAAATAAAGGCCGAAGTGTCATATAAACTATGGACTAAAAGTGCCCCCTAGCGGGGAGATGTGAAAAATGCATTGATGCCAATGGCATGCACTTTGAACAAGCGTTGTGATAATTCAATTTAAAATTAATTTAATTCTGTCTTTTTTTCATTTCAATCTTTGTAATTTTAAAGTTAAAAAATAAAATTTGGTTTCTAACGCAATTTTTTTATCATGTATTAGTTTATAAAAATGACGATATCTCAAAAACTACGCAAAATAAAAAGAAACGTCAAGAGAAGCTTTTCTAAGGAAAAAGTATGGGCTATGATATGAGCTGCATCAGAATATCCTAAAGTTACAGCTTAACAAAATTTAAACTTGTCAAACTTTTTGAACGGCCCCCGTATCTGTCCAGATTTTTTTAAAAATTGAAAAAATTTTCAAATGACCACTTCAAAATGCTGAACATGCCTACCAAATTTCATTTGAATAACTTTTTCGTTTAGGAATTAAAAATAAAAAACTGGTTTTTGGGGAGCACCTTTAAGGGTCGCTAGCTCCGCTAGGGGGCACTTTTCGACCATAGTTTATATGACACTTCGGCCTTTATTTTTGATGTACTTTCCACCCTTTAAGTTTCCTACAATCAATTTGGACCACCTTGTATAACGTAACATCTTTAAGTAATTTACGAAATATTTCATCAAAGAAGGAGTGCAAAATTGATTGTCATAACAAAGAAGTTTATTATTTAAAAAAATACAAAAAAAAAACTTTTTTTTTTTTTTTAATATTTTTTTTTTATTTTTTTATAATAACATTTTTAAAACTACAAAAAAACAACAAAAAAAAAAATTAAAAAATTTTTTTTAATTTTTTTTAATAAAAACCCCTTTAAATTTTAAAAAAAAAAAAAAACATTTTTTTTTAATTTTTAAAAAAAAAAAAAAAAAAAAAAAAAAAAAAAAAAAAGGAGAAAAAATTATTTTTTAAAAAAAAAAAAAAATAAAAACTTTTTTTTCAATAATTAATTAAAAATTTTTTAATTTAATATAAAAAAAAAATTATAATTTTTTTTTTTTTTTTTTTTTTTTTTTTAAAAATTATTGATGATAATAAAAAAAAAAAAAAAAATAATAAAAAAAAAAAAAAAAAAGAAAGAAAAAAACAAAAAGTAAGGGCGATTTGCATTGCATTCTTCTTTTGCACTTTTGCGTTATTTCTTTTAGGCTTTTTCCTTTTTTGGACAAATTTCCAATAAAAAAGACGTTGTTACAATCGTATGGTCGGGAGCTACCGTTGATTCTTATTACTTAATTTGTTTATATGTGCGTGTATTTATATGTAATCGAATTAACAATACGTTGTGATGATTTCGGGTTTTTCTTTATTAATTTATATATAAAATCTAATGCATTTAATGATATCAAACAAGACCATACGTATATACTCGCGTCGCGAATAGATATTCACCTCATAATTTCGTTGTGTTACAAGCGCTTGTCTCCAACGACTTTTAACAGTTCACTTCACTATCTTTTGCGTCGCGTGTATATATATATATGAAACCTTGCATTCAAGCATAGATTACCTTTTTTTTTAAATTTTTATTTATTTTCTTTCCTTTACGAGAAAAACCGAACTCAGATATACCTAATAACAACAAAATTTTGTTTTATATTTCAATTATACTTTAAATAACTTTATTTAATATACAGTAGTTTGCTAATATTCTCTATTTGAATCCCGTAGAGTGTTTTTCCTTTTATATATGGTCGTAATTAACGTACATCAATCATTATTGGTCAAATATTTTGGATTCTGGCGCCCACGACCCTCGAGCTTGCCGACGACCGCTACAACGCAAAATTATCTGTATACGTGGAGCAACTTACACTTACTTCTCTATACCTACCAATAATTAATTTACAAATTTTTGTGTAAATTAATTCTAAAGCACATCATTTATGATTGATTTTTTTCTAAACCACTAACAATGTCCTTGAATTTTGCTTTTTGTAATCTAACTTTAATTATAATCTATTACTTTCGTGTCATTCTATAAGAAAAATTGTACATGAGAAAATCATTTCTCCAGTAATCCAAGAAATATTGAATTTGTGCAAAATTTTACAATGTTCAATTTATCAAATTAATTATCTTTATTTGTTTCTTAGTCTTCTACTGCTGCTGACAAAATGCAGTACAATAATAAATATTTTTAAATTAATCAGTTAGATATTGTGGAGATTGTGTATTTAAAATAAGGGATTTTTAAGTAATTTAAAAATGTTAACCAACATGAAGCATTTTTACGAAAAATCAAGAAAACACTAAAATTTAAATATCTCTAAAACACTTATTAAAATGTTGAGAATAAGTTGTATACTCATCTCTTCAAGTATCATCCTTTCATCTTAGAACACCCTGTATATCTAGTAAATATTTGTAAATAACTTTTCATTTTAAATGTAAGAAAATAATTAAATGTTGCGGTAGTTACTAATATCAATACATTTAATTTTACTACTAGTAGTAGTAGCATCTGAACGACTTTTGAATCATTGAAAACATTTTAGTGGTTCATTAGGTTTTTCTAAATGCAAAATAGAAATCCAATTTTAAACGTCCCATATATCTTTAGTTAAATTTTCTTGTTAAAAAATTATTTAAAACATTTAAATGTAATGTCGCAAAACTTATTTCCAATTCATTACGTTTTAAAACATTTTTGTTGTAGAACATGTTGTGGAAAACATAAGTTTAAGTTTTGCAATGATTGATGTAATTGACAATATTATCAACAAATCCGTTTTATGCACACGATTATTAATAATAAATTAATGTTTAGTTAATCCTTCTTATAGAGACAGGGAAATAAAACTCTTTCGCTTTTTATCTAATTTGCGACGTTTCGGAAACTTTTCATTTATTTAAATAAATAGTTGTGTTTCCTTCCTCAGGCGCTAATAACAAGAAAGGACAAAATACAGTAAAAAATTTTTAACAACAACCGTGTTACAAAATATAAAATTGATTAGTTTCAGGTTCAAAAGATGAAGAATAAAAATAAAAACTACTTACTTGGATAACAGTGGAAAAAGTTGTCGTAGTGTTAATGATAATATAATTATTTGTCATTTCTTAAAAACTAGTTAATAAATAAAAAGAACAGTTCACAGAATAATTACACCACAAAAATAGTTTTTACATAAAATTAACTAACGACAATATTTTCGACGGCACATTTGTAAATATTTTATTTGTGTATAGAAGTATGATAAAAGTTGGTCAAAAATAATTGTACGTGTATGTAAAAGATAAAAATAAAATCAACCTTGTTAAAGTTCGCGAAAAAAATTTAAACAATCTTATAAATTATTGCAACCAAAGATGCCTTTAAGAATATTTGATTATTATGATGTAAAGTAATTATTAATTTAGTTTCATTTTACTGATTATGTTATTGTAGCTGGTGTTTAACAAAGGTATGAATAATGTAATATATGTAATAAGGATAAAAAAAGTATAAGAATGGTAAAATTTTGAATGTTTGGTAAATTGTTTAGATGGATGAAAAAATTTAGAAAAAAAAAGAAAAAGAGAGAGAAAAATGAAATAAATTTTTAAAATAGTTTTTGTTTTTTTTTGGTTTAAAGATAGAAAAAAAAAAAAAAAAAGAGAAAAAAAAAAAAGGGGAGAGAAGAAAAGAGGAAGGGATTTAAAAAAAAAAATAAAAAAAATTTGATTAAAAGAAAAAAAAAAAAAAAAAAAAGAAAAAAAAAAAAAAAAAAGAAAAAGGATATTTTTAGAAAAGAAGAAAATTTAGAGGAAAAAAAGGGAAATAAAAAAAAAAAAAAAAGAAAAAAAGAGAGTAAAAAAAAAAATAAAAAAAAAAAGGAGGTAGGATTAAAAAAAAGTTGGAAAGAGAGAAAAAAAAGAAAAAAAAGAGAGAAGAGAAAAAAAAAAAAAAAAAAAAAATAATTAAAAAGAAAAAAAAGAAAAAAAAAAAGAAAAAGGGAGAAGGGAAAAGGAAGAAAAAAAAAAAAAAATAAAAAAAAAAAAAAGAAAAAAAAAGGGAAAAAAAGAGTTTGGGAGAGGAAAGAGAAAAAGAAGGTTGAAAAGAAAAAAAATTAAAGTTAAGGAAAAAGAGAAAAAAAGAGGAGAGAAAAAAAAGAAAAAGAAAAAAAAAAAAGGAAAAAAAAAAAAAAAAAAGAAGAAGAAGAGGAAGAAAAAGGGAGAGAAAAAAAAAAAATTTAAAAAAAAATTTAAAGAAAATAAATTAAAAAAAAATTTTGAAAAGATTTTAAAAATTTTTAAGAAAAAAAAAGAAAAAAAAATGTAAAAAGAAAAAAAAAAAAAGAAAAAAAAAAAAAAAGAAAAAAAAAAAGAAAAAAAAAAAAAAAAAAAAAAAAGAAAAGAAAGGTGAAAATTAAAAAAAAAGAGAAAAAGGAAAAAAGAAAAAAAAAAAAAAAAAGAGAAAAAAAGAGAGAAAAAAAAAAAGAGGAAAAAAAAAATTGAAAAAAAAAAAAAAAAAAATTAATTTAGAAAAATGAAAATTAAAAAAAAAAAAAAAAAAAAAAAAGAAAAAAAAGGAAAAAAAGAAAGAGAAATTAAAAAAAAAAAAAAAAAAAAAAAAAAAAAAGGGAAGGAAAAAAAAAAGAAAAAAAAAAAAAAAAAAAAAAAGAAAAAAAAAAAAAAAAAAAAGAGAAAGAAAAAAAAAAAAAAAAAAAAAAAAAAAAAAAAAAAAAAAAAGGGGGAGGAAAAGAAAAAAAGAGGAAAAGAGAAAGAGAGTGAAAAAAAAAAAAAAAAAAAAAAAAAAAAAAAAAAAAATAAAAAAAAATTAGAAAGAGAGAAAAAAAAAAAAGAAAAAGAGAAAAAGGGGAGAAAAAAAAAAAAAAAAAAAAAAAATAAAATTTTTTTTAAAAAATTTTTTAATTTAAATAAAATAAAAAAAAAAGGAAAAAAAAAAAAAATTAAAAAAAAAAAAAAAGAAAAAAAAGGAAAAAAAAAAAAAATGGAGAGGGAGAGGAAAAAAAAAAAAAAAAAAAAAAAAAAAAAAAAAAAAAAAAAAAAAAAAAAAAAAAAAAATAAATGAAAAAAAAAAAAAAAAAAAAAGAAGATTGAATTTGTTTAAAATTGAGAGAAAAAAAAAGAAAAAAAAAGAAAAGATAAATAAAAAAAAAAAAAAGAAAAAAAAAAAAAAAAAAAAAAAAAATAAAAAAAAAAAAAAAAAAAAAAAAAAAAAAAGAGAAAAAAGTAAAAAAAAAAAAAAATTGAAAAAAAAGTTTAATAAAGAAAAAAAAAAAAAAAAAAATAAAAAAGAAAAAAAAAAAAAAAAAAAAAAAAAAAGAATAGAAATTAAAAAAAAGAAAAGAAAAAAAAAGGAAAAAAAAAAAAATAAAAAAAAAAAAGAATGAGAAATAATTGATAAAAAAAAAAAAAAAGATTTATAAAAAAAAAAGAAAAAAAAGAAAGAAAAAAAGAGATAAGATAAAAAAAAAAGGAAAAAAATGTTAGTTTTTAAAAAAAAAAAAAGAAAAGAGGAAAATGATAAAAAAGAAAAAAAAAAAAAAGAATAAAGAAAAAAAGAGGGGAGAAAGATAAGAGATTTTTGTAGATTTAAAAAAAAAAAAAGATATAATAAAAGAGTAGAAGTGGGTTGTAATATAAGTAGTAAGGGGGAAAATTTGGGTATTTTTGAAGGTAATTTTTTGAGTTTTTTTTTTTTTTTTTTTTTTTTTTTTTTTTTTTTTTTTGTTTGTTTTTTTTTTTAAATTATTTATATCAGTTTTGAAATTTATATTATTATTGTGGACATTAATGTAAATCATTTCAGAAATGAGTCTTTTGTTATAATTAATTTCAGTGTCTAAGATTATCGGTTCTTCAAAATTGAAACAATGGCCAGTCTGGTTATAATGTACAGCAAGCGCAGTGGTATCAGTCTTTTGAGCAATCGTATTTATGGTTTTAATTCTATTTTTAGTTTTTGTTTAGTTTGGCCCACATAACACCCATTGCATCCCTTACAATCTATCCTATATACAAGACTTGATTTCTCAATAGGCGGTGTTTTGTCTTTTAATTTTGAATAACATGTATTGTATATTGTGTTGTTATTATACAGAATAATTTTTATTTTATCTTGTTTTAAAATGTTGATCAATTTATTGCTTAGTCATCAGTAGTTTTAAATTTTTTTCTCGTAATTCTTCACTGCATAATGTAGTTAATTTGTTTTTAATAGAATTAATAATGTTAAGTTTCTGATGGAACGGATGTTTAGAATAGTAATTAATAAGTCTATTTGATGATGTAGGTTTTTGTGTAATGGTCAATTAATAATTTATTGGTGTTTGTATTTCTAATTAGTTCTAAATCCAAAAATAGCAGTTTTTTATCAACTTCTAACTCTACTGTGAATTTTATGTATTGGTCATAATCATTCAAAATTCTTAAAGTTTCGTTAATACTATCATGTGGTATACATGCTATAATGGCGTATACATACACATACAATAATATTGGGGTGTAATTTAACAATTTAACGGACTCCGTCAACATATCATGCATAATTAAATTAGCCATAATTGGTGATACTGGTGAACCCATAGCTGTACCAAAAGTTTGTAGATAATAGTGGTCATTATATTGGAAAAAACTAGAGTCGAATAGAAAATTAATAATAGTTACAATTTCGTGAATATCTAACGTAGTGTAACATTTTAGTTTTTCCCAATATTTTTTAATTACAGTAATCGTTAAATTTTTTGTTATATTGGTGAAGAGGGAAGAGACATCAAACGAAATAAGTACAAAATTTAAAGGTATCTATTTTTCATTAACTTTTTTAATATGATTGACTAACTCATATAAATTTTTATGTTAAAGTCAAAAATAGGTGAAAGATTTGACATGATATTAGACATGAATTTTGATAAGTTATATGTCGGACCTCCAATACATGATACAATCGGTCTGATAGGATTATTATTTTTATGGATTTTAATCAGACCGTAAAACACTAGTGTATGTCATTAATTTTTTATACATTTTTACATCTATATGACCTTTATTGTATAATGATTTTGTGATAGTGTTTTTTTTTGTTTTGAATAGAATTGGTTGGGTAGAAATTTCGTTTTTTATATACCTCTTCATTTTCTAAAAGTTTTGTAATTTTCGCTTAATATTCCTCTCTGTTTAACAATCCAGTAGCATTCCCTTTGTCGGATCTGCAGATAATAATGTCATTATGATCTTTTTTAAATTTTAAAGTATTGCAAATAAGTTTTTTAAGAAAAAAATCTGGTCTATTATATTCAACAGATGTCTTGTTTAAGTGATTGGTAATGCAGTTAACTGCTTTACCCTCAAACGTTCTATATATTATTTAAAAATAAAATCAACCATGTTAAAGTTCGCAAAAAAAAAATTTAAACAATCTTATAAATTATTTCAACCAAAGATGCCTTGAAGAATATTTGATTATTATGATGTAAAGTAATTATTAATTTAGTTTCATTTTACTGATTATGTTACTGTAGCTGGTGTTTAAATTATTTATATCAGTTTTGAAATTTATATTATTATTGTGGACATTAATGTAAATTACTTCAGAAATGAGTCTTTTGTTATAATTAATTTCAGTGTCTAATGAACAACAGATTCCTTTAAATTTTGTACTTATTTCGTTTGATGTCACTTCCCTCTTCAACAATATAACAAAAATTTAACGATTACTGTAATTAAAAATATTGGAAAAACTAAAATTTTACACTACGTTAGATATTCACGAATTTGTAACTATTATTAATTTTCTATTCGACTCTAGTTTTTTCCAATATAATGACCACTATTATCTACAAACTTTTGGTACAGCTATGGGTTCACCAGTATCACCAATTATGGCTAATTTAATTATGCATGATATATTGACGGAGTCCGTTAAATTGTTAAATTACACCCCAATATTATTGTATGTGTATGTAGACGCCATTATAGCATGTATACCACATGATAGTATTAACGAAACTTTAAGAATTTTGAATGATTATGACCAATACATAAAATTCACAGTAGAGTTAGAAGTTGATAAAAAATTGCCATTTTTGGATTTAGAACTAATAAGAAATACAAACACCAATAAATTATTAATTGACCATTACACAAAACCTACAGCATCAAATAGACTTATTAATTACTATTCTAAACATCCGTTCCATCAGAAACTTAACATTATTAATTCTATTAAAAACAAATTAACTACATTATGCAGTGAAGAATTACGAGAAAAAAATTTAAAACTACTGATGACTACTTTAATAAAAAATAACTATCCGAAAAAACTTAGTAAAAAACTTTTATACTATAATACCTCTACTAGTACTAACACTACTACAATTAATCCCGATACCACTATTACCAATACTGTTTTTCAATACAAAAAACTAATTAACATCCCTAAACTAAGCAATAAATTGATCAACATTTTAAAACAAGATAAAATAAAAATTATTCTGTATAACAACAACACAATATACAATACATGTTATTCAAAATTAAAAGACAAAACACCGCCTATTGAGAAATCAAGTCTTGTATATAGGATAGATTGTAAGGGATGCAATGGTTGTTATGTGGGCCAAACTAAACAAAAACTAAAAAATAGAATTAAAAACCATAAATACGATTGCTCAAAAAAGACTGATACCACTGCGCTTGCTGTACATTATAACCAGACTGGCCATTGTTTCAATTTTGAAGAACCGATAATCTTAGACACTGAAATTAATTATAACAAAAGACTCATTTCTGAAATGATTTACATTAATGTCCACAATAATAATATAAATTTCAAAACTGATACAAATAATTTAAACACCAGCTACAATAACATAATCAGTAAAATGAAACTAAATTAATAATTACTTTACATCATAATAATCAAATATTCTTAAAGGCATCTTTGGTTGCAATAATTTATAAGATTGTTTAAATTTTTTTGCAAATTTTAGCAAGGTTGATATTATTTTTATCTTTTACATACACGTACAATCATTTTTGACCAACTTTTATCATACTTCTATACACAAATAAAATATTTACAAATGTGCCGTCGAAAACTATTGTCGTTAGTTAATTTTATGTAAAACTATTTTGTGGTGTAATTATTCTGTGAACTGTTCTTTTTATTTATTAACTAGTTTTTAAGAAATGACGAATAATTATATTATCATTAACACTACGACAACTTTTTCCACTGTTATCCAAGTAAGTAGTTTTTTATTTTTATTCTTCATCTTTTGAACCTGAAACTAATCAATTTTTATATTTTTGTAACACGGTTGTTGTTAAAATTTTTACTGTATTTTGTCCTTTCTTGTTATTAGCGCCTGAGGAAGGAAACACAACTATTTATTTAAATAAATGAAAAGTTTCCGAAACGTCGCAAATTAGATAAAAAGCGAAAGAGTTTTATTTTCCTGTCTCCATAAGAAGGGTTAACTAAACATTAAGAATACCATTAGGAGGAATACCCATCGTTCGTATTAATAATAAATTTAGAGACAACCTTTTATCTGGTATATACAAAATATATTTTTAAATATCTCAAGAAGTTAAATGTTATTTACGTTTCGCAAACATTCTACGGAATCGTATAAAACGTTTTGGAAATAACGTGTTTACATCCGAACATTTAACCCAAATTTGTAGATTAACTTTAATTTGTTGATTAAATTGGAATTTGCAATCTTCATTTTAATGTAAAGTAAAAATTGAGATTTTATTGAAACTTTTGGACAGATATGAATTAGCAGTTAAATTATTATAATTAAAAGAAAACGTATTTACCAAATATATTTTACGTTGTAAAACGACGACTGTATTTGATTATATCAACTGCGACACAAAATAAATCAGAATCAGCCAATTTATTTTTACGATATTCGAAGAGGATCCACCACCATATGTTTTATTACACCAAGAGAATAATCATTTTAAGCGTATATTATAACGTTTTTAAGGTTAAATTATTTGTATTATGTGTTCAACAATGTAGTTTTTTTGTTTATTTCAAATTGATTGAAAAGATTTCGTATTCGAACAAATGAAGTTTTTCAAATCGTTACGATAAAACATAGCAAAGGGTGTGAACCTATAAAGTTCTTGTTGGTTTAGCTTGAGTTTATGTGTGTGCTTGTGAAACCAATTCTGTACGTTTCAGCAGACATTTTAAAAAGTAGTATTAGGTACCTATATATTTTAATTTGAAACACACTAAGCACACAATAAAGTTGATTTTATTAGTTAATTTTATCTTTTTATGTACCATTTATTTATCTATATTGGTGATTACCGTCAATGCTTGGGTAATTTGGTTCTATTGTCTCAAGAGGATGAAGCTTAAAAATTATTGCAAAAATGTAAATAAACAGTTTGGTTGCTTATAATTTGATAAATTTTTTCGTAATAATGACTTTCCTAATTATAAATGCAATTTGAATTGAATTAAATATAAATAAAATCCATAGTGCACAAAAGCGTTGCTTATTTGTTGTTATTAATGTTGTTGCTGTTTGTTTCATTAATTTTTTATAGAAAAAAACGACACAAATTTCTATTATTTAACCCAAATATGAATCATTAAAAATTTTTGAATATAACGTTTTATAAAAGTTTGAAAATATTCTTAATTACATTTGAAAAATACACCATTTGAATATTTAAGATAATGCTTAAGTTTGTACCACAAGCATTTTGTGTTGTCATGTTGTATTATTAAAATTTATGTCTTTAATAAACTCTAAATTTGAATAATGTCCTTTTTATGGTAAATTACACTCATACATTTTAATAAAAGTTTCAAAATTAAATTAGTAATTTATTATTTTAATATGTTAAATAATAACGTTATAGATGTTTTTACAACTTTATTACTTTTAAATGTATGTTAAAACTAAGAGGGGTAATAATAATTTTTAACAGATTGTATTTTAATTTTACTTAAAAAAGTAGTAGGTACTTCTGACTACTATTTTACAAATAATTAAGTAACTGGGTCTCACTGAAACGATGACCAACTTTATTTTTTACAATTACATTTAAATGCAAAAATGTCAAAAGTTTAGTTTAAATATTTAAATTACATTAACTTAATTTAACCTAAAATCAATGTTTATCTTACAAACGAATGTTAAATTTATGTAAATTAATTTGAAAAAATACATTAGTTCTCTCTCGCAAATTAGTAATTTATTATTTTAATATGTTAAATAATAACGTTATAGATGTTTTTTACAACTTTATTACTTTTAAATGTATGTTAAAACTAAGAGGGGTAATAATAATTTTTTAACAGATTGTATTTTAATTTTACTTAAAAAAAGTAGTAGGTACTTCTGACTACTATTTTACAAATAATTAAGTAACTGGGTCTCACTGAAACGATGACCAACTTTATTTTTACAATTACATTTAAATTCAAAATGTCAAAAGTTTAGTTTAAATATTTAAATTACATTAACTTAATTTAACCTAAAATCAATGTTTATCTTACAAACGAATGTTAAATTTATGTAAATTAATTTGAAAAAATACATTAGTTCTCTCTCGCAAATTAGTAATTTATTATTTTAATATGTTAAATAATAACGTTATAGATTTTTTTACAACTTTATTATTATTAAATGAATATAGGTACTTCTGACTACTATTTTACAAGAAATTAATTTAATAATTAAGTAACTGGGTCTCACTGAAACGATGACCAACTTTATTTTTTTACAATTACATTTAAATGCATTAAGTCAAAAGTTTAGTTCAAATATTTAAATTACATTAACTTAATTTAACATAAAATCAATGTTTATCTTACAAACGAATGTTAAATTTAAGTAAATTAATTTGAAAAAATACATTAGTTCTCTCTCGCAAATAATTGAAGTAAGCGTTCTAACTAAATTATCAGATATTTTATCAAACCTTCCAATTTCAACTAACTGCTGGGCTACGGTTATGCCATAAATTTTTACTACTCGAGTTCCTATTAAATGATCCGATCGCAGTTGTAATTTACTAATTTTGCCAACTTCTTTAGTATGTGAAATTAAGTATTTTATCGAATAATAAATTCTTGAAATAAATTGTTATAGGATATGAAGTATAATTTTTTTGTTGAAAATGTAAATTGCGTTAAACTTTCTAGTTTCAAACGTATTTATGTCATTTACATACAAATTTTACTCAAATTGTCATAATAAGTGAAATGAAGATTGTATCTAATTATTATTAATTAAGAAAAACAAAAAGTTTTGGCGGTGCGGTAAATAAAATGATTTCATGTGTATTTGAATAGAACGCGTATTTTTGTATTATTTGTATCTAAAACACAAAAACATAAATAGAGTCCTTTTGCTTCACAAGAAAGTCTTAGCATTTATGATAAGGCATGAAATTAAAACATGCGTTTACCGCAAAACTCCACATCGCTTTGATAAACTAAAATAAAATTGCGTTTTAGAAAAAAATGGTTTAAACAAAAGTTATAGACAATAGAATTTTCAACAACTTTTTTTCCTTAACTTTTTATAAAATTAATATTGGTGGAGATATTGTTACAACAATTATTGTCACGTGATCTCAGTAATTACATAAATGAAATGTGCGTCTAGCTCACTAATTACTTATCGGGTCAAAAAATTAATTCAACAAAAGTTGTGTATAATTAAATTATAAACAGCTCTAATTTGAAACAAATCTGTAAAATAAATATTTTTCTAAAAATTTCAAAAATCGAAAATCTGTGTAGGTTAACGGTCCTTTTAGATACATAGAATATGCCCAAAATATAATCAGATTATAAATAAGGTCCATGTACAAAGTTTCATAAAAATAGGACGAGTGGTTTTTGATATCTTGTTTACATACTTACATAAAATTTGTTTTTGCTTTATTATAATAATAATAATAATAATAATAATAAAAAACGTTTATTGGCTTCATAACACAAATCAGATGCTATAAGAAATACCAAAACAAAAAAAATAAAAATAAATGTTTCAAATTATTAGCAAATAAATCTATATTACAAAATAAATTAAATTAAGAAGCCAAATGGTTACGGGAACAGACTAGCTGCAACAAGCAACCGTCTGATTAGCTACCAATGTAACCACATCCGGAACCATAAGTATAAGTCTGCACTTAAATCCTAGCACAGAGAAAATAATCAAAATTTAAAAATTTTTAAATTATTTAAAGAAAAGATTCCAAAACGCAACCTCAACAAAGCTTTCTGCTCCAGAAAAAACAAGAAACTGATTATAAAAAAAAAAAAAAAAGAAATAAAGGCTCATGTAATATAATGGTCTGTAAAAAAAAGAACTTACATTGTCAAGTCTCCTCTGGATAACATTAACCTAATATTATGTTTAAATGTAGACAAAGAAGAAGTTTAGTTTTAATTGTATCAGGTTTAAGTTTATTGTAAGACATGCATATGTTATAAGAAAACGATTTCTTAAATTGTTCCAGGTTAAAAGGTGGTAAACCTTTCTTCTAATATTAATGTTATGCACGTCTGTTCTAAATCTAATTTTATTGTACAGGTATGGCGGTGTTTTGGTGGTCAAAATTTTATGATAAAAACATAGAGAATGAAGAACCCTTCGTTGCATCATTGACAGCCAGCCAGCCACCACTAATGTTTGAGAAATATGTTGGCGTTTTCGAATATTATAAATAAACCGTAAACGGCTGTTTTGCATCACCTGAACTCTCTTTCTATCTACATTATCCAAACACTTATTATAAACAACATCACAGTAATTAAAATTGGACAATATTAACGATTCGCAAAGGGTCTTTCTTGCAGATACATTTAAAATGTGTCGGTTAGCATAGAACAGCTTTAGAGTCGAATAAGCCTTGCTTAGAAGCATTGTTACGTGTTGTGTAAATTTAAGATCAGAATCCATCAAAATTCCCAAATTGCTTATTTTAGCAACAACAGGAAGATATGTATTATTAATGTGAATATTAAAAAGTTAGATACAATCTCTCGGTCTTTACGTCTGCCAAATAGAATAAGGGAGCATTTATTTGGATTGATAAAAGTTGATGCTTATTTGAAAATTTATTAAGTTTGTCGAGGTCGAAATTTATTTTATACATAGAATTTACTAAGTTGTTTACTTTAAATGAAGTATAGAGTTGTGTATCATCCGCATAGCAATGGTATTTACAATATTTAATATGTTTATAAATATTAGAAGTATAAATAATGTAAAACAAAGGACTTCTATCCTTGAAATAATTTGAAACCAGTTGAAGAGCCACCTTCCCAAGACCTATGTAATGCAAAATAGAGAGAAGCAATTTGTGGTTATGGGTGTCGAAGGTCTTGGAATAATCCACTAGAACCAGCGCGAAGACCTCACCAACATCAATAGATCGAAAAATTTCGTCCGTTACATCAAGTAATGTACCCGTGCAAGAATAACCAGAGCGAAATCCAGATTGATAGTCAGGAATGAAAGAGCCATCATTCAGGTAACGCCAAAGCTGTACAGATGCCAACTTCTCGAATATTTTAGAGAACACTGGTAATATACTAATAGGCCGAACATCTTCAAGAGCCGCGACGTTACTATTCTTAGGTATAGGAATTAATTTAGCAATTTTCCAGCAGGAAGGGAAATCACCAACAGAAAATATGGTATTAATAATATGGCGCATGTAATGTAATATATGAGGACAGCACATTTTAAGCATGTCAAGAGAAATGCCGTCTGACCCGGCTGCGCCCGAAGAGAGAGAATTGATAACACGTTCGATGTCAGTTTCTGTTATGTCAACAAATTCAAAAACATCTGCAACATTTTCATGTAGGTTACTACTATAAAAATTAAAAAGTTCTGAATCAGGGTCATTTTCTATTTGAACTGAAGAAAAGTTATTATTTATTAGATTGGGATCACCAATCTCAGGTGGCAGAGAGTAGCTTTTTATTGGAATAAATGTTTAGTTTATTAAAAGATTTCCATACATCTCGGCGATCGCATGATTTAAATGCTGAACTTAAGAAACACTTTTTCTCCATTTAACTCCAAAATTAACGTAATTTCTGAGTTGCTTATAGAAATTCCAGTCAACCAATGCAGATGTTTTTTGAATTTTTTATAAGCTTTATCGCGCAAGGATATCATAAACTTTATGTTATCGGTGATCCATGGTTTAAATGGTTTATGGAACTTTCGGGTGTAAAATGGTGCATGCATGTCAAATAAAAGTGCCATATTATTATTGAAAAAATCCAATTTATCATCTATATTATTAATGTCAAAAATATGATACCAAGGAATAGCATAAAGATCGCGAAAAAATATTCGCAATTAATATTTTTCAAATTCCTAAACGTACGCAGAATAGAGACACGCACTGGAATCTGTATCGAAATATTGCAGTAAACAAGGGCATGGTCCGCAATATTGTGCACAGCAAGTACCCCAGAGTCCTCAACAGGTGCATCGACAAGACAAAAGATTAGATCAATAAGGGTAGAAGAAAATTCTGTGATTCTAGTGGGTTGTACAATGATTTGTTTTAAATTAAATGATTCAATTAAAGTATTAAGTCTATTAAACAGATAACTGTCATGTTTTAAAACATCAATATTGAAATCTCTAAGGCAAAAATTTCATCCGAATAAAGATTAATAATTGAAAGTGATTCATCGAATTTTTCAAAAAATTTGAAATATTGCGACTAGGGCGATAAATAATTCCAATGCTTAATGTTTTATTATTAATTAAAATTTCTAACGAAAGTTGTTCCACGCCATCTTTAATTTCGCCAATAACAACTGATACATTATAAATATTTTTAACGTATAAACCAACCCCGCCGCCATGATCGGTTCTACAAACATGGAAAAATTTATAATTGTTGATATATATGTTATAACGTACCAACTCTAATTCGTAGAATAAAGTGAAAAAAGGGTGATAAAATTTTCGGTTTGGAAATTGTCGCATAACTCTCCATCTTATAAAATGTTGTTCTAAATTTGTCGTACACTAATTATTTATTATCACTCCGTCAATTCTATTCCTTGGGTTGCCATAAATAACCACACGTGTTATTAAAACAATAATAGCAAGTTTTCACGTTAATTTATTTATACAATTTATATAACACACATTTGCCATATTTAATTGCATAAAACAATATTGTTAAAGATTCAAAATTAAATTAATAAACTGCTGACAGTGATCATTTATTTATTTTACACACACCTTATCTCATAGAAACAACAACAAAGGATTGAATAACTGTTTTACAACAATACTTTCTCTAAAACAGTATTGTTAAATATTTAAACACAAACCCTGTAAACTTCGAATTTTCTCAAAACGAACTCTTGGAAGGGATTTTGTAAGAATATCCGCCTTGTGAAGTTCTTCAGATATGTGTTCTATTTGAAGATGTCCTTCTTCAATTCGTTCACGGACAAAATGATACCTCACATCTATGTGTTTCCTTATATTGTCGACGAAAAGTGTTGGAACTTTGTTTAAAGATGAAACTTCAGTAAATAGTTTGCTGAGCCACACTCCATCTTTTACTGCCTTGCTTGCCGCAATATATCCGGCTTCCATAGTCGAAAGTGAAACACATCGCTGTTGCTTACTTGTCCAAGTAATCACTCCACCACAAATTCTTGAACAAAATCCACTAACAGATTGTCGCGTATCAAGGTTACTTGCATAATCAGCATCGCTAAAAATTTGCAACAATCTATTGCCCTCGGAGGACTTGTATTCAATTCCCATTTCTATGGTACCTTTGACATATCTCAAAATTCTTTTTACAATGTTTCAATGACATTTTCTGGTTTGTCAAGAAATTGGAGAGGTAATTGACAGCGCAAGTTATGTCTGGTCGTGTCATAATTGACAAATACTTCAAACTGCCTACTGCTTATCGGAATGGTATTTAAATTGGCTCAGTTATCGGATGTATTTCATTATTTGTCGTTTTGTTTCTAGTTGACACTTTTCAGAGGCGTCTTTACCGGTTTATCTTCCATCTTGAACCACTTAAGAAGTTTCTCTGCGTATTTCTGATTGATAAAGAGGAAACCATCTTCTTTCCGATGAATGAGAACATTCAGAAAACTTTCCACGAAATTGCAAACTGTGATTTGAAATTCTTTCTTCAGTACAGAGAAGAACTGTTTAATAGCCTTTTTATCAGTAGTCACCATCATCCACATCAAAACAGCTATCAGTTTGTTATTCACGGTGTTGCGATAGTACATACAAAGATTAGCTACACTTTCTTCTAACAACTAGGCGATTGTTTTAAATTATACAGGCTTCTATTGAGCTTACATACACCACTCGACCCATCTTCAAATTCCTCAGGTTGAGACATGTATATTTCTTTGTCGATATTGCCATTAAGAAACGCTGTTTTACATTAAACTGTGCCATTTCTAGATTTTCTCAAGCAGCAATACTCAAAACTGATCGTATAATGTCAAAACGAGCAACAGGACTATACGTTTTGCTATAGTCGATACCCAATCGCTGACTGAATCCACCAACCACCAGTCGGGCTTTGTAACGACTAACGTCACAATTATAATTGGGTTTTATTTTGTACACCCATCGATTGCTTATCGGCTTTCGACCATCTGGCAAGTTCACTAAACTCTAAGTTGAATTTTTGTAAAGTGATTTCATTTCTTTTTCCATAGCATCAATCCATTGTTTTTTTTCTTTTAAAACTCACTGCATCTGCAAAACTCAACGGCTTCAGCAATCAACATTTTAATGTACCGCTCTGGTGGGTTAATATTTACTCTTGATCTCAGATTATATTTGGGCTCAGGTCTGTCTCTTTGAAGCTCTTCATCTGATTCTGATTCTTGATTTTCATTTTCTTCGACAAAAACTTGTGCTTCGTTATCAATGTTTTCAGGCACTTATTTAGAAACATGTCCAGACTTTTCCGGAATCTCGACAATTTTTGTTTCGTCATATGGTTCAAATACAACATCTTGACTACGGATAATATTATTACCCGTCGTCCACACCCAAAAACCATCAATATTTTCGGAGTAGCCAACAAAAATTCCTTGTCGCGATTTCTTGACTAATTTCTTTTCTCAATTCCTCAATTCCGGATAATATTATTACCCGTCGTCCACACCCAAAAACCATCAATATTTTCGGAGTTGCCAACAAAAATTCCTTGTCGTGATTTGTTGACTAATTTTTTTTCTCAATTCCTTCGGTTGATGGACAAAACATTTTGTACCAAAAGGATACCAACCTTTTAGATGAACCGACTTTTTTGTAAATACCTCGTATGGCGATTTACGTACATCACTGCTCGGGCCTGTTCGATTAAGTATATAAACCGCAGTATTGACTGATTCTGCACACAATGCTTTTGGTAATTCTTTAGGAGCTAACATTGTTCTTGCGAGTTTCACGATAGTTGTATTCGAACGCTCAGCACAACCGTTTTGCTCAGCTGTGTACGGGTAGGGTTACATTTAACACCGCACCTTGACTCTTGAATAATTTTTCTACGTCGTTGTTGATAAATTCTCGTCTCCCATCACATTGGAACATTTTTACTGCCTGGCCGCTTTGATTCCGAACAAACTCCAACATTTCGACGATTTTCTCAAAAATTTGGAATTTTTCTTTTAGGAGATACACCATTCAATAATCACACGTAAAATACACAAAGTATTTTGCTGCTCCAAATGACGCAACTTCCATGGGCCCGCAGAGATCTGCATGAATCATCTCGCCAACTTTTTCGGCCCGTTGTTGTCTCAGCTGGAAACTGTTACGTTGTTGTTTTTCTTCTACACAGGCTTGACAAAAAAATCAGTCGTGACACAATCAATGCCATGACGTTCTAACACTTATTCAACCAAACGTTTGTTTTGATGACCCATGATCTCATGCCATTGTTGCAAAGTTATTTTTTTTAAACTTACGTTTGCTTCACGGACGACTTTTCACAAGCCTTCTAAAGGCTTTTCTGGAAATTCTACAAAAATTACCATCTTGAATAGTTGTCCAATACGTGTGCCTCGAGCCTTAACAATTCCGTTTTTGGCAAATTTACATCCCGTTTTAGTAGAAGGAAACTTGTATTCTTTGTCAAGGGCTGACGTTACCGAGAACAGATTTCTTCTTGCAGGCACATACAGCACATCAGCGTCCATTGATGACTTATCTCCTATATAGATTGTCGCAGGTGTTTCAAATAGTTTCAACGAAGTCAAATGATCTCTAGCTCGAGAGTTAACAATCCAAAAATTGTTATCCAGTTCTACGTTTAAAACTTCAGACACGAAAGCACCATCTCTGCAATTATTCTGCTTGCGTTTTGGGCAATTTCTTCTAATATGATTTTTCTCTCCACAGCCGTAGCATTTAAAACTTTTTTTTTCGTCGCTTTTCCGTTGCTATTTCCATTCTGTACCTGATTTTTTTTGTACTTCTGTGTTGCCACCAGTGCAGTTGAATCTTCTTGATGCAAAGCTTTGTTCTCTTGACGTAAACGTTTTCTTTGCTCTTCCGATGTTAACACACTGACGAGATTTCTAAAAGTTTGTGAATTAGGTGATCTCGCTCACCAAGCTTGTCTTAAGCTATCATAATCTTCAGGAAGAGTGTCCAGAAACTTGACTAGCAGAGATAATTCGACCGGCTTTACATTCAGCTGTTGGATCCTTAAAACAAGACCCTAGAACTTTGCAATGTGTGAAATCATGTCATCACGCTTGTCTTTCTTAAAACCAAAAAACTCGTTTTGTACTGTATGAGAAGCTTGCGTAGTCTGCTGTTCAAAGACCGAATGCAGTTTCACCCACATCTCTCTGGCAGTATCACACAGCAAGATCATAACTTTTGGTTGCAAACGTCTGGACAAGTATTTGATTTGCGAACCAGTCAGTTTTGTCCCATGATTTAACTGCTAATTCATTTTTTCTGTGTGGGTGTTGCATCGGCACCTAAGTCTTCTGGTTTTTTCACTTGACCAGTACAGACTTCAAATGCGTTTTCAGAACCCCGCAACAAATTTTTAACAGTAAACTTCCAGAGGCACCAATTACTTGCGCCCTACAGTTTTTTAATAGTAGCACCCAAATTATATGCATTACTTCTAGCTACTAACCAATTCAATCTTCAAGTGAATCACGTTCTGCTACCATGTTAAAGATTCAAGATTGAATTAATAAACTGCTGACAGTAATCATTTATTTATTTTACACACACCTTATCTCATAGAAACAACAACAACAACAAAGGATTCAAACTGTTTTACAACAATAAATAGCATTAAAAGTTACTGAAAAATTAAGTATCCTAGTCATACAGAATTTTATAACGTTCTCATTAATATTTTTATCTTGCACCAGCAGTTTTTGATGCATTTTAGTCACTACTTCTTGTGACTAAAATAGGATTTTATTCACTTATGACTAAAATGTTTAAAAAAGGCAAACATTTCTGTATTTATGTAAATAACCTTGACAACGAAATCTGCGTAACTAAGACAAAATTACAAATTACTCGAAAATTTTGCTTTTTCGCAAAAATAACTTACGAGTCCGTTACGAATTGCAAAAACTGCTGGTGTAAAACGCGACAGAAATGCCATAATAAAGCTCTTGAGAATTCTTGAACTACGAGTGTGCGATAGCCACATTTTGTGGTTATCCGACCGCAAAAACTGTGATTGAGTCAACCACATTTTTGTGGTTTGTTTGTCGTTGCATTGACTTTATATGACATTGACTTTATATGGCAGTGTTGCGGCGACCACTCGAACTGCACGCGCACTGCAGACGCCCTTGTATGCCGTGTAGTAGTATTTATATGAAGAAAAACAGTTCTTCAAAACGTAGTAGTAGTGTATTAAAAAAAAAGTGTAATCCACCTAAAAAAAAATACCAAAAGTTGTTAGCAATGATTCACATATCATGGACAATAAAGTCCCAACCAATATATCTTCACTTGCCACGCCATACATAAGTTTTTGCGTGTTCAATACTTTCAATGGCAGAAAAAGAATGTAGTCACTATCTACTTTCTTGGTTTAAAGATACGGCACGTTGGTTTTAAATAGTTTTTAAAGGTTGGTCTAACGAAAAAATTGCAAAAATTAAATTTTGATTCTTTCTTGTAAATGTCATGCTGACGTGGAAACAAAAAACAAACAAGTTAAGGTGGTAAAAGCTTGGTATTTATCAATAGATGCACACCAGTAACCATGTCAAAAAACCTTTTGTAAATATCTTACCCCACAATTGCAAAAAGAATGCCGAAGATAAAATGAAGGTCGTAGAAAAACTGGATAAAATTCAATTTGAGAAAATAATAATCACAGTGGTATTTATTTGTAAGAACATAATCAACTAAGGAAATTTTGTTGGTGATATACACAAATATTAAATTTTGTTAGCTTGCTGTTGGAATAATTCTTTTAGCAATAGATATTTATGAATAATACATTGATTTCAATCTTGTGATTTTTTATTTCCGATATATCTGCACCTGACTGTTAACAAGCAGTAGAAAACCTGTAATTTCTTTGATTCCGAGGGAAATTTAGGAACTCATTAGCGATGGAGGGCTTTTTACTAATTAGGTTGGAAGTGTATTATTTGGATATTTAAAGAAAACTGTGATGTTTTCTACCAGAATGGCCTACTTACTAAAATAGGCAATGTCTTTTTGAATAATGCTTATAAGCAACTTATTTTCGTTTTACTGTTTGGAATTTAAACAGTCAGTAGTGGTAACTGTTACCATTAAGTATTTTTTATCTTACGTTTTTTAGCATGTTTAGGTTTTAGTGGTTTTCTTAAACCTTGATGCAAATGCTTTCCCAAGACAAACCTATTCATAATTGCACACTGTTATTTTAATATATACACTCACTTTATTATGGAAAATTTATTATCCAAAATAGATATATTTTGCTTATCTTTATTTCTTTTCTAGAGTTTACTACTGATGTTTTCTTCAACGTTTTTTATTTTAAACTAACTGAGAAAATTAGAATGAATGAATGAGATATTGTACTGCTGAGCCGTTGTTTTTAGTAACAATGAATGCTCTGTTTCCAGTAACACACAATCCATCTCTATTATTATTCTTCAATATGCAAGATAAACATTAAACACCAGCAAAATCTTTTAATAAAAAGCTTGAGCATAGGATTGATGAAGCACCCATATAGCTTTTGAATTTCTAATATGTCTTGTTCTTTCCTCCAACTTTCTTCGGATCAGAAGTTTTACGTTTTTTTTATTTTTATTTTATTTTAAACAATATTTTTTAGGCGTTTTTAATACAAATGAAAATAATGAAAAGTGATCAGTACTCTACAGTATTCCATAGTTAATAAGAAACTTATGTTGTTCCCGAGAATCACCAATATGGTTTCCGGACTTGGTCATCAAGACCCTTCCGAACCAAAGAAAATATCATTATTTTTATTATTTTTTTTATTTTTCTTGTTTCTCTTGTAAACTTAACATTTTCGATACGTGAACTTTACTGAATATATAATTAGTTTGTCTTTATTTTATTTTTATTTTCCTTGTGCATTTAATTTTTCATTTTTTATTAATTCATATATTAATTCTTTAGATTTGATTTTCCTCTATTAATTCTATTTTGTTTCAATTCTTTCGTTTGTTCCTTATGCATTAGCAAATATTTCATTTCTTCTATTTGGTTTCATATTTTACGTCACTGAAGTTACGAGAATAAGTAAGAAAAAAGAACATCTTCTATAATTATTCTGCAACTATATAAGCATAGTCAGGTAATTTTTGGGGTAGTTCTAAGTTATTATTGAATACGAGTTGATATAAATTATAACGAGTCGTCTTGTATGTGTGTGTGTGTGTGTGTGTGTGTGTGTGTGTGTGTGTGTGTGTGTGTGTGTGTGTGTGTGTGTGTGTGTGTGTGTGTGTGTGTGTGTGTGTGTGTGTGTGTGTGTATTTATACAAATTATAGTTACTGTACGTTGAAATAAATAATCTTTTAATAGTGTATTTCTGTCCTGGCTGTTTATTAATCTCGCGGTTTTGAATGCGATAAGAAAATCTAACGATAGGATTCTTTATAATATTTAAAACATTTTCTTCTTTTTCTTCTCTGTTCACTTAAAACAATTTACAATGTTCACTTGTAGTCATTGTTACGAGTTGCTATCCTGTAAAATAAGAAACATGGTAAACCTCATGTTGTGCACCAAATATACGGGGTGTCCAGTAACTCTACTGACAAACTTTGCGTAGTGATTCTAGACCCAAAAATAAAAAAAAAAGTTCATATAAACCTAGGTCCGGAAACGCTTCGTTTAGGACCTACAGGGTGTTAAAAATTTTTATTTTCCTTGGTTTTTTTGCGATATTTCGCGAACAAACATGGTCCTGAAATTTGAGACACGGGGGTTTTTGTAACATTTATTTATTTAGTTTTATTATTTATTTCTTCATTTTGGTTTTTAAATTCAAAGTTAAAGTAAAAATGCGAACGTACTTGATTTTTAATTCCAATTAGCTAGGGAATTAAATAACTGTTCATCAACCAATATCTCGAAAACAGTTGATCTGAGGGACATCGACCAAGTATACCTTTTTTACTTAGACCTGAAAAGGGAACAAACTAAGTAAAATGGAACGTCAATATACCAAGCGGTAAAAAAGTTATGGCTAATTAACTTTTAGCATAACACTGTAGATGGCGCCTTCTGCATACTGCATAAAAATCAATAAAATGTTTAAGTTTCTTGACCACAAAGATCCCCGTGTCCTAAATTTCAGGACCATATTCAAATTTGTTGGCAAAAAATCGCCAAAAAACCGAGGAAAGTAAAAAATTTTTAACACCCTGTAGGTCGTAAACGAAGCGTTTTTGGACCTGGGTTTATATGAACTCTTTTTCTTATTTTTAGGTATAGAATCACTACGAGAAATTTATCGGTAGAGTTACTGGACACTCTGATATCCTTTGTAATTATTATTATGAATCTCGTAAGTACTTTTGTGTAATACTTTTAGTATCAAATTAAAAGAAATTACATTTTAACGTTAATAACGGTTTATTTAACACATTTGCATTCATTGAAATTAATTATTTTTTTTATGTTCATTTTCATTTGTATCTCCCGGTAACCATTCTCTACTCAAATTTATTTCAAACTTTTCTTAATTAGATGATAACTAATTAAAATTTAATATTGTTTACATAATGAGTGAATGTCATTTTCGAAATCATTGTTTTATATTTATTTCTGTTTTGAAAAATAAAATAATTTTGTGGTTCTACTTTGCGATCTAAGACTCTAACCAGAAATTTACTTATTTATTTTTAGTTTTACTGTGTTTTTTAAATATTTTAAGTCGTTGTCGCTACCTCATAAAACATCGCCATGTATGAATTCACAACTTGGAAATAAAATTTGTAGAAAATGTAGATAATTGAATGTCATTGCGTACCCTACACTAATCAATTTTTATAAGTCGAAACACGTGCATGTACCTAAGTGCTGTTTGATAATCTGCAATTGTCATTGGTCACTCTTTATGCTCGGTTGACAAGAATTTGATATAATGCGCCAAATATACCATGTGTCCCACGGAAAAGGCAAAGGTGTTTCCTATGTTAAATTCAAAAATTAATTCATATCTTTCTTCTGGAACAATTTGAGCACAATATAGCAACATAGTTTATTAAATAGATAAATGAGAACATAAGTAAAATGTGTGTCTTACGACATCTCGTGTAAAACATTGACACGTGTGAATAGTATAACCTAAGGAGAAATTCAACAGTTAACTGTAACGACATGTGGGTTAAAGATGCATAGCATGCACTTTAACGCACACATGTTGTTACAGTTAACTGTTGGAATTTTTCTTAGTTTATAAATGAGAACAAATTTATGTAAGTTGTTAATTTGTATTTTTTCCTTAACATAGGCAACACAACTTACAATTTTAGAAATATGTGCGGTAAAGGGGACGGTTTTGCTTTTTTTTGCCTCAGCGTCTTCCTTTTTTGTAGCAGTTCAGTTCATTTTTGAAATGCGTAAGCATAATATCAAAGAAAAATACGCGCACCAGAAGTTCATTGTCCGAAATTGTGAGTGTACATTTTGTAAATATAAATATAATTAAAAGTCTACAGTCAACTGCCTTAATTTGTTAAATAAACTTTAATAAGTGTTTAAAGCGTACTTTAATAAACAAAATATTAATGTTTGCATAATTATTTACAGCCTAAAAACCGCGTTCGTTCTTGATTGTGGTAATTTTGTTTTATCAATAAAAGTATTAAACAATTTTTACAAAATAAGTTTTCAACTCTTTACAAAATAATAAATTCAATTTTACATGATAAGAAAGTTAATAAAAAAATACTACAATCGGAATCGAACTACGGATAGGAAGCAGAAAACATTACCGGGCAACAATTAATCAATTGGTCTACGAAGGCCGCTTACAAATGAAAATCCATTCTGCTAATACATAAACATTCAATAGAAATAACTTATTTTACTAATTTTTTATTAAAATACGCTTTGAATACTCATTATTATTACATGAATTTGTTCTAGTTTGTCTATCGAACATAGTATGTTGTTATATTGTGCAAAAAAAAAGAAATACGTATTTTTAATTTAACACAGTAAATCCTCATGTCGTGGGACACACGGTTTACTATTACATAAAAATATATATCATAATCATAATCGAAACAATAATTAAATTAAATATAATAATGATTTATTCGTTATTTGCATTCAACTGGAAAAAATGGTGGTTTAAAACGTATTATTGTTTGGAACGTATACAATAAACTTTCTTAACATAAATAAAAAAATAAAAATGCGTTTTTAATGTCGAGGTTAAGAAGAAATAGCATAAACGTAAAATATTTAGATCATAATGCTAGAATGTACGTAAATAGCTTATATAAATGCAAATGCATATCCCTTACTATTCTATATTTAATAGTTAATACAAAATAATGCAATGCAGTTTCTGCATAAAGAGGAACTACATAAGAAGTAGGTTGGTGTGCTTTAAACTCGTTACAATTTTTTTAAAAATCGTTACAGATTAAAGCAATTTATTCCAAATTAATTCTGAATAACTAAGTAACGGAAACGATTTAAAGTAAAAATAAAATTTATATGAATTCATTATGCAAACCCACAAACAAAATCGTCTTTTAAGAACAACATTTTTAGACATTGAGCTACTTTGATCTTCTTAGGTAATTTAAACTGTAAGCACGCACATCACGTACACGCATTCAAGACATTGGGTATTAAACTCAACAAAGCAAAAATTAGAAATTCTTTAAATTAACAGTATTCGTTTAATTAAACTCCTCCGGCAGTAGAAAGTTTATTTAATATCATACAGATGTTTCCCTAATATATTTCCCTTCTTTGATTATAACTCTATTATTACGCTAAGTTCTGCTGCATAACGTTTAATTTATATTTAACGACACAACCCAACTATTTACTTAACAACTAACGCTCTTAATGTACAAATATTGTCTTCGTTTTAATAATGAACGGTATTAATAAAATTTTAATTTTGAACCCTTTACCTCTTACCATAAAGCTTGCGAGAATATTATGGTTTTTATCCCTTTTGTTTAGGTGTGTATGTTTATATTACTTTCTTAATGCATTTTAATTTTATTTTAGGTACTGTTATATTTGGTTCGCTTTTGTATAGTAATCTTTATTTTACTTTATATAAATCATAATACAACTCGAAAATCCAACAGTAAAACTAAGGTGTGGCATGCGTATATAGTTGTAGTTTTCTACCTTAGAAAAACAGCGTTGCCGCTATTAACAAAACTGGGGAAAATACATAACAGTCTCCCCTTAGTAACAAAAAAACAAATGCATAATGGATTTGGATACAAGCGTAAATATCATAAGTTCAATTTTTGAGGTATTTTAATAACTCTCTTTGAACGTCTTAATACTGGTTCAGGTGATTCATTTATGCCCTCATTATTGACTATAGTGTCTTGTACTGGGACAGGATGTTCAGGAGTATTCGGTGTTTGGTCTAGATTAGGAATTGGTTGCTTTGTATGTAGGTCTTCATACGACTCAAAAAGTTCTTCTGCCATATTTGGCACTTCCTTTCCAACTTTTCTTAATTGGTTAATGTGTCTTTTAGAGATTTGACCACTGTCGAATTTAACTAGGTAGTGTAAGTTTCCTATCTTCTGTATAATTTTACCAAATTCCCATTTATTATTGTCGTAGCTCTTTATCGAAACTCTATCGTTTACATCTAAGATCCGGTAATTATCTGGGTCGTCAGTGTTTGTAGACACGTAGTTTTTGGGTTTTAGCAGATCGATTCTAGATCTTAATTCACGTTCAAACATTAGCTTCGACGGACTTATTCTTGTAACTGAATGTGGAGTTTTCCTATAATTTAGGAGGAAGTTATTTAGAACCTTTTCGTGATCCATAAGGTTCATTTCACTCACATTTAGTGTTTTTAATGCATGTTTCACGGTCTGCACATATCGTTCGGCTAGTCCATTAGTCGCAGGATGGTAAGGTGCAGTAACTTTGTGGATGATTCCATTAAGTTTCAAGAAATTTTCAAACTCTTGGGATTTTAATTGAGGTCCATTATCACTGACTAAAACTAATGGTATTCCATATGTTGAAAATATTCTTCGCAGTACTCTAATTGTGTTTTTAGATGTAATCTCTTTCATTATGTGTACTTCTGGCCATCTGCTAAATGCATCGACTAGTATAAAATAGTAGTATCCGTTCATCGGTCCAGCAAAATCTATGTGAACTCGTTGGAATGGTTCTTGACAAGGTTCCCAACAATGTGCAACTTGTGAAGGCGAGTTTTTATTCTTTTGACAATTCAAACAGTTTGTAGCAAGATTTTCAATATCGCGAGATATTCCTGGCCACCAACAGTATGATCGTGCAAGGTTTTTCATTTTACGACACCGGAATGAACGCAATGAAGTTCATCTAAAATTCGGCGTCTGAATATTGTAGGTATAACGACGCATTGACCACGCATAATGACATTGCTTTGTAATGAGAACTGGTTTTGGTCTATACCAAATCGGTCATTTTGTTGACTTCGAAACCATGGGTAAGTCCATCATGCAATTTCTTCAATGACTCATCTTGTAGAGTAGCTTCATCTAACATCTGAAAAGTGACTGGTAACTTTTCAATCTGAAGAATTTCAAACACGTCACATTGGTCGTAATTTGGCCCTTCTTTAGCAATGCATAATCGTGACATTGCATCGGCATTTGCGTGTTTACTGGTATTTCGATATTTAATGTTGAAATCAAATGCTTGCAGAAATATAGCGTAATGTTGCATGCGAGTCGCCGTGAATGTTGGTAACTCTTTTTTGGATTTAGTATTTGTATTAACGGTTGACAATCAGTAATTAAGTCGAATTTACGTCCATATAGATACTGGTAGAATCGCTTTATGCCAAAAATAATCGCGTATGCTTCTTTGTCCAGTTGTGAATATTTTTGTTGGGTAGCACTTAATGTATGTGAAACAAACTGTATCGGTCTTTCAGATCCGTCAGAATAAACATGGCTAAGTACTGCGCCTACACCGTATGGTGACGCATCTGTACTTAATTGTAGCGGTAGAGTAGGATCGTAATGCGCAAGAACATTATCTGATTGTATTTCAGATCGAATTTTGTTAAATGATTCTTCGCATTCTGCATTCCATTCGAACTTCGTTGCTTTGTGTAGCAATTTATTCAAAGGATACAATATGGTACTTAGGTTTCGGAAAACCTCCCGTAGTAATTTATTAAACCTATTAATGAACGTAATTCAGTTTTATTTGTAGGCGTTTTCGCATTTTGTACAGCTTCGACCTTAGATTGCATTTTGTGTATACCCATTTTGTCGATAACGTAACCGCAATAATCTATTTGTTTAGATAAAAACTGCATTTGTCTAAATTGACGTGTATATTGTGTTGTAGCAATTGGTTCAATACCTGATCTAAACGAGTAAGATGTTCAGAGTCATCCTTTCCAGTAATTTTAATGTCGTCAATAAAGACCGTAACGCCCGGTATCTCTTTGAGGATATTTTCGATCTCTCTTTGCCAGATTGCTGGTGCAGAAGAGATGCCGTACATTAATCTATTACACTTGAATAGACCGCGATGCGTATTTAATGTAGTAATTTCTCGGCATGCATCATTTAATGGTAAGTGTAGAAAAGCTTGACTGAGGTCTAATTTAGTGAATTTTTCACCTCCTGCCATGCTAGCAAACAACTCGTTTATAGTAGGTAACGGGTGTTCGTCAGTAACTAAATTAGGGTTCAAAGTGATTTTAAAATCGCCGCAAAGACGTATGCTACCATTGCTTTTCAACACGGGTACGATAGGCGTAGCCCATTCAGAATGATCTACCTTAGTAAGAATATTTTGTCTTACCAAATTATCGATTTCGGCATCGACTTTAGGAATTAGTGCAAATGGTACTGTTCTTGCTTTGATGAAAACTGGTGACGTTCCAGGCTTCAACTTCAGGTTGGCTTGTAAACCTTTGATTTCCCCAATGGAATGTTTGAAAATTGAACCATAACGGTCCAGGATGGAGTTGAGATTAGAGTAGGATTAATCTGTAAAATGCTACCATCATTGTTATGTAATGAAATGCCTAACTCTCTTATCCATTCGCGCCCTAGAAGTGGTTTTCGGTTAGTGGAATCAATCAAGTACAGACTCAATTGTTTTGTTACATCATTAACATTCACATTAACGTAAACCTGACCAGAGACTTTCAAAGGAGTTTTACAGTAACTTAGTAAATTTATGTCAGACTTACAAATTCTGAAATTTTGAAACATAATACGAAATTCGGATTCTGACATTAATGAAACTGCAGCACCACTATCTATCTCAAAATTTATGATCTTATTATTAATATTAACATCAATCAAAAATTTCTTACGCAAGTCAATTTGCAGAATGTCCTCTTGTACTTCTATTTGATGTGCATCGGAATTCTTAAACTTGCTGCAAACTTTCTGTAAATGTCCTGGCAAATTGCAGAATTTACATGTAGAATTAATGAATGGACACTTGTTCGCTAGGTGTGCTGGGTTTCCGCATCTGTAACATGCTGTGTTTGAAGAGTTCTTTGTAGTTGTATTCTTTCTTCCATCAATTGCATTCTTCTTCTTTCCATGTGAATTTCTTTTCTTGTTTCGTAAGGTATGGACTGCATTCACTGCCATTTTATTTTGTAACTGGTGTGAATCTTGCTCAGAAAGTTCCATTCCCACAGCAATCTCCAAAGCTCTATCGAGAGTAAGATCTTTGACTTCAAGCAACCGACTTTGAATTCGTTTAGAGTATAAACCATATACTAGCTGGTTCCTTAGAGCTGTGCTTTGAAATGTGCCAAACTTACAATTTATCGCTAATTTTGTAAGGCGTGTAAGAAATCTTGAACTCGCTCACCGTCTTGTTGTTTTCTAGATTGGAATCTGAATACTTCAGCAATCTCTAGCGGTGCTGGATTGTAATGAGTATCAAGTAATTGTACTATTTCATCGTATGCCTTTTCTTCAGGTGAATCTGGAGCCAATTTGTCGCAAACTATATCATAACTTTCGCTGCCCATGTAATGCAGAAGGTATGGTAGTTTAAGTTCATCGCAGACCTTGAACACATTGTATGCAACTTCTAATCTTTTAACCCATCGACTCCATTTAGTTTTTGTAGCATCAAAGAATTCAACGGTAAATGTGGCTTGTATTGTAGTACTTGTAGTAGGAATTGTAGCAATAGTTTTCGCAGCAGGAGGATTTTCATTTGTAGCCATTGTGAATTTTTTACGATTTTTTTTTTTGTAATTGCAACAAAGTAAAATTGTAATTACCCTTTTCTAATCATCCTCGTCGCCACTGTTATATTTGGTTCGCTTTTGTATAGTAATCTTTATTTTACTTTATATAAATCATAATACAACTCGAAAATCCAACAGTAAAACTAAGGTGTGGCATGCGTATATAGTTGTAGTTTTCTACCTTAGAAAACAGCGTTGCCGCTATTAACAAAAACTGGGGAAAATACATAACAGGTACTTTTAACTTTGTGTTAAAGGAATAATTTATTTAATGCCAACAATCTTTATCTTTATTTTATTTAAATATAGACCGTGTTTAAATGATTATTCAAAATTTTCAGTACAAAAATCACAGTAAGTAGTAGAGTAGTACTCATTATTTTGTAAATTGGAAATTTGTAGACACCAATTTATTGTTTTATAATTGTTTAAAGTTTTAAAGTACGGTGTAATATCTCGAAGTTCTTTATAACTGTATCAATTTTTGATTTTAGTAGACTTATCTCCACTACAAAGTTACTTATGGGCAATGTAAGATTATTGTTTTAAGGGGTTTTTATTAAAAAATAAAAAATGTAAATATTATTTTAAAGAAAAGATTTCCAAATAGTTTTTTCATAAAAAATATTTATAATACATGAAACTAATCATTATCAGAATCATCAATCTCTTCACATTCCAACCTCTTCTCTTCGTTGATTGCAGGCTCTTTTGGTAGTTACTCAGCAGAGCATGTTCCACAGGTACCATTACAAAATAAACGAAGTGTGTAAGTACTTGGATTGCAAGACTCAATCTCTGAATAAGATAAGATCTCAAACGTGGTTCACCAGTAACTTTAAAATTCTAATTCCTAAGACAATAATAAAAGTCAAAGCATCTCTGCTAAAAGCTCCAAGGGTCTCTTGACACTTATTAGAACAAAGTGGTATTTCTGTTTGATAATTGAATCATAAACAAGGAACTTCCTTATTGCGACCGCATCAGCTGAAGCACCAACGTTTAAAGCAGAGGATGAGATATAAGATGGTGCAAAAGTATCATCCGAGCATGTAGCATCCCATACCAAGGAATTAAAGATACCTCGTCCGACCTTTTAGAACATGTGAGTTTACTTGGCTGAAGAACTGATGGGATTTTTGAGAGGCTAATGCGTTTTGAATAATTTGTGGCGTTACTGAAATCTACTTTAAGAAAAAACTGTTTTCTCAAATCTCACACTACGTCCTTACTGCATGGACTGCAGTTTTACATCTTCTTTAGAGCCAGAACCTAGCTGATTGGGACGTAAAGTATTCTAGTGACTCAGAGTATAGCTACAGACAATTTTTGATGCAAGTTTCAATAAATCAAATCCACCGTTATTGGCCTAATTTATTTATTAGCACACGTAACTGAACGAAGCAATAATGA